>VCHN02000014.1:65290372-65791526 GCA_007115665.2 Sequoiadendron giganteum | reverse complement strand
TCCTCCGTCTCAATGGAATATGGCCGAGGCTCTGAACCTTCGGATATATACCAAGATGGGGCTCGATACAAGCAAACACTCGTTACGGTAAACTGGATCTGAGACTTGCCAAGGAGGAGGAACCCCTATCCGAGGTATAGGCTTGGAAGCAGCTCACTGGAAACAACAAGGGACGATGGCCTTTCTAACAGGATTTCCGAGGAGGTGACGACACCTGTCCAAAGTCTAGGCTGCAAGAAAGATCATTAAACAACATCAAACGATAATGATTGATGACAAAATATCCAAGGAGGCGACGACACCTGTCCAAGGAGGAGATTGAAACAATACACTATTTAAAAACAAGACTTTGAATAACTCAAATAATTAGATCAATCAAGCTTGCACCATCTGATTTATTCTTTAAGATTCTTCAAAGAATTACAAAGGTCGGGACAGCAAAGGCACGAAATCATGCACAATTGCGATCAACCAGCGAACTCTCATCCAAGAGTGAACAGATATAAACAAGCGAACTCTGGCAACAGTGGCGCAGCAATTTTGCTAGCAAATAAAGGTTAAACAAATAAAGAACCTAAGGCTCTTATTTATAGGAACTCAAAGGGGTAGGCAACCCTAAAATCTCCTTGAGTTAACAAACAGTTCTTGCCAATCAGCAAGATATTATTCTATGTCTAAATGTAGGTGAGCAAACAGTTAACTGGAAATCTACTTCAGTTAACTGAAACTAAACAAAAGTCAAACTGGAAGTCTACCTCAGTTGACTGACACCTAACTAAAAGTGAACTTATGTTACAAATGTGTCTCCCAATAGACATCCACCTTTTGAGGAAATCTGAGATCCACAAATCGTGGGAGTCAAATAGACATCCTAGATTAGTGGGATCTGACATGCATGATCTGTGGAGATCTGGAGTCAACTTGGAAAGGGGCATCAAGTTGACTTCAGTCATCATTAATACTATTTGGAGGGTAGGACGTCCTCCCTTGGTGCTTTACACCTCTTCACCACTGGTCAACAAAGTCTCTATCCAGTCATTGACCTCTTCGGCCTCCGGGCAATTAATGCTCTTCAAGATGACCATGTGGCGTCTAAGCATTTCTTCACCCGTCGTAAGCTGCTGATGATAGGTTATGCGTTGGGCAGCTGCTTCATCTAACTGGACAGACATGGCTGCAATTTTGGCTAATTTGCAGCCATTGGGATCTTCAAGGAATGAAGATCGGATGACATCCTGGAATCGTGTCTGCACGGTTTCAAGTTCCACATATTCTCCTCCTTCCCCGTGATATTCTAACTCAGGAAAGGATACTACCAACGTTCTTGCGAAGTTGATAATATTGGCGACGAAGCGTCTATAGTCAATCAGCTCCACAGAGTTGGCATCATAGGCTCTCACCTTGTATGCCACCTGTTCTTTCCACTCAAAGAGATGGTGTTTATTTTCTGTGGTCGTAACTGATTCATATGCTTGTTGCAAATCAGCAATTGTCGCCTCCTCTCTCAGCCTCTCTTGAGCTGCCTTTATATCTGATTTCTGGATTTCTGATCGAAGTCCATGTGCTCTGTCTCTCGGCTGATATGCTTCTGTCAACACACACCGCCCTTTGACAACAAACTCATCCACTTGACGTCTCAAGTGTTTACCGTATGTAATCAACTGATGATGGTTCCTTTCAGCTGGGAGATCCAACAGTCCTTGAGGCAAAGCCGAGGAGTTTGGAGTGTCATGTATCAAACTAGAAATGTACAACTTTAGCTGACGGATTTCAGCCTTCAAGGCTGCTTTGTCTTGTCCATCTTTTGTCATCCTTTCTTTGACACTCGCCGAGGCATCCAAGAAGGTCTGCCTCCACCTGTCGAGTGGTCTTTCCAAAGTTCACCTTTGAAAGCGTGAAATCCTCAACCCTCACATTATGTATATCTTTGTCTTCAGGTGGGGCAGCAGTCTCTATGATGACCTCGTTCTCTGCATTCTTTTCTACATGTGTCTGCTTCTTCAACTTCTTTACCGGCATGTCTTGTGGGGCATGATGGAATTCAAAGAAGTCAAGCTGATATGAAGGCCTCTCCCTCTTTCTCCCAAGCGAGCTTTCCAGCCAGATAGAATCTCGGCTAGCATCGTTGGGAGGAGGAACATAGGTCCCCTGAATGCTAGAAGAACGAGACTGTGCCGTGGCAATGTCTCGTGGTGGCGAGTCCAAATCAATAGGACTTTGTGACCTCTGTGATGGTGGTGAAGATGGTGGCTCTGTTTCTATAACTGGCACCGCTTCTGCTACAACTTCTTCTACAATGGTTTCCGCCTCTACAGCGATTATTTCAATCACTGGTTCTTGTGTAGTTGCAGCGGTCTCAACTGTCTCAAGCAAATTGGTGGCTGTCTCCACCTGTACCTCTTGCCGGCTTGTGCTGGCAATTCCTTTTCTCCCCCATGTGCTTCCTGACATCCGCGTTCCTTCTGGAGGAAAGCTCATCTTCTTCTGTCTGGGTTTCCTCCTAGACGTGGAAGGTAGTGTAGACTGAACCGCTGGCGGCTCTGATCGGGGAAGTACTACCTTCCTTGTCCTTTTACTGTCCAGGTAGAGTTGACTGTGTCGAACTACTCTACCCGTTCTTTCCTCAATAGACGTACTCTCTTTCGCGTACCAGTCTACCTTGCCGAGTGGTTGTGAATCTACTAGACCCGTGAAGAAGGAAGAAAGAATAACTTCTCCTCCGTCTTCAGATAAGCCCTCGATGTCTTCTGACATGAATTCTGCAATCTGCGAGAGCTTGAATCTGCTATGGTTCCTTCTTCTCACTTCGAACTCATCCTCGCAGTTGACCCAAAAATCTTCCATGAAAGGTTCATGTGATGATCTTTGCTCAAAGTGAGCTACGAAGATGCCTCTGGGGTCATAGGATGGCCTCCTGTCGATGAGGTACTTGAGATTAAATCTCACTATTTCTTGGCTTATCAACCTTGCATCAGCTGCAGTTCTGCATCTGTAGAGTCCCATCTGAAGAGGAAAGTTCACTGCAGCCTTTTTCTTTACGCGAAGGTAAGAGTGAACATCGGCCAATTGCCTCGGGAATTCCATGAACACTACCCTATCTGAGGGGTAACGTGGCATCATGGCGGGGTGGCCATTATAGCCATACACGCGTATGTAGGTGAAAGTGGGGAATTGTATGAACCAATCCGCCCAGGCCACCATTGCTGCCTTAGCTGCTGGTGAAATACGCACGTGCATCTCATGGTCTAGCTCGTGCACGGTGTGCATAGTAAAAAGGTCATTTATTCTTTTGAAATGTCTTTTCGCTAGAGTGAACTCCAAGCGAGGAAAGTATTCTTGTACCTTTTGCACACCCAGGGTTCCCACAGTGTTTAATGTTCTGAAATCGCCTTGGAAGGCTATCAGGTAGACCAGGTATGAACACATGTGGAAATGGTGCTCTTCTAGAAATCCGATGAATTGTTGGTGGAGTGTGTCACTGATCAGGGAGGCCCAGTCGTAACGTTCTTTTCTGCTGATTATCTTGCCAATAATGTAGAACATCCACGGCTGGAAGGATTTTCCCTCCTCTTGTCCGGTGACTCTGCTGAGTAGGGTGATTAGCACTCCGTACTCGTCTTTGAATTCTCCTCTACCAACTACTCTGGGCAAACTGTTCCTCTTTGTTTTCAGCCAATGTTCAGCCATTATAAGTGAACACTTGTCTTTTGAAGCCTCGAATGCCTTTTCGCATTCTGTCACTGATATGACCTTCTTGGTAGGGCATGGTGGGATTGCAAAACAAGTCTCTATGTCTACTGGCTTCAAGCTGCAAATCACCCTCCCGTCAACTGACAGGATCTCTCTTGTAGTCGGGTTGTAATGCTTAATGCGAGCAATTACAAGCTCGATGCTTTGTAAGGTGATTGGAATAGATGCTGCTTGAAACAAACCGGATTCTTCGATGTTCTGCAATGTGATTTGATTCATGCCCTCCAAGTCTTCAGAACTGACCTCTGGATTTTTCTGCCATAAGTCTGTATCAGTCGTTTTCAGGTAATCATGGTATAAGACTGTTTTGGTCTTGTATTGTACCTGAGAGTACTGCATTCTGAAAACCTTGAATATTGACTGGGCACTTGACCCTGTTCTGACACTTTTCTGGAAATGCTAAAAATAGCCTCGCCGGGGGTAGTTTTTACGAAAAAATCTGAGACATGGGTTTTGTTAAGAATGATTTTCTAAACAGACCCAGATCGTCAGAAATTCGAAAAAACGAGTTTTTCTTTGACATGCAAGAGCCCTTCGGTGGCAGAGGCAGCAAGGGCACCAGAAAGTGATTTTTCTCGAAAAAATCTAACACATGGGTTTTGTTAGTGCTTCAGAGCCAAACAAACCCAGTTTGTCCGTTTTTCAATATTATGACTTTTTTCGGAAACCCTAAAAAATAGGGGCAGCAGGGCTACTTTTTCTGAAAAAATCTACCATGTGGGTTTTGTTGAAAAAGCTGTGCTGATCATACCCAGTTGGTCAGATCTGTGAAAATCTGTCGTTTCCTGTGACATGCAAAAGAAATATAGACAGAAGTAGAGGAAATAGACAGAAGATGGATTGGAAGTTATAAACTGCCACTTGTAATAATCTGTCTCTGGAAACAATCTTGGGAGAAGAATGCTTTTACTGCCAATTATCTTCAAAAATATTGAAAATCCGTTCAAAACCCCTGCCAGATCTTGAAAACTTGTTCTTGGGAGCTACTTGATGTTTTATCCTTCAGCCTGCAAAAAAGAATAATGAGGAAAAGGGACGCCTAGCATGAATATAAAGCAATTAGGGTTAAGATCCACAAAGTATGGAAGATAACTCATCATTCAGTCCTGATTTGGAGTTCTAAAAGATGATTTCCACTGATTGTGGAGTGTTTTTCTCTTTTTTGGCTCCAAATTTGCTAACTCAAGTCAACATTTCTGTTTGACTTTCCTTTAGGCGTCCAACCTTGAGTTTGATCTTTTTTGCTTATTTTGCAAGCTGAAGTGCTCCTGTTTGATCTTCGATTCAGGTTGCTCAGTTGATCTCGAGCAGTATCTGACAGTTCTGTTGTTGAGGCAGGATCAATGTGATTAGATATGCCTGGGAGAGGTTAGCTCAGAAAACTGAGTTTAGGCCTCCAGAAAGAAGGGCGCCTTTTCTTGAAAGGGGCGCTTTTGACAATGCCTTAGTCAATTTTCACTGACTCGTTCTTCGTTTTGACCTTTTCAGACCCTCTTTGCTTTGATCTGACGTTCCCGATGTTTGATGAATCAGATGATTCTGCTTGATGATGTGTCGGGTAGCTGGTTCAGTCTTGTTCACGATGCCTGACTTTGCAGTGGCAGCTGGCAAGTTTTGGGCCTCCAAACTAAAGGGCGCCCCTGGCCAGCAGGGGCGCTTTTAGCTTTTGCCTAGTTTTATCTTGGTTGTGGACTGCCAGCCTTTGACCTTCTTCATCAGTCGATTGATTTGTCGGAAGTTCTTGCTGATAGTCTCGCTGACGAGATAGGTCATAGCTGAGAAGGTCGTCTTGGGAGGTAGTGAAGATTCCGGCTGAATCTGGACACCTTTAGGAAAGGGCGCCTTTCCTTGAGAGGGGCGCTTTTAGCCATGCCTTAGCCATTTTCTGGCTTATCTTTCCAGTTTTTCAAATTTGGCTTTTTCTGCTTGATCTCGTCTCGTGATCGTCTGGTGTGTCTTGTGGACTTGCTGTTAGATTGATCACGTAGCCGGGAGGAAGCTGGAAAGATATCATGTATAAAGCTACAGCTCTTGGATTCATCTGATGTCTGCAACTGAGGGGCGCCCCTGGCCAGCAGGGGCGCTTTTACCTTGAAGCTTTCAGATTTGGCACTTCTGTCGTCAATGGATCCTCCATACTTCGCTGACGGTTGGTCAATGATTGCTGAATCAGATAATCTTGCTGATTGTTTCGTTGTCGAGCTAGTATGAAAGTGAAGAGGACGACTGTTTTGACACTGCCAGATGTTTTGATTTGCCCTCTGAGGTTCAAGGGCGCCTTTCTTCAAGAGGGGCGCTTTTAGCCACTGTAGACTGTGTTTTGCCTTGGTAGACAAAACGTGCACCTTCCAGACTTAGCCAAATTTTGGCCTTTTTCGTTTTGAGAATCTCCTTCGTTGAACGTCATCATTTTATCTTTTTCCGCCATGGTTTCTTCGTTGAAGCTTTTGAGGTTTAGCTTTCAGCACCTGGTACTGGCCAATCTGCCATTAATGGCTGCGGAGCTCCTAACTTTGTTCCTGAAAAATAGAAATAGACCCACCAGAGTAAAACATATTTTTTGATAATTCTGACTTGATCAGTGTGATCGTGAAGGCAATTAAGCCTATCAGAATTATTTTCAATCATTTCCGGGAAGGTCCTATTTTTTAGGGTTTCCACAAAAATAGGGGTGTAAAACCCTAATTTTTCGTTTTTTCAAAATTTTAACCATAGGTTCCTTGACAGAAACCCACAAGGATTTCATATTTGGTTTGACCTAAAACATACTTTAGATGGCATTTTTACGTTGTTTAGCTCAATTTAAGCAGAATGCCAAAAATTTCATTTTGGGTATAACAATTATCATCCTCCATCTCATCAACGTTCTTATCTTTTGGAGGCGATGCAGTCTCAATGATAATTTCACCTTTTGGATTCTTTTCCATATGAACTTGTTTCTTTGGTTTCTTTATAGGTGCATCTTAGTAACCGTCAAGTTTTCTAAAGTTTAGCTGATATGAAGGCCTCCTCTTCCTTCCCAAGACGTTCTCAAGCCAAGTCGTGGTGTCTCTACTAACTTCTTTGGGTGGTTCAGCTTCAACTTCTTCAACTTCTTCATCTTCTAAATCAATATGGATCAGACAAGTCCTCGGCGATGGTGGAGCATTTGGAGATGTGGGCACAACCTCTGTTTCTTCTTGTGGCATAGGCTCTTCTGGTGGAACTTCATATACAAGTGTTGGCTGCTCCTATAGAACTATGTTCGAAAAGTCTAACCTTCTCCTTACACTCTTTGTTGTTCTGCCACCCTTCACACCTTCAAGAAGATGACTCATAGCCTTCATTCTTGGTTGTGGTCTAGAAGAAGGAAGAGATGACTTCACTATTGGCAGCTCTGCGACTGGAATAACTTGCTTCCAATTCCTCTTCAGGCTTAAGAAAATCTTGTTGTTCTTAATGACTCGGCTCGTTCTTTCCTCAACTGAGGTGCACTCTTTGTTGGACCAATTGACTTGTGGAAGTGGTTTCTACTCAATTTGATTTCGGGTGTACATAGGAAGAAGTACTTCTCCATCATCATCGGACAATCCTTCAATATCTTCTGACAAGCAATCTTTCATCTGATGGAGTGTAAGCTTGCTATTATTGCGTCTCCATACTTCGAACTCATCTTTGCAATTAGCCTAGAAATCTTCAATTGCGGGCACATGAGCATAATTTTGACCAAGATGGGATGCGAAGACACCATGAGGATCATATGATCGTCTCTGCCTGAATGGCTTGAGACCAAATTTTGACAACTCATCACCAATTAACTTTGCATCAGCCGATGTTCTACATCTATAGATTCCCAACTCAAATGGAAAACTAAAAGCAACCTTCTTTTGATTCCGCAAGAAAGTGTGTTCTTCATACACTTGCCTCAGAAACTCCATGAAAACCACCTCATCTGAAGGATATCTTGGCAACATGACTGGACTACTTGAGAAGCCGTACACTCTAAGGTAGGAGAATGTAGGAAACTGGATGAACCAATCCGCCCACTCCGACATTGTTGCCCTAGCAGTCGATGAAATCCGTACATGCAACTCGTTGTCTAAGTCTCTTAGTGTATACATCAAAAACGCCTCATTCACCCTCTTGTAATGATGTGTTGACTCTAAAAACTCCAGCTGGGGATAATGATTATAGACATGTTGTACATCCAGAGTCCCATTGGCATTCAACCCTCTGAATTTGCCTTGAAAAGCCACTAGGTAGACCAGATAGGAAATCATGTGAAACTCGTGGATTTTGAAATATTCGGTTATTTGATGAAGACTATCGCTGATCAAGGTTGGCCAATCATAGAATTTTGTTTTCTTGACAATGTGAGAGATGACATAGAACATCCAAGGCTGGAATTTAGTGGCTTATGCTTGACCGGTGACTCGGTTGAGCAAAGTGATCATTATTACAAGCTCGTCCTTGAACTCTCCACGCCTGATGTTCTCTGGCAAAGTGTTATGTTTTTATTTCAACCATCTTTGTGCAACTTTCTTGCGATATTTATCCTTGTGCATGTTCCACACTTTTTCACATTCTTCAATGGAGACGGCAAAACTTTATGACCAAGGTGGTATTGAAAAGCACTTTTCAACAATGTCCGGCTTGAGATTGCAAACAACTCTCCCGTCTACTACTTGAATTTCCTGTGTTGTTGGATTGTAATGTTTGATACAAGCAATTACAAACTCTAGACTTTGCACTGAGACAACAATTGATGTTGCTGCAAGTAATCCAGAATGACCAAGGTGTCTAATTGCAACATTGCTTGCATCTTCCAAAGCACGCAAATTGAACACTGGTTTGATATGATGCAAGTCAGTTTCAACAGTTTTGATGAAATCATGATACAACACTGATTTGGTCTTGAATTCGATGGGCGAGTACTCCATATTGAAAAACTTGAAGATTGATTGTAAACTTGACTAGGTTTGGACAAGTTCTGCACAAATCCTAAATTTAGCTTGCTGATTTTTCTTCTTCAAACGGGCAAATTTTTCAAAAAAAAAAAAAATCTGAGATATGGGTTTTTTAGAGAATCTTGTTTCAAGAAGATCCAGATCATTCGTTTTCGAAAATTGTTGATGGCTGGTTGAAAAAGAAAAAAGCCTAATTTTTTATTTTTTCTTGAAAAAATGTTGAGGGTTGGGTTTTTTGTAGAATCACATTATAGTTGAACCTAGATGATTAGTTTTTGAAAATACTGAAGATTTCTTGGACGTGTGAAAAAAGCAATTTCTTCAAAGTTAAAAAATTCTTCAAAGTTGTTCAGAATCATGAACCAAGCTGACCCAGATTGCTGAAAATTGAAAAAGATGACCTCCTCCTTCTGAAAATTGATGCCCTGGAAAAATAAAGCATGAAAAATGAAGCCTGTGTGAGTTGATCAAGAAACTATGAAGAACTCTGAAAAATCTCCAAGTTTTAGCCTTTGAATCTTGAAATGAATAAAATTTTATGTTTCTTCTCTCTTGCCCTTAGACGCCACCTGCAAAAATTGTGAAGAATGAATGCACAAAGCCATCTTAAATAATTTTTTAGGTTTGAAAATTGTTTTATTCTCCAGCTTTAAAACTGCTTGAAGCCAATCCTGAGCAGGTGCATCGAATTTGGACACTTTTGACTGATGCATGATGAAAACTGAAAAATTTACTAAAAAGGCATTGAGCCTTGGGCACCTTTCTTGTCTAGGGGCGTTTTTCTTCTCCAAACTTAGCCAATTTTCTTCAAATTTCCAGTTTTTGCTTGTTTTGACCCCAGTTTGATCTTGATTTCCAGACGTCAGATTGATCCCGTGAACTGGTTGATGATCTCGTCGTGGAGCGGGATTGAAACTAAAGAGTCTGTCCTAGAGACTACTTTTGATAAAAACTTCATTTTGACCTCCAAAATGTTGGGTGCCCATGGCTTCCAGTGTTATCCATTTTCATGTTCTTCAACTTTTGTTGTGTTTCTCTGATCGTTACATGAATTCTCATTTTTGGATGATCAAGAGGTCCGATGAACTAACGGCTAGACTCTTTGGATAGCTCGGGGAATTTTGAGGGGGGCCTTCTAGAAATGATATCTCTTGAAAACTGATTTTAGGGCCTCAAATCCTTGGGCGCCCCTAGCTAGCTGGAACGCCCAACTCATCCAGAGTTAGACCCCTAGGTCTATATTGTGGAACTTGGAGCACAAAGACAAACCCCTAGCCTTAATTCAAGGTTGCTCGGCCAAAAGTTGCGCTTGAAAGGAGATTAAATGCTTCAATGATTTTCTAATGAATGGTAACATAAAGGGTTGGAATGAACTAAGTTCATAATTTAATCTCCCTCAAAGTAACTGGAGAACATACACTGTGTTAAAAAAAGCCTACAAAAACATCCATTTTCCTGATGAAGTTAAAACTGATAGCCTTCAATACCAAGAATTTTAGTGGCAGGATGGCCACTCCTTATTGAAAGTAAATGCTAAAACAATTTATTGCTTCTTGCCTGAACAAACTGATATATCTAAACATGGCAATAAAATATGGGATACCAATCTAAACAAAAATCAATGGTCAAAAATCTTTAAGAAGAACTGGTCAAAAGAATTGGAACCAAAAAAAGATTGCTTTAGGTGGCTGTTGCTACTAGAAAGGCTACCATTTAAGATAGAACACAATGATATTGATATTTGTAATTTATGCAGGGTACCTCAGTCAGTCAAATACATTTTTTTTATTGCATGTATGCTAAAGAAATTTGGAAGTTATTTTGCAATGATCAAAATATTTGGGGGAATAATGATGAGCCCAATCCTATGAAAATCCTACTTGAAATTCACAATAAAATGAATAAGGATCTCTCTCTGTTTTGGCTGTGTTCATCCACCAAAATCTTGTGGCTATCTGGAAAGCTCGGAATGATAACAAGTTTAAGGGACACAGGAGAGTGCTTACTGAGTCTTGTAAGAGACTCATTGTGTATAATGTTGCCATGCAAGTGTACATACATAACCATCGAGGTCTCAAAGGATAAATTCTAGAAGTTCCTTGAGAAGAGAACAGTTGACATTGATATACAAGAGGCAAGGTATGGGCATACTTGGCAGGACGGTCACCAAGGGTTGAGATCTTCCTAAAAGCACTATAGGAGTTTCAGAAAGAACTTAAAGAAGGTGCAAAGAACAAAGAGGGAGGGGCACATAGCAGTAAATCTATGGAGGGGAGAAACACAGTGGCTGAGCAAGAAGCAGCAGAGGCTCTAGTTAGTATGAAAGCTACAGCAAAGAACAGCAGGTGCAATGGCTGGTAAAAAGGGAACCTTTTTGGTCTAATATGCAGTATACTTTTAGCAAAGCACTGATCATTTTGTAGTTCCGATGTAAGTAAGCCAGAGTATATGTTGTAGTTTTGTAATCCTCATGTATCTATTCATGGTGAATCATTGTAAATGCTTGTGATCTGATGTAAACTGGAGAGAAAGATACTGCTATGCTGTTGGTAAACAGTAACACACTTGATATGTAATCCTCACTTTGCTGATTCTTCTATATCAAATATATATATTCCTTGTGATTCTTAGAAATTAACATTATTTAGTTATTTATTTATTTATTTCAGACCAACCCTGTCTCCATCACCCAAACAAATCAAAATAGCAACAAAAAATATCTAAATTCTTATAGAGTATATTTATTTTATCTATTCATTCATTCTCCTTCATTTCATCACAATTCATTTGATTTTTGGCTATCACCTCCAACAGGACAATTAGCTGCCCAATAGTAAGATATATGTGTGAGAAAAGCCCTTAGTACTAAGCTACAATTTTGTTTCTTATGCCTTGAACTTTTTTATTGGTCCCTAAGCTTCATTGTCACAAGTGATTCAGATCCATTAATAGAAAGTAATGCAAGCGAGATGAGGGTGATGTCAGATTTCATGGTAAAGCATGGTTGAATTAGATGATTTATGAGAATTCCAGGTAGGTCAGCTTGAAGGAAAACAGAGATTTTTGGCCCAGCATAGAAGAAGAAATTTGGCTTTGATAATGGTGTTCTAATTAATACTTCTAAAACAAAGTTCAAATGACACAATAAATGGTGACCTAAAAAATAAATGGGCAATGTAGTTGACGTCACTGTCTTCTGTTTTTTGAGTTGAATATCCTCCAGCTTGTGCTCTCAAACTACCTTCTGGCACTTTTGAAGATATACTAGAGGTCTTCACTGTTAAATGCAGGCCTTTCTTGTTGATGTTATAGCAGTGGGAGATATCTTTCTCTCAAATTTAAAAATGATGGATAAATAATACCAAGGCAAGTCGGACTTGCTATATATAATAATTTTATGAAGAGTCACCTTGTTTCTTAAAAGAGGCCAACCCAAATGAAGAGTCACCTAGTTTTGTATAAATACAAGGCGATGATCATTCATTTGATCATCAAGTTCATTCATCATAATTCACATTCCTAGAAAAAGTTCATATTTGAGCAGCAGATCATCATCTTGTAGCAGCAGATCATCATTTTGTAGCAGCAGACCGATTTCAAGGAGAAACATATTCATTTGTATCTTTGCATCTAGGAGAGGTTCTATTATTCATTGTATCAAATTCGGCATTGTGTTGGGCCTGAGATGTAAGCAGATTTCTGCTCTTATTCCTTTAATATATAAGAGATATATTTGCTGGGTTTTTCTCCCTCGAGTAGGAGGGTTTTCCCAGGGTATCTTGTTGTGTTCATTGTCTTATGAGTTGCATTTTCTGGCTGCTTTCATTTCTTATCCTAAATCTAACATGGTATCAGAGAGGGGTCTAAGAAAAGATCTGATCAGATATGTTTAAGCAGTCAAGTCAACTTTTCATCTAGGGCAGATCTTCAAGTATCGCAGATCTAAGGTTCAAATTATTTCTGACCTAAGGGCAGATATTTGAAGGTGAATTTGTGCGGAAAAAGAAGATGGTGAGCGGTGTCAAGGTACAAGATAGGCTTGATGGAGCTTCAAACTTCAACTCTTGGAAACCTAGGGTACTCATTGCATTAGAGGAGAATGATCTTCTTGATTTCCTGGAAAGTGATATGCCCGAGCCTTCCGATGATACTAAGAAAATCCAATGGAAGAAAAATGACACAGAGGCTAGAAAGATCATGATAGACTCTGTGATGAATCACCTAGTACCGAACATCTCCAAGTTGAAGACAGTTAAAGAAATGTTTGATACTGTAAAAGGATTGTATGAAATCAACAACACCAGTAGAGCCCTTGCTTTGAGGCAACAACTTCACCATGTAAAAATGGCTAAAGATGATTCAATCATCTCATTCTTTATGAAGATTGCTGATTTGAGAGATCAATTGAGCGCTATTGGGGATGTAATTGCAGACAGAGATCTTGTTATGTTGGCACTAAATGGTATTCCTCGATCTTGGGAACCCTTTATTCGGAGCATCAATGGGAAATCCAAGTTGCCCAAGTTTGATCGTCTTCGAGCTGATTGTATTCAAGAAGAGTCCAGGTTGGCAGCAAGAGGAATTTGGCGAAACTATCATGATGTAGAAAATCAAGTTCTTGTTACACATACTTTAGAGAAAGAGGCAAAGGAAGAAAGAGGAATAGAGACAGAGAATCAGATTCTGCCCCATAACCGAAGAAGAACAAGGATCTCTCTCACATATAATGTTTCAGGTGTGACAAGTATGATCACTTTGCTCGAGATTGCAAATTAAGGTCTAACAACATGTCTCTACTGTGGAAATTGGCATAGGGACATCTTAGAAGGAGTCTAGCTCTAAAGTTGATTAAGAAGGTTTCTTATTCTAAAGTTGATCAATTTCTTCGAAGAGAAGGGAATAACATTCAGAGGGAGTCAAATTTAGAGAACTCAAAGCACGAGTTGAGAGCTTGTCCAAGAAAAGGATTAACGTTCTAAGATAGGTCAATGGAGGGGAGTTCATTTCCAGAGGATTTCTTTGAAAACTCTGAGGCAGGGATCAAGAGGGAGTTTTGTGACTCACTAAGTAGAAGTGAAGGTTGCAGTGTTGCAAGGCCAAAAGCAAAATCCTTGGAAGACCTCTTCAGCAACTGAGAACATAATTGCACAACACAGTTATTCTGGATTTGACATTGGTAGCTCTGCAAACCTATTTAGAATAGGGTGATTTGGGATGAGGTCGAGGAGGATAGTCATGGACTCAAGCAAGTCAATAGTGTCAGAAGAGTGCATTGGAAACCACTCCTCTAAGGCAAGCATTGCAGACAATCTTGGACAAGGAGGTCAATAGGTTGATGCAAGTACTTGGAGCTCCAGCAAGAGTCACATCATTATGAAGATTTGTTGTAATGTATATTTCTCTGGGACGAAGAAATATGAGGTGAAAGCCCTTGTAGTGTATATTTCTCTAAGACGGAGAAATATGAGGTGAAAGCCCTTGTAGTGTATATTTCTCTGAGACGGAGAAATATGAGGTGAAAGCCCTTGTAGTGTATATTTCTCTGAGATGGAGAAATATGAGGTGCGAGCCCTTGTTCATCTCTGTGACTGAGATGAGACGTCATGTTGAGAGACTCCATGACGACATCACGTTGAGAGACTCCTTGTACTTGTGTTTCTTTCCACACATGGGAGTAGCCAAGGTGCACGTCATGTTGAGAGACTCCATGACGACATCACGTTGAGAGACTCCATGATGAACCCTTGTACTTGTGTTTCTTTCCACACATGGGAGTAGCCATGGTGGACGTCATGTTGAGAGACTCCATGACGACATCACGTTGAGAGACTCCGTGATGAACTTTTGAGTTTTCCACAAATGGGTGTAGCCATTGTGGGCATCATGTTGAGAGACTCCATGACGTGGATATCTGGAAAGATACCTCCCTAGCTAAGAGGGAGTGTTGATGTTATAGCAGTGGGAGATATCTTTCTCTCAAATTTAAAAATGATGGATAAATAATACCAAGGCAAGTCGGACTTGCTATATATAATAATTTTATAAAGAGTCACCTTGTTTCTTAAAAGAGGCCAACCCAAATGAAGAGTCACCTAGTTTTGTATAAATACAAGGTGATGATCATTCATTTGATCATCAAGTTCATTCATCATAATTCGCATTCCTAGAAGAAGTTCATACTTGAGCAGCAGATCATCATCTTGTAGCAGCAGATCATCATTTTGTAGCAGCAGACCGATTTCAAGGAGAAACATATTCATTTGTATCTTTGCATCTAGGAGAGGTGCTATTATTCATTGTATCAAATTCGGCATTGTGTTGGGCCTGAGTTGTAAGCAGATTTCTACTCTTATTCCTTCAATATATAAGAGATATATTTGCTGGGTTTTTCTCCCTCGAGTAGGAGGGTTTTCCCAGGGTATCTTGTTGTGTCCGTTGTCTTATGTGTTGCATTTTCTGATTGCTTTCATTTCTGATCCTAAATCTAACATTTATCAACCCATGCAAAGCAAAATAATGCAAAAGAAAATTTTAAGCACAAAAGGTAGAAGAAAACTATTCTAAAAATGTCATTTTCATCCAAGCACTTACAATTGACTATATAATGGAAACTGACATCTATGACTTGAACTTAACAAGAAATAAAAACCTGGTCAATTCTGGATATAATAAACCAACATGAAAAGTGACAAAACAAAGCATTTAACAATCAAATGTGAGCTAATGAAAAATGATGCCAAACATATTGCTGTGTAAAATGAAGATATACTTGAATGTAATGATGCAGTGCAGAATTCTCATCCTGTTCATTTAGTCCCTCAACAGGATAGTAGAAATTTGTTCCTGAATCAAGTTTGACAATTCTCCTTTCCAAATGTTGAGATGGAAAAAGTGGCTTGCATGGAGACATATGACCATTAAACAAAGAGTCTTCAATATGCTCAATCAGAGACTCTGATTCCTTTGATGTCATATTACCTGAAATTGGATCAAGTATAATCATGCATTGCATTAAGTTCATGTTTCTTGTTTCAGGTTTCAACACAAACAGACCTATATAGCAAGGATAAGAAACCAAACCTGCAACATAACATTCCAAAAAAGTTCGTGAGATCATGCGGGAAGCAAATTTCACTAGGTCATCTGCTTCAATTTGAGGAATAATCTCGAGGAATTCAGTCCTTTGCCACATGTGATGCTCTAATAGTAACGAACAATAATAGAAAGCCTGTTGATATGGCTGATGAAACTTGTAATTCAGATATTTCTTCAAGACCATTTCCTGTTATCAAACAGAAATGAAACCACAATAAATAGTGTGCACATGCATGAATAAAAGCTCAGATGAAGAACCAGGGTTTTACTAACTATCAGTGGAATTAAGGTCTTTGATGGTAACAAACAGAAAAGAAAATGCAAATCAGGGTATGGGGCTGAATAGATACATTAAACAATTAACTACAGAGACACATTTGTCATGATATGGTAATACATGGGGGGTTTGCCAATATCCAATGTCAAACACAATACACAGTCATGTGGATAAGCAGATTATCCTTCCTTACTAGTTAAGAATATAATGAATGTTGTTGTCCATAATCTCTCACAATGTTAATATGAGAAACAATTTGGAAATCATGCTAGATGGTCAGGCTCTCAAGTTTGCTTCCTTTTCAAATCCTTCTAAGAGGTTAGACACATAATGTAGCAAATGGGTACAGAGCAGAGGTATTAATGTGTAAATACATGAAGTTCCTCAACAACAAAGAGAAATCATCTGGCAATGTGAGCATTGTTTGTATGGTAACATGAGAGCAAGTGGCCTAGTCCTATTGAGTTGGGGCAGAAGAGTTAGCCCCAAAATCACTCCCCACATTAGATGGCCAAGCTATCTCACCAATGGCTCAAGCCAGTTGTTAGTGCAAACATTTTCTCCCCCTCTTTCAAACAATTATATAATTATATTTATGATTAATAGAATTATCAGTTTTTTTTTTATCACAATCAGCTATGTTTTCAGTTTTGTATATTTATGTACATATATGTATACATATCTATAGATAAATATATATGTATACATATCTATATATCTATAGCCATACCATGCTACAGGAAAAAATTGCCATATCAGTGTACCTGAACTGGCAACTTAGGTTTTGACTAGCAATAAGGGTTAAGTTTTATGCAGATGAATAATTTTCAAACATCACGGTTTTATGCATGAAAATGGATTTTAAAAGGTGATAAGTTGTGTTGGAGTTGAAGAGAATTTGGATAGGAATTTTTGGAAAAGTAAGGCCACCTCAGCTACCCCTTTTGCTTGATGAGGAGCCATGCATTCAATGCAGCCTTGAGCTTGTCTTCTCTTGGTTTTCTTAGTAATGCATTATTCATTTGCACTTTCCTTAGGTATTCATGTTGTGCCCAAAAAATTCTTCGTTGATTATGGAAATTGTGAATTTGGTTCATGACTTTTATGGTTTGAAAGAGATCCTAATATTGTGCATGAAGAGTTGTTGGCCATTGTTTTTGGATGCTATTGTTGGTTTGATTTTGAATCTCAAGAGCTTGAAGGGTCTTGAAGGGTGTTATTTGAGCCTACTTACTACCTATGGTTTCTCTCTTACTAATTATGGTCTTTATTATATTTGCGCTCCATTATAAGAGAAAAAACATCTTGTCAGGTGTATGTTGTTGTGGTGGCATATTTTTTGAGCAGGTGTGTATGAGTTACTTAGGCTCCTTTGTGTGCTTTGAAATCGAAAAGCTCCGAGCTGTTTTGTTGATGGTTCGCTTGTGTTGGGGACTGCCAAGCCTTCTTTTGGTTGGTTCAAACGAGCTTATCTTGAGTAAGAACAATAAATATTTGTGTGAATAGGGTTTCAAAATAAGTCATTAAGATACCAACTTATACATCTAAAGCATGGATAGTGATGTAGTGATTTTGGTGATTTATGTAGATGACATCATCATCACAAGTAGCAAGGCTGGATCAATTGCAAAGGTAAAATAAAATCTATGTTTAGCTTTTGGTACAATAGATTTAGACCCGCATCATTGCTTAGGTGTCAAAGTTTGGCAAAAAAATTAAAAAACATACTTTTGTTTCACAGACGAAATTTGTCAAGTTTTTTAAACAAGTTTAGGATAGTAAATTGCAAAACATCATCTACACCTATGGAGACGGCAGAAACTTTCAGCCAAGACTGATTCAAAAATAGTGCACAAATCAGTTAACAAGTAGCTAGTTGCCAATTTGATTTATCTTATAGGAACCAGACCTAAGTTTTGCTATGCAATCAGCTATATCACTCAATTTATGACAACTCCAAATGTATAATATTGGACAGCAGCAAAGTGGGTGCTAAGATATGTGAAGGCAACATCGGACTTTGGTATTCTATATCGTAAAAATAAGGAGATTTGGCTTTGGCTATGTGGATATTCAGACTCAGATTGGGTATTGCTTTGATGTTTATTTAAGACTTAATCAAGAAAGTATATTGTATCAATATCTCTTGTTTGGATCCAGACATCTTTTGCCCTCTGCTTTGACTAGTTATTCTCCCTCTTTGGAGAAACTATCAGAGCTGCCGTTATCAATTGCTCTTGAATAGATAGGGTTTCTGTGAGACCTTAGTTTAAAAACAAATTCTGCCTATCTATACATTGATCTGTTTCTGTGGCATTAAGTCATTTGAAATTCGAGTTATGTCTTCCTAATTCACTTTCACCAACATATGTAAAGTGAACATTATCAAGTAAACATCGGTACTGAAGACAAGCCTCAGCTCATTAATTTAGGCAAATGTTGTACTGCAGAGGAGAGTGAGAGGTTTATCTCTCTGTCCAAACAATACTGACATGTCTTTTCCTGGTCCTACAAAGACTTGAAAGTTTTCACACCAAGAGAATTGTCTCATACAATTCCTCTCAAACCTGAAGCTAAACCCTTCAGGCAGAAACAGAGACACTACTATCCGCAAATTCAAGATACCATCTATGCGGAAATTCAGAAAATGGTGGATGCCAAAATCATTTTTCCAATTCATCATTCCACCTGTGTGTCTAATATAGTTCTTGTACGTAAGAAGAATGGAGAGATCCAGATTTGTGTGGATTTCAGGAACTTGAATCAATCATCTCTCAAGGATAATTATCCTTTGCCAATCATGGAGCATACCTTGCAGATGGTTACCAGTTCGGAGATGTTGCCTTTATTAGATGGTTTTTCTGGATACAATCAGATTGCACTAGCTAAGGAGGATCAGTTCAAGACAGCATTCACTACCCCGTGGGGTACGTTTACCTATGAAAGGATGCCCTTTGGCCTCATCAACGCCGGTGCTACATTTCAGAGAGCCATGGATTTGGCTTTTGGAGATTTGAAGAACAAAGTAATTGTTGTCTATCTTGACAACCTCACCATTTTCTCAAAGATACGGGGAGATCATTTTTCACACTTAGGGAAAGTGTTCGAGAGATGCAGGTACCACAAAATTTCATTGAATCCTAAGAAGTCCATTTTTGCGGTGACGGAGGGCAAGCTGCTTGGCCACATCGTCTCCAAGGAAGGAACTCGACTTGACCCTACTCGGGTTGATTCCATCCAAAACTTGTCTCTTTCAACAAGCAAAATAGGGGTACACTCCTTCTTTGGTAAGGTAAATTTCACACGAAGGTTGCACCGGACTTCTCAGAGCTGACAAAGCATACATCTGCCATGATGAAGAAGAAGTCCGTTTTCAAGTGGACAGAGGAAGGCAAGAAGGCATTTGTAGTAATAAAAGAAGCTATCAGCCAAACACCAGTGCTGGTCCGTCCCGACTTTGATATGGATTTTATCCTTTATTGTTATGCATCAAAACATACTATATCTACCATACTAACACAGAAGTTAAATGAAGAAATTGAGTCCCCAATTGCTTTCATAGGCAGTCAAGGACAGTGAATCACGGTACTCTAAAATTGAAAAGAATGCATATGCAATTGTCAGAGCCGTGAAGAACTTGAGATTTTACATCTTGAATTCCCACACAACTGTGTATGTCACCGATCTAGCAGTTAAAAGTGTGTTAGCTCAACAAGAGATGGGCACAAAGAGAGGAAAGTGGGTCGCAAGAGTTCAAGAGTACGACTTAGAGATCAAGCCGGCCAAACTCGTTCGCAGGAGAGGTCTTTGTCAGTTGATAGTAGAGGATGGTGATAAGAAGCACCAGGCCGAGGGCAACCTTGAACCTGAACTTGAAGATAAAGAGGATCTTCCTATGGTCCTACTTCTTGATTTTGTAGATGAATGGTACGCCGAGATATGGTACTACCTAACTTATGGTGAATGTCCAGCCTACATGGACAAACAGTAGAAGAGAACATTAAAGTTGAAAGCGCCGAACTTTGTGCTTTGGAATGATGTTTTGTACAAGAAAGGGGTGTATGGAACATTTTTGTTATGTGCTAACAAGGACCAACAACGGCGTTTTTTGGAAGCATTTCACAGTGAGGTGTGCAGTGGCCACTTTTCATCAAGGGTTACAGCGTTCAAGATCCTACGAGCACAATTTTTCTGGCCAACTATGTTTCGCGATGCATATGAATGGGTGCATAGATGTTAGATGTGCCACCAGTTTGTTGGCAAACTTAAGTTGGCAGCCACAACACTCAGGCCAGTTGCCATAGACGCTCCATTTCAACAGTGGGGATTAGATTTTGTAGGTCCTATTAGCCCGTGTTCCAATAAGGGGCATATTTATGTCCTAACAGCCACAGATTATTTCACCAAGTGGGTTGAGGCCTTTCCAACCAAGCAGGCTACATCAGAAGTCGTGTGTGACTTTTTGAAGGAAAATATTGTTTCACGCTAGGAGGTTTCGTGCAAAATTGTGACTAATAATGCAACATGTTTCTCATTTGAGGAGCTACTAGAGTTTTGCTTTGATCACGACATCACTTTGTCACATTCATCAGATTATTACCCTCAAGGTAATGGACAAGCCGAATCTTCAAACAAGAACATAGTCACAATCATATGCAAGCTAGTTGATTCCAATCAGCGAACTTGGGACAAGAAACTCTATGACGCTCTCTGGGCCGATAGGATTACTCCTAAGAGATCCATTGGTACTTCACCCTTCATTATCATGTATGGTATGGAGGCTATGTTACCTCTTACACTGGAGTTGTCCGCGTTGCAACTGGCAGCCACAATAGAAGATGGGGAGTTCAAAGACCCAATTGAGAAGCGTATCCTATGCCTCACAAAGTTGGAGGAAGAAAGGGTGGAGGTTGTTGATAGAATCACTCAGCATCAGAAGTGAGTGAAGAAGACTTTTGATAAGAAAGCTCATCAATGAGATTTTGAGGTCGGAGATCAAGTCCTATTAAGGGACAAGACACATGAGCCCAAGGGAATGCACGAAAAATTTGGCTCCTTGTGGCTAGGGCCATTCAAGATCAATGAGTTCGTTGGGGAGAATACTTACATTCTCTTGCACTTGGATGGAAGGCTCCTCCCACTGTCACACAGTCGGCAATATCTGAAGCACTTCATCCCTTCGGGTGTGTAGTAAATAATTTTCTGTAAATATTTTCCTTTTTGTTTTCGTGATGTGTTTCCCCTTTCCATAATGTGTTTGTTATGTTGTGTTTCCCCTTTTCGTGAAAGTTTCATCGTGTTTTAGGTGATTAGGCGTCTTGTTTTAGGTGATTTTTAGGGTAGTTCCAACTTATAGGTGATTTTAGGCAGTCCTGTCCTAGGTCATTTAGGAAAAAGTTGTTCTGGGTGATTAGGAAATGGTCCTAACTCTGAAGCCCAACTGATTAAGACATTGGTCTATGCTTAAAATTCCAGAGATTCTTGGTTCTCCTATGCCATAAGTATTTGACATGTTCCCCAGACAGAGACAAATGTTACACCCAATATTAAATTTTTTGCTTCATTAAGGCATTTTGAGAAAAGTAGAAAAATTGTAAAATTGTCAAAAAAGGTCAGAAAATGGAAATTTGCATGTCATGCATGTTGGTCAAAAAACTTAAAATTTTCAAAATCTGACGATCTAAGTTTGCTCAGAGCGAAGTTGTCTACAAAACCCAAATCTCAATTTTTCGGCCCTAAATTTTAGGAAAGTTCCTAAAAATAGACTTTCTAGGTTTCTTCTCAAATGGATATTGGCAAAATTTTCTAAAAATAGAATTTCTACTTCCAGGGCTCAAACTGATTTTGATTGGTTGAAAATACCTCCTAATTGGGCTGGTCCAATCGGAATCGTCAAAACATCAATATTTCTCTGATGGGTCTATTATGCTTTTTCAGAAGCTCTGAGGTCATTGATGGAGGATGGTCAACTGCCAGGTGCCAGATTCGAGGTCTCAAACACTACACAGATCGAGAAACGGTGAAAGATGCTCGAGGAACGAAGAATGGAGGGAAGCTGGAAATCTTGAAAATGGTGAAATTTTGTCTAACACTGGATATGTTAGTCAAGGCCCCTAGCTAACTTTTCCTTAGAATATTTTTTCAGTCTCCAACGTGAGGTGAATGCAACAACGGTGAGGACAGAGCAAGGGATGAAGAACAAAGGAAAAGTGAAAAACTGCAAATAAAAAAAACTAACTCTACACAGTAAAGGCGCCCCTGCTAGCCATGGGTGCCCATCATTTCAACCTATCAGATGTTGTTTCTAGGTTTCTACCTCTAAGGTATCTTGCTCAAAATCCTCTGGCTTCGCAGTAAATCCAACATCAGGTCCATCAAATCAATCAGTCAACCGGAATCGTGGATTGAACGGACAAGTTTTATCAGAGAAGCAAGCTGGAAATTGTGAAAATCATTGAAAATATTCTATCTTTGGCAAGTAAAGGCGCCCAAGGTAGCCAGGGGCGCCTAGGGTTTTGGAAGGTCAGATCTAGCAATTAGGGTTTGCAAATATGCTCATCTTCTTCAGAATTCCTCAGGCTATCCAATGAATATCTCAGCCAAATCATCAGATTCGTCAATTACCAGCAGCTACAGATTGAACAGAGGACAAAGCATGGAAGGTCAAAATTGAGAAATTGAAGATCACTTAAAAATAATTGTCTGGCAAGGATAGGTGCCCCAGGTGAGCAAGGGCACCCAAGATTTTGAGCATCTAAAAAGTTGAAATTACGATTTGTTGCCTCCAAGAAGTTTCCTTCAGATTTGAATGGACTTTCCAACCGATTCATCAGTAAGCTCATCAAATTTGCCAAGCACCATATACTGCAAATTGAACGGAGGGATAAACTTGTGCAAAATAAAAAATCAAAAGAAAAGATTGAAAAAACATAGAAAATATTCTAACTCTGGAGAAGTTGGGCACCCCAGCTAGCAAGGGGCGCCCAAGCTTTTGAGCCCTCAAAATCAGTTTTCAAGAGATACAACCAATAGAACAATCTTTCCAAAATCCTTTGAGTTATCCAACGAATCCAGTATTCAGTTCATCGGGCCAGTTAAACATCCAAAATTGCAAATTCACTCAGAGATCAGGAAACATTAACAAATTGAAGAACATCAAATAATGGTTGTCTGGGCAGTAAAGGCACCCAAGGTAGCCAAGGGCGCCCAAGATTTTGAGGGATCAGATGATGTTTTTTGCAGTTGCAGCCTCCAAAACAATCTTTCCATATTCAATTAGGCTTCGCAACGGATCAGTCAGCTAGTTCACGAGACTCACCAAGCATCCGAAATTGAGATCAAAGGGATGCATTTTATCAAGCTAAAATTGAAAATTTCAAGATAATGGCTAAGTCTGCCAAGTAAAGGCGCCCAAGTTTCAATGCCTTAGTGAATTTCCCAAATTTCATCATGCATCAATCAAAACAGCGTCTACATTCGATGAACCTGCTTCCAAATTGGCTTCATAGATTTAAAACTGGGGAATAAAGCATTTTATTCATCCTCAAAAGCCTATTTAAGGAGGCTTTGGCATTCATTATTCACATCTTCCAGGTTGGCGTCCAAAGGAGGAGACATAATTTTCTTCATATCAAGATTTGGAGGCCAAAACGTGGTGCTTTTTCAAAGTTCTTCATATTTTCTAGATCAAGTGGCATAGAGGCTCGCTTTTCCATGCTTCAAATTTCTAGGGCATTGCTTTACAGAAAAAGGGGGTCACCTTTTTCAAATTTCATCATTTTGTGTCTGCTTGGTTTTTGATTCTCATCAACTTTGGAAAAATTTATATTTTCAAGAATCTGCTTTTTTCACGCTTTTTCAAGAAACCCTCAGTATTTTCAAAATATGATCAACTAGGTCTCTCTGAAACGGGATTCTATACAAAACCCAGCTCTCAACTTTTTTTTGGGAAAATCCTAAAATTTTAGGGTTTCTGCTTTTTCAATCAGTCATCAACATTTTCCAAAATCGAACGATTTGGGTCTCTTCACAACGAGAAATCCAAGACTCAAGAAATGTTGTAGTCAAACATCTTGGTCACTCTGGCTTGCTTGCAATAGCTTCAATTCCCGTCTCAATACAAATCCTTGAGTTTGTAATCACTTGTGTCAAGCATTGGAATCCTACAACACGAGAAATCCAAGCAGGAGATGGGCGCGTTGTTTGCAACCTCAAGCCAGACGATGTTGAGAAATGCTTTTCAATACCACCTTGGCCAGAAAACTTACTCATCTCCATTGAAGAGTGTGAAAAGGTGTGGTACATGCAAAAGGACTGTTGGCATTTCAATTCGCACCTCTGGAGTGCGTATTGAAACGGACAGCTATGCACAGATAAACTGCTCTTCGAATTTGGAGGGGAAGCACCCTCTTTGTTGATTATGCTTTTAAAAGAAACAACTAAATTAATGGCCGATCTTTTTGTTCTCAACTTAAGAGCACAAGGTTTATAAAACTCTCTGTGTTGTAGCTGAGATTTTCTCTGGTTTCACAAAACCAACTACAACTAAGCCTACGCTAAAACTATCCTATCTTCTCAAGTAATTAAGAGCAAGAGGATCTAGGAGCAATTGGGAATGGTTGGATCACTTAGATAAACTATCTCTCAGAATGCATCTGAAGGCTCATTGCTCTTTCAGATTTACACTGAAATAAAGTCTATGCATGTAAACACTCAAACAGTAAGCCAAATCTAAGGATTCCCAAGAAGGCGAGGTGCTCTGTCCGAGGTGTAGGCTGAAATATAGATTACTAGAAACAACATTAAACGATAATCCTCATCTCTAAATTCCCAAGGAGGTGTCATGTCCCCAAAATAGCAATACCATAAAGACCAAGTGTTAAAATACTAATAAATTAATAAATAAAATAAATAGAAATATTAAGATTAAATATAAAATAAATGTGTACCATATCAATATAAACATATATAAATAACAAATATAATAATAATATACAGGAAAATTATTGTTATTACATTCTAGTATTAAATAACTTAAGATCAAAAATAATAATAATAAATAAATATTATAATCATTACACATCAAAGATTGTAATACATTAGAATAAAATAATAATAAGATATTAGCAAATTGGTTTTATTATTATACTTTAATATTAAAATTTGTTCAATAAAACATCAAAATAAAATAATAAAATAAGTATATAATCTGAAGTCTCATGATTATTAGTAATAATATATTATTTTCAAAAATAGATATTATTGTGATAATAAGTCTTTAAAGGCAGCAATTAAATCTAACAAAGGGATATATTTTATGAAAAGTCACCTCTTTCACCAAACAATACATTCCCCCCATGAGTCACCTACATTGAATGGTATAAATAGAAGGAAGGAAAATAAGGAAGAGGGAAAAACAGAACAGCAGCAACAATGATTGTTATGCATTGGAATATAGTCATTTAATATATATATATATAGGCATACAAGTATATATGCATAGATATAGATAAATCTTATAATGAATAATATATATATATATATATATGAATACTAATGGATATAAGTAAAAGAATAATTATATATATATATGGGTAAGTAGATAGGGGAATCACTAGTGAATATACAATAATGATAATTGCAGTAATTATTAAGCCTTATAAATAATGATGACACTTTAATATAAACATAAGTAGATTATGCATATTTTGTCCTCATCCTATGATCAATCCAGTATGTTGGCGTAAAAACTAACACCTCTAGAGTGTGAGTTCGTACGGACAGCTATGCACACTACGTAATGAGTGCTCTTCAAATTAGGAGGGGAAGCTCCCTCGTTGTGCTGGAATGCATGAAATAGAAAACTAAACTAATGTCCTATCTTTTTGTTCTCAGCTGGTAGAGGCACAAGGTTAAGAAAACCTAGAACGTTGCAGCTAAGTATTTTCTGGTTTCGCAGATCATGTAACTACAACTAAGCTAACTTCTTTAATATCTATCCAATTTCCTCAAGAAACAGAGCATGAGGAAATGGAGCAGGAATGTATTGTACGATAAACTCCAGGTGCGGGCTCACAACATGAAGGCAAGGTAGGCGCAACTATTTGCTAATCCGGGAAGAAGTTTATTAAAACAAACAAATGAACGGTAAACCTGGTACAGCTTCACAACATGAAGGCAAGGTAGGCGCAACTATTTGCTTGGCTGAATGAGTCTACTATCACACACATCAAACGATAAGCTTTAAGTACAGTTTCGCAACATGAAGGCAAGGTAGGCGCAACTATTTGCTCTTCTGAATAGGCTTATAATAAACAAAACAAAAGGTAAGCAACTGGGACAGTAGATTGTATAGACGCAACACGCATGCAATAACGATCAAACCAGCAACCCCATTTAACTAAGATCGAATAAACACTATGACAATAACATGAAGGCAAGGTAGGCGCAGCAATTTATTATAACAGCAATTACTCTTTGAACAGATACAATAATAGCAATACTACAGGCAAGGTAGGCGCAGCATGTATGCTATCAAGCAAAAGTTCTAATTTACAAGGGTGAACCAATCTTGAGAATAGGCATGTTGCCGACAACGCAGCAATTCTCTATCACCAGGAAAAGCTAATTACAAATGAGCTGAAAGCTCTTATTTATAGACATCAAGGTGTAGGCAACCCTAAAATCACCTTGAGTCAACTAAAGTCTTGCAATGCATGCAAGATCTTATTCCTAAACCCTAATTGAATGAAACTATACAGTTAACTGGGAAACTATCATCAGTTAACTGAAACATCTAATCTAAATGGACAAGGTGCAACATGCATGTCCTTATTGAAAGCAAGTCAACTGGAATGCTATCATCAGTCAACTGAAAAATCTAATCTAATCTCCAAGTATATGTAGATGTTTCCAAGAAAGACATGCATGCAATGTATAACAGCAAGTTAACTCGGAAAGAAGCCTCGAGTTTAACTCCTGTGTCTAATGTCTATCTTGGAAAAGGTGGGATGCCTTGAACTGAAGTTCACTGACCCTGATCTCGAGCAAGTAACCCCTCCACGAGGTTAGTAACTGCATCACCATCTAGAGGTCATCACATGTCTCAACTGTCAATCAACTGCTTCTTAGCAACTCAAGCAAAACTGAAAATCTCTGTATACTTAAACTGGCCCTTCACTGGCTGGTAACTATGGCGGCTTTGTAACTGAAGTGATGGCCACTGTTTCCTCTGCAGCTTGATGCTTCTCACGTTTTTCATGCTTTTCTTTATGGAAGAGTGTTGCATGATGAAACTGCGAACTCTTTGGTTGTGAGAAATACAAATGAACATGCTGCATACACAGAAACCCAACGGTATCAACCCTCTAAACTGGCCTTGGAAGACAATCAGCTATACGAGACATGAAACCATGTGAACTTGAGTGACTACTCTTGTCAACCTTTCCGATGCGCTTGATACAAATCAATGTCAGCTTTTCTGATGAAATCATGAATTAAGACTAACTTGGTCTTGAATTCGTTCTGCGTGAACTACATCCTGAAAAACTCGCCTGTTGACTGTGAACATGGCTATATTCTGACAACTTCTCCAAAAAACCAAAAATCTCTCCTAATGAAGCTAAAAATAGCTTGTCGGAGGGCAATTTTCACAGAAAATTCTGAGACGTGGGTTTTATGTAGAATCAAATTCTAAGATGACCCACAATGTCAGAATTGTGAAAAAATGTGATTTAGGCCCGCATGCAAAAGGTTTTCAGTTGAGATCTGAGGGGCTGTGAGGACATTTTTCCCGAGAAAATCTGAGATATGGGTTTTGTCCAGAAGATATTTCTAAGACAACCCACAACGTTAGATTCGAAAAATATCGACTTCTACTCCACCATGCAAAGGAATTTCACTTCAGAAAATCAAAGCCTCAAGAACTGATGCTCTGGAACAAATTTTTCTTGAAAATTCTAGCACATGGGTTTTGCTGAGAAAGCAATTCTGAATCAACCCAGATGATTTGTTTTGCCAAAAACGCCAATTCTTCAAACATGTGAGAAAATTTTAAGACGAGAAGATGGAAGAAATCTAGAGAAGAAGAAAGATGTTTTTTAATTTTTATTTATTTATGATCTTCTTCTGTCAAAATCGCCACTCTGCCTTGAATTCTGCTGATGAATCTTGACTTGTACCTGCAAAAGAATATTTTTATGCCTTCACAACTGACCGCTGAAGAAATTCGCCCAACTCTAGAAAGAATTCACCTCTGCTCAAGCTGGATGAATGAAATGATGAATGCCATGCTTGCATAACTAGAGCAAAATCGTACTACAAAAGCAAGACTGCAAGCTCAAACCCTAACTGTGAAGAAGGAATCCGATTGGCCCTTTACCAGTTGAACTGCTGCTGTCTCTGAGTCTTTAGACTAAAAATAATATTTTAATTTCAAAGCATGCAAAGAACTAAAAGGGGCACCAATATTTATCTTTGAAGAAATTCGTCACTTTTTAATGCCTTGCATGCAAAAATATTATTTTTATCATTTTGCCAAAAATAGCATCTTGTTGTGCTCAACACACTTCCCTGATTTTAGAAAGCCAAAATTTGACCTTCTAGGCGTCCATTTGCAAGAGTTATGAGATTTTTGAGAATCTCCTATTTTGTAGCTGACTGCAAAGTTACAATTGACCTTGTTCAACTCTGATTTCCCGATGACTGAATGAGCCTGCGACTGTGCTGAGATATCCACTGCGAAGCCTGCATGACAAGGATGAAATGTCTGCTGGGAACAACAACTGCTAAAATCATCATCTGATACCTTAGAAAATTAGGCGCCTCTGATTAAATTGATGTTTTGACTCCAGACTTAGTCATTTCTTCGTTCTGCCTTCTGATGCTTCAAACTGCCGTTGACGGTGAATGATGAACTCCACTGACTGAATAATGGATTCATTGCATGACTAGAAGTATTTTGCATCCAATGACTGTATATGAGGGATTTGAAAATTGTATTAAGAACCCCAAAAGAATGAGCGCCCCTATTCTGTGATAGCTCAAACACCATTTTGACAAAAGTGTGATTTTCATCTGAACACCATACTTTGACCCTTGATACCGGGAACTGGAATGTTCCGATATGCGTGCCGTCTGTCTTGCTGTACAGTTTGGTCAACTTGCAAGAGATGTTCTTGGAGACGACGAAGCCAGAAAATTGCTTTTAAGGCCTCTAAAAGAAAATCGCCTTTTTCAAAGAAAATAATATTCTTACACTTAGTCATTTTTTGAATTGCCTTCAATCAACTCTTCTTTACAGCATTATCATCTTGACCTCGCACGTACGAGCATTCGCCAAATCCCGGAGGCTGTCGGCTAGACTCGTTGGATAGCTTGAGTAATTGCACACAAGTCTTGTGAAGACTGTAATTGCAAATAACCCCGTCTGGCAGGCCTAAAGGAGAATCGCCCCTAGCCTACAGCTGTGCAGCTTTGTGTAGCTACGCTTCACCATCCTCTGTTTTACGTGCTCGGTAGGACCTCTGTCACAGTTACTCAGAATATCGGATCGTCTTGTGAACGGATACACTGCAAAGCTGGACTGAGCTGGAAGAGATCTCAGGAAGACCTCAATTGCAAATTCATCCATCAAACAGGTCTTATTCAGGATCGCCCCTGGGCTACAGGGGAGCGGATTTGCATTCTACAAAACTTCATCTGACATGTATCTTGCTTGCAATTTCCAGTTCCACCGCCGATAACCGGATTTTTGTACTGGATACGCTTTCGCTTGATAGCTCGTTGAAAAGCTAAACTAATTCTGCAAAGGCTGAAACCATCAAAACACACATGCATCTAGATCTGGGCCTTCAAAAAGAAAATCGCCCTTGGGCTAGAAGGGAGCGGATTTGCATCTCTAGACTGCCTCCTTGATGAAAACACTCTTCGCAACCTCTGCTTCTGTCTTCGTTTGCCGGAGTTCTGTAACTCGGATAATCCTGCTTCATGGCTAATCGGAAAGCCGACTGAAAACTGAACATAATGAATGTGTTCTTAATCCAAAACACTCAAATCTTGACCTTCAAATGGAAGGGCGCCCCTAGGCTACAGGGGAGCAGATTTGTTTTGAATTCATTGATTTTCACCATTTTATGCTTTGCAAATGCTGTATCCATCCCTGCGGTTGACCATGTCGAAGCGTTGTGACTGCTGAGGCGTGTGGATGACTATACTTCATCATTTTCACATGTACGGACACTATAAAGTTGATTTGCACGTTGATTGCGCAAGTGTCTACTACGTTACATAGTGAAAAGTTCCCAGACTTAGAATATTTTAGCACTTTTTGCCAATCTGAAAATCCCCTCCATCAAAAAGCATTATTTCCAACATCTTTTATCGTAGAGCGTTCCTCTTTGAGTTTCAGGCTTAGATATTGACACCTGGTACTGGCCAACTGCCATTGATGACCCCGAAGATCCTAACTTTTCTCCTAAAAAAGTGAAAACTACCCACCAGCCTTAAACTGACTTTTAACTGAAACTGACTTCACCACTGTGATTGTGATGTGAAATAAGCCAATCAAAATTAATTTCATCCAATTCTGACAAGTTCCTATTTTTTAGGGTTTCGGGCTAAAAATAGATTTCAGAAACCCTAATTTTCAAAATTTTCAAATTTTGCCAGTATCTTCCTGGCATCACACTGACTAAAAGCCCATACTTTATTTGCCCAAAAACTGAGTTTTGACCCCACTTTTACAAGGTTTAGACCATTTTAAGCAAAATGCCTTAATGAAGCAAAATTTTTGGTTTGGGTACAACATTAGGCTCCGTCTGGTGACCATGTCGGATACTTACGGCATAGGAGAATCTAGGAATCTTTGTGTTTCGCAGACCAGTGACTTTAACATTGGGCATTGGAGTCAGGACTTTCCTTAATCACCTAATACACTTGGACTTTCCTAATCACCTAAAACACGACTACCTATTTTAATCACCTAAAACACTACATAACATCACAGAACGTGGAAATACATTACGACATAATGATAAAGCATAAATAAAAACTACTTAAAGAAAATTTACTCCATCCCCGAAGGGTTGAAGTGCTTGAGTTATTGTTCGATGCATGGCAACGGGAAGAACCTCCCACCGATGTTGTTTCTGCCTGAAAGGTTTCACTTCTCTTATGATGAGCATTGTGGGAGGCAATCCTTCTGGAATGAAGATTCTCAGGTTTTCATATATCCATGCAAAGATATTCTTACAAAAGTTAGAATATGATGCAAATGGGAAAGTTGATACCCCTGAGGTATCAGTACCGTTGTAGTCCATCTTTGGAATGTTGATTTCTTCAAACCAGTCAATTGAGTTCCAAACTCGATTTCTATAATGCCATAGGTGATCTTTTCTGATCTGAAAATATCCTTTGACCGGCTCATCGATCAGCTCTACATCACCTTTAACACATAGGAATTTGATTCCCATGTCTTTGGCATCTTTGAGGCCTTGCAAAAGCACCTCCTTTTCACCTTTAGTGAATTCCAATTGCACGAATGGGTGCAATTGTCCTTTAGGGGAGATGATCAATTCCCCTTCTTCTGAAATTGTATTTAAACAATCTCCATCCAACTGTACTGTCCATGACTTTGTATCCTCTGTCGGTCTCTTTTTAGAACAAGCAATGTTTTGTTCTTCAATTTCTACTTCTGACAAAGTCACACAATTACCAGGATTCGTTTCAAGCTTTGCTTCTGTTGGAACAGATGACTTGAGCACAGCCTGCTGCTTTACAACTTTGAGAATCTGATCTAGTTGTTCTGGATGGTCCTGAAGATATTCCAATTGAGAGATTTGTACCTTGGTCTTCATCATGGAAGCTACAATGTCAAAATTTGCTGAAGACGTCTCTTGAGCAACTGGCATAGTAATCTCTTGTGAAGATTTGAGTTTAGAAGTGGGAAGCACTTCTTTACCCTTTTCGTTTGATTTTCGCCTTTCTTCTTCTTCTTTTTGTGCCTCTAAGCGTTGAGCACGTGTAAATACAGAAGGAGCGTACTGGCGGTATTCTACTTCTTCTTCTTGATTTATGGGTTCTTCATCAAAGTATCCCGCAGCGGAGTCGCCATCGAAGTTGTCCATTTGTGGTAAAACAACCTTCGAACTTGGTGTTGGTACAAAACTAGAACTGGGAGTAGCTTCATTGTATCCCATGATTTGGATCATTCTTAGGTTCTCTGGACACGTGAATCCGGTATGTGCATCGGTGTCATGAAAACAGCAAAATACTGCATGGTGTGCAGCTTCAATCATTGGTCTTGGTGGAGACGTTGGCAACCGTGGCTGAAAATTGTCACTTTTTGGCTGGTACGGTTGTTGAACTAGAGATCTGATAGAATCTGTCTTCATCAGGCCGGAAGTGATCATATTGTCCTCCAACTTGATGGCATGTTCTTGCGCACTCTTCAATTCTATCGCTTGTGCCGTCTTGAGAAAGAAGGCTATCTCTGATGGAAGAGCATTTATGAAACAGCTTATTAGAATCTCCGGTGATGGATCAAGTGTAAAAGAAATTCTTGTAACAAGATAATTAAATCTTGCCACAAAATCCCTCATGTATTCGTTGTGCTCCATCTTTGAATTTGTAAGTTGGACGAACAACAAGTGATTGTCTTCAGCAGGCTTGAATCTCGCCAAAAACTTCTCGCTCATAGTTGCCCAGCTTGTGATACTGCTCGGTGCTAGGTGATTGAACCAGTTGGCAGCATTTCCCGCAAGAGTCTCGACAAAGAGACGCACCGCGATGTCCTCATGTGCTACGTGCAAGACGGCGCAAGCCGTTGTGAACGCAGAAAAATGATCCTCCGGGTGTTGAGTTCCATCGCCGAAAAACCGAGGAAAGCGCTTCCTTGACCCTTTAGGTAACTCATGATTTACCTCAAAAGCCAAAGGTCCAATGTTATTACCCCAAGGTAATGGGGGTGACCGTCTCCTGCCAGCATCATTGTTGTTATCATCCATTGCTTCTGTGTAGATCATGCAATCGAATGCCAGAGTATCATTCCCGTGAAATAAAAGCGTTTAGCTTTTCTTGAAGTTTTCTTGCCTCGTGCCCCACGGTGGGCGCCAGAAAACTGTTGGCGTAAAAACTAACACCTCTGGAGTGTGAGTTTGTACGGACAGCTATGCACACTACGTAATGAGTGCTCTTCAAATTAGGAGGGGAAGCTCCCTCTTTGTGCTGGAATGCATGAAATAGAAAACTAAACTAATGTCCTATCTTTTTGTTCTCAGCTGGTAGAGGCACAAGGTTAAGAAAACCTAGAACGTTGCAGCTAAGTATTTTCTGGTTTCGCAGATCATCTAACTACAACTAAGCTAACTTCTTTAAATCTATCCAATTTCCTCAAGAAACAGAGCATGAGGAAATGGAGCAGGAATGTATTGTACGATAAACTCCAGGTGCGGGCTCACAACATGAAGGCAAGGTAGGCGCAACTATTTGCTAATCCGGGAAGAAGTTTATTAAAACAAACAAATGAACGGTAAACCTGGTACAGCTTCACAACATGAAGGCAAGGTAGGCGCAACTATCTGCTTGGCTGAATGAGTCTACTATAACACACATCATACGATAAGCTTTGAGTACAGTTTCGCAACATGAAGGCAAGGTAGGCGCAACTATTTGCTCTTCTGAATAGGCTTATAATAAACAAAACAAAAGGTAAGCAACTGGGACAGTAGATTGTATAGACGCAACACGCATGCAATAACGATCAAACCAGCAACCCCATTTAACTAAGGTCGAATAAACACCATGACAATAACATGAAGGCAAGGTAGGCGCAACAATTTATTATAACAGCAATTACTCTTTGAACAGATACAATAAAAGCAATACTACAGGCAAGGTAGGCGCAGCATGTATGCTATCAAGCAAAAGTTCTAATTTACAAGGGTGAACCAATCTTGAGAATAGGCATGTTGCCGACAACGCAGCAATTCTCTATCACCAGGAAAAGCTAATTACAAATGAGCTGAAAGCTCTTATTTATAGACATCAAGGTGTAGGCAACCCTAAAATCACCTTGAGTCAACTAAAGTCTTGCAATGCATGCAAGATCTTATTCCTAAACCCTAATTGAATGAAACTATACAGTTAACTGGGAAACTATCATCAGTTAACTGAAACATCTAATCTAAATGGACAAGGTGCAACATGCATGTCCTTATTGAAAGCAAGTCAACTGGAATGCTATCATCAGTTAACTGAAAAATCTAATCTAATCTCCAAGTGTATGTAGATGTTTCCAAGAAAGACATGCATGCAATGTATAACAGCAAGTTAACTCGGAAAGAAGCCTCGAGTTTAACTCCTGTGTCTAATGTCTATCTTGGAAAAGGTGGGACGCCTTGAACTGAAGTTCACTGACCCTGATCTCGAGCAAGTAACCCCTCCACGAGGTTAGTAACTGCATCACCATCTAGAGGTCGTCACATGTCTCAACTGTCAATCAACTGCTTCTTAGCAACTCAAGCAAAACCGAAAATCTCTGTATACTTAAACTGGCCCTTCACTGGCTGGTAACTATGGCGGCTTTGTAACTGAAGTGATGGCCACTGTTTCCTCTGCAGCTTGATGCTTCTCACGTTTTTCATGCTTTTCTTTATGGAAGAGTGTTGCATGATGAAATTGCGAACTCTTTGGTTGTGAGAAATACAAATGAACATGCTACATACACAGAAACCCAACGGTATCAACCCTCTAAACTGGCCTTGGAAGACAATCAGCTATACGAGACATGAAACCATGTGAACTTGAGTGACTACTCTTGTCAACCTTTCCGATGCGCTTGATACAAATCAATGTCAGCTTTTCTGATGAAATCATGAATTAAGACTAACTTGGTCTTGAATTCGTTCTGCGTGAACTACATCCTGAAAAACTCGCCTGTTGACTGTGAACATGGCTATATTCTGACAACTTCTCCAAAAAACCAAAAATCTTTCCTAATGAGGCTAAAAATAGCTTGTCGGAGGGCAATTTTCACAGAAAATTCTAAGACGTGGGTTTTATGTAGAATCAAATTCTAAGATGACCCACAATGTCAGAATTGTGAAAAAATGTGATTTAGGCCCGCATGCAAAAGGTTTTCAGTTGAGATCTGAGGGGCTGTGAGGACATTTTTTCCCGAGAAAATCTGAGATATGGGTTTTGTCCAGAAGATATTTCTAAGACAACCCACAACATTAGATTCGAAAAATATCGACTTCTACTCCACCATGCAAAGGAATTTCACTTCAGAAAATCAAAGCCTCAAGAACTGATGCTCTGGAACAAATTTTTCTTGAAAATTCTAGCACATGGGTTTTGCTGAGAAAGCAATTCTGAATCAACCGAGATGATTTGTTTTGCCAAAAACGCCAATTCTTCAAACATGTGAGAAAATTTTAAGACGAGAAGATGGAAGAAATCTAGAGAAGAAGAAAGATGTCTTTTAATTTTTATTTATTTATGATCTTCTTCTGTCAAAATCGCCACTCTGCCTTGAATTCTGCTGATGAATCTTGACTTGTACCTGCAAAAGAATATTTTTATGCCTTCACAACTGACCGCTGAAGAAATTCGCCCAACTCTAGAAAGAATTCACCTCTGCTCAAGCTGGATGAATGAAATGATGAATGCCATGCTTGCATAACTAGAGCAAAATCGTACTACAAAAGCAAGACTGCAAGCTCAAACCCTAACTGTGAAGAAGGAATCCGATTGGCCCTTTACCAGTTGAACTGCTGCTGTCTCTGAAGTCTTTAGACTAAAAATAATATTTTAATTTCAAAGCATGCAAAGAACTAAAAGTGGCACCAATATTTATCTTTGAAGAAATTCGTCACTTTTTAATGCCTTGCATGCAAAAATATTATTTTTATCATTTTGCCAAAATAGCATCTTGTTGTGCTCAACACACTTCCCTGATTTTAGAAAGCCAAAATTTGACCTTCTAGGCGTCCATTTGCAAGAGTTATGAGATTTTTGAGAATCTCCTATTTTGTAGCTGACTGCAAAGTTACAATTGACCCTGTTCAACTCTGATTTCCCGATGATTGAATGAGCCTGTGACTGTGCTGAGATATCCACTGCGAAGCCTGCATGACAAGGATGAAATGTCTGCTGGGAACAACAACTGCTAAAATCATCATCTGATACCTTAGAAAATTAGGCGCCTCTGATTAAATTGATGTTTTGACTCCAGACTTAGTCATTTCTTCGTTCTGCCTTCTGATGCTTCAAACTGCCATTGACGGTGAATGATGAACTCCATTGACTGAATAATGGATTCATTGCATGACTAGAAGTATTTTGCATCCAATGATTGTATATGAGGGATTTGAAAATTGTATTAAGAACCCCAAAAGAATGAGCGCCCCTATTCTGTGATAGCTCAAACACCATTTTGACAAAAGTGTGATTTTCATTTGAACACCATACTTTGACCCTTGATACCAGGAACTGGAATGTTCCGATATGCGTGCCGTCTGTCTTGCTGTACAGTTTGGTCAACTTGCAAGAGATGTTCTTGGAGACGACGAAGCCAGAAAATTGCTTTTAAGGCTTCTAAAAGAAAATCGCCTTTTTCAAAGAAAATAATATTCTTACACTTAGTCATTTTTTGAACTGCCTTCAATCAACTCTTCTTTACAGCATTATCATCTTGACCTCGCACGTACGAGCATTCGCCAAATCTCGGAGGCTGTCGGCTAGACTCGTTGGATAGCTTGAGTAATTGCACACAAGTCTTGTGAAAACTGTAATTGCAAATAACCCCGTTTGGCAGGCCTAAAGGAGAATCGCCCCTAGCCTATAGCTGTGCAGCTTTGTGTAGCTACGCTTCACCATCCTCTGTTTTACGTGCTCGGTAGGACCTCTGTCACAGTTACTCAGAACATCGGATCGTCTTGTGAACGAATACACTGCAAAACTGAACTGAGCTGGAAGAGATCTCAGGAAGACCTCAATTGCAAATTCATCCATCAAACAGGTCTTATTCAGGATCGCCCCTGGGCTACAGGGGAGCGGATTGCATTCTACAAAACTTCATCTGACATGTATCTTGCTTGCAATTTCCACTTCCACCGCCGATAACCGGATTTCTGTACTGGATACGCTTTCGCTTGATAGCTCGTTGAAAAGCTAAACTAATTTTGCAAAGGCTGAAACCATCAAAACACACATGCATCTAGATCTGGGCCTTCAAAAAGAAAATCGCCCTTGGGCTAGAAGGGAGCTGATTTGCATCTCTAGACTGCCTCCTTGATGAAAACACTCTTCGTAACCTCTGCTTCTGTCTTCGTTTGCCGGAGTTCTGTAACTCGGATAATCTTGCTTCATGGCTAATCGGAAAGCCGACTGAAAACTGAACATAATGAATGTGTTCTTAATCCAAAACACTCCAATCTTGACCTTCAAAAGGAAGGGCGCCCCTAGGCTACAGGGGAGCGGATTTGTTTTGAATTCATTGATTTTCACCATTTTATGCTTTGCAAACGTTGTATCCATCCCTGCTGTTGACCATGTCGAAGCGTTGTGACTGCTGAGGTGTGTGGATGACTATACTTCATCATTTTCACATGTACAGACACTATAAAGTTGATTTGCACGTTGATTGCGCAAGTGTCTACTACGTTACATAGTGAAAAGTTCTCAGACTTAGAATATTTTAGCACTTTTTGCCAATCTGAAAATCCCCTCCATCAAAAAGCATTATTTCCAACATCTTTTATCGTAGAGCATTCCTCTTTGAGTTTCAGGCTTAGATATTAACACCTGGTACTGGCCAACTGCCATTAATGACCTCAGAGGTCCTAACTTTTCTCCTGAAAAAGTTATAACTACCCACCAGCCTTAAACTGACTTTTAACTGAAACTGACTTCACCACTGTGATCATGATGTGAAATAAGCCAATCAAAATCAATTTCAGCCAATTCTGACAAGTTCCTATTTTTTGGGTTTGAATTTAAAAATAGATTTGAAACCCTAATTTTCAAAATTTTCAAATTTTGCGGTATCTTCTGGCATCCTGCGATAAAAGCCCATACTTTATTTGCCCAAAAACTGAGTTTTGACCCCACTTTACAAGGTTTAGACCATTTTAAACAAAATGCCTTAATGAAGCAAAATTTTTGGTTGGGTACAACAAAATTACAATCGTTAAAGCTTCATAAGCTCGGAGTTTTTATATAGTCTGAGGTTTGGAGTTAGATAATTATGCTGAAGAATTTTATTTTCGAAAGCTAACTCCACGTCCGCAGCCGTCTCAGAGGCTATTTTATTTTATTATAAATTTGCAAACTAACTTATTGTTATTCTATTTTATTTTGTAGATGACTGGAGCAAAGGATGTTGCTGGAACAAGCAGAGCCGTAGGCAGAGCTGCAAACACTGAAACGGCCAAGGCTAGCTCATCCCGGCAGGCAATGATCAAAAGGCTCGCCAAGTCATTTCTTCCAAAATCGGCAATTGCCTCCAAGCTGGCAGGGTTAAGTGACACCAACCTCAGGTCATTTAATCTAAATGCACTCAAGTCTAGGATGTACGGACTAGGAGGCCATCAACCATCGGTCACGGCACATAACATCATGAAGAGTGGTATCTATGCAGCCGTTGGTTTTCCACCAGCAATTCAGTGCCCGGAACTAATTATGGAGTGTGCGAACCACTACAAGCCGGAGCGTAGAACCATTGTCTCGCCGGATGGCAAATTGCTTGCCAACTTCACGCCAGATGCCATCGGAGAGGCATTTGGGATTCCTACTGCCGAAAAGATGCTCTACAGATCAAAGGAGAGGGCGGATAAAATGTACTCCACCTCCTTCGAGAGGGTTGCTGCGGTCATCAACAGAGTTTGGATGCAAAAGCCAAAGCCACCTCGCACTAGACTCCCAAAGCAGATAATTGCCGAAGATGTAAAACAGGAATACTGCGACTTGATGATGATGCTGAGCCGAATAAATGGGAGTGCACAAGCCTACTTCTTCGAGCCATGGATGTTCTACTTCATCGAGATCATATTGGAGGGAAAGGAATGTGTTGACTGGGCAAGAATGATCAGTGATAACATAGATGAACAGTTCAGGAGCCTGAGGGGGACGAAAACCTTTTACATGAGCTCGTATGTGATATATATGCTGGCAAGAATGACCAAGTATCGAGGGATTACATACAAGGAGCCAATAGGCTGTGCACCTGATCAGTTCAAAATCCATGAGGCCTGCACACAGTTGCATCTAGCTAACCCTGCCAGTTACAAACGGGCTAATGATGCATTCACAATGCACATCACGAGGACCCTTCAGCGGAGAACGCAGCAAAGAATATCCAAAGAGGCACAAGCATTGATCGAGGAATACGGATATTGGCTCATCCAATTTCCGAAATTCACTTACATTAGGCTGCAGGGGTTCACTTCGTATCCATACCGGCTACCGAGGTACCCCACCGATCACATTATAATGCTGGAAATATCTAGGCAGTTGATCGCCTATGATAAGATTCAAAAAAGAAGAAGAAGGGTGGACTTGACTTTCCTATTGCCATGGGAAATTCCACTGAGGTGTGTCCCTCCTTGCAGGCAGCTCGAGAGGCAGAGGATGAGCTGCAATTCTATCATCTATCGTATCACACAGGCAGACAGGATTTTGATCCATACAGAAACATCCGAATGATACAGAACGTTGAGTACCGACACAAGGCCCACATTGAAGACTTTTGGGCAAATGCTATTGATGAGGTTGAAATAAGGAAAAGGATGTTTTCCAGGCTTCCCCTCAAATTGATCAGGGAATGTGAGATCATTCCAGTTCCCGACCAGGTGGAAGAGGATGTCAACGTTATGCAACTCACTATGGTTCAGTTAGGGATACTCCGGTCCCACCACCTGATTGGTCCGAGCCAGAAGTCATGGACTTGGACACGCTCTCTATTCCGGTGTTGACTTTCACAAGGGCTTGGGTCGATAGACATGTATGCAGACTTAAGAGCAGATCGATCGCCCTTACTTATAGCTTGATGGGTGACCCAAGGCCGCTATCGGTGAGAAGGGGAAAGCAGGTTGCTCAAACACCGGAAGCACAAGTAGAAGTACCAACCCAGCCGATACCGTTGAGGATGGAACAAGCATCACCTATGCACTCACAAACTCGGTCTTCGAGTTTGAGAGTGATTTCATTATTTGCTGATCAGAGGGCAAGATTGGGTGAAGAGCGGGAGCTTGAGGAGGTGGATCAACCCAACATCCGAGAATCAGATAGTATAAGCGTCAGTGTATCCAGGGCTGGCCAACAAGAAGAAGAAGATGAAACAGTGGCTGACACTCGTTTCCAACAGATGTTGGACATGACATTGGAGGAAGAGGAAAACATAGAACAGGGGACCCAAGGGTCCGGAGATATGCAGCTCGTGGAAGATGATGAGCCCGAGCAGAGCAGTGCAAGAAGAGAGGAAGTGCACGAGGTGGAGGCAACAGAAGAGTAGCCCCTCGTCGTTTGCAATCCGCGGCAGACGGTGCCGGATTGGCTTTCAGACAGAATGAGAAGAGAACCCGAGGATGATACGGATCCAGCCATCGAGATGGAGGAGTTCCTTAGGAGGATCAGTGCGCCACCAGAAAAGAAAAAGGCCAGGAAGTTTTCAAAGATCTCGACTGATGAGTCAGGCTCTCGCACGCTTCAGGTGGCTGTTCCGAGGGAGGAGTATGATCGAGCCGAGGAGAGGCCCGAGAACTATGTGATCACCACCGTGGAGTTGGGTCGTCCTACGGGAGCCCAAATTGTCGAGGAGTTCGATAACTCCTATCAGGCGCTGAAGGATCAGTTGCTCCGCACGGAAGGGAAGTATAAGGAATTGAAGAAGGAGCACAAAACCTTGATAGGATATGTGCAGAGTCTAGCACGTCCAGGTGAACCAGCAAACCCAACAGTAGAACGTCCACCAGAGCTTCCGAGGGAGTCAGTTGTCGGCTTAGAGGATTTAAAGAAGATGGAAACGGAAGCGGACAAGTGGGTTAGCCATGTTCGTACTGAGACAAGGAAATTCATGGAGGACCTCGCCAATGCTTATCGGCAGGCCTCAAGTATTTTGGCACGGATTGACATGGTGGATCAGGCCTGGGGCGATACCCGCATCTATCAGACGAAGACTGTACTTCGTTTGGGGGCTTTGATGCATATACCTCTACAAACTTTGGTGGATGGAGGTGTGATTCAGGATGGTGACAGGTATGATTTCACCAGTTGGTACTCCTCGGTGGTCACAGGCCGTGGATTTCACGATGCAGCAAGGTCAGATTCAGCCAGAGTGAGGAAAGCAATGGGTAACATCTTGGAAGGAGTCCTTAATACATTAGAAGCCATATTTGCTAGAAAGTTGGCCCCAGAGGAAATAACTGCTGATGGCTTGAAAGATAAACTGGCTCCGTTCTTCTCAGCTGCGAGGTCGCTTGTCCTGGATGACTTTGAGAATGTCTCCACTTTCTCTAGTATTATTCAGCATACCCAGGACGCCTTAGCGGCATGGAAGAAGTCTTACATCCGGCACGGACAGACGGTAGCGGTCTTGGAGTTCCAGCTCAACCACATTCCACCGATTTCTGCCCAGGAGGTTGAAGCGGTATTGGCCCGGTTGATCGAGTTTGCTATCCGGGAGAAGGCCAATGGGAACGCTCTCATGGATGAGGATCTTCTTGATGATGGTAGTGGGCATTAATTGCTCATTATGATTCCTGCAGGGGAGTGGAGAATATTCTGTGCATTCATTGCCCACTCCTCTCTGTGGCGGTTTTTAGGGCAGAAACCCTAATCAGGGCATAGGTGGCTCGATCTGAGCCCTTCATTGTAATTCAATCTGAGCCGTCCGTTGAAATGGGCTAGCTATAAAAGGGGCACCCCCCCTCATTTGTAATCCATTAGAATTAGAATTAGAGATAGATCAGAGCTAGAGAGTATTGGAGATAGAAGTTAGAGAGTAGAGCTTAGAAGTTAGCTTAGATTGAGGAGGGAAGAAAACTTTCCTTTGAAAGTTTTGTAAACGGTTGTTGTGAACACTTTTCATAATACAAAGAGTTTCATTGCTTGGTGATTTCTTCTTTGTTATGAGTAGCTAGCGAGGCCATTTCATCTTTCCAATTCAAGGTAGATAGAGTAAAATAGACGTTCATTTCATGCAAGTAGTTGTTAGCTGTGGAATGTGGTGTTTAATTTGAGCAAGTCTTCTCTCGTCCATACCACTAGCGAACTTGCTGACGGTTGGTTCGCCTTGCGTGGTCAACTGGAGTAATAGCGCTTAACTTCGATTGTGGATCATATGTCCATATGCATCATTGTGATGGTATGAGCATGTTGTGTCATGGTTTGAATATTTCTCTCATCCTTTGAAGATTGCACCAACTTTGTGGAAGTTGTCCGAAGGGAGGCAAAGCGGAGTTTGGTTTGAAGATTGTCCGAATTGATCTTCACATTCCACCCTTTAGAAGTAGATTGTAGACTTCCCATCCTTATTCCCTTTAAATTCAGCATTTTCCGGGTCAGTCCAGATACCAGAACAATATTGTCAAATCTTTCATGTTCTAATTGCTTCACAAAATCGAACAACTACGTAAGTCCCCTTGGAATAATCCAACAAAACACATCAACCAACTAAGGCTATTCGCAATAAAATGAACCTTGGAGTCGAACACATGAACTTTCAAGCAATCTTAGCATGTGGGACACTTTGATCAAGAGGGAATAGAGTGACCGTTGGACAACTTTATTCTGTGTTGGTGTTGTCATAAAAAACACGTCAACACTACCCAACCCTTGCTTTGGGCCTGTGGGGCGGAATCTGGGTGAGGTTTTTAGACGAACCACTTAAGTTATGACTCAGCTCTCCTAGCGGGATTACAAACACAATTCAGACAATCGATATGCAGTCATTAGTATTTCATTTGTATTTACACATTTTAATAAGAGTATTTAATATGAAGGTATATCATAATACAAAACTAAATTGAGAAATATTCATGTCTACATGTTCATTATGCTCTTTTGCAATTCAATACATCCTGCAAGTCCAATATTTACAAAAATCAAATATAAATGTAGATTAATCATTGTTAAAGCCATATCTATAGAATATAAACCATTTGGAATTTGATTAGTCAAAGACTACACAATCCACCTAAGTTTAATGCCAATTTCCTGTTTAATGAGTCTATTTCCAAATTCAATATCAAGAAGGCATGGTTTGGACACATCAGAGGGGACTATGCGCATTCCAATGAATAAAGCATATCAATTATTTTTAATAACACATAGAATGGTTGGGCATACAAGGTTCATGCAACATTGCTATGCCAGATTGAGGACAACTAAATATTAAAGCTAAGTGAGTAGTCTCACTTGATTGGCTATGTCTTCCCATGACTCTTTATTCCTTAATCATCTTCCTTCAACCTTATACTGGATTGATCATAGGATGAGGACAAAATATGCATAATCTACTTATGTTTATATTAAAGAGCCATCATTATTTATAAGGCTTGATAATTGTTGCAAGTATCATTATTGTATATTCACCAATGATTTCCCAATCTACTTGCCCATATATATATAATTATTCTTTTACTTATATCCATTAGTATTCTTATATATATATATAATTATTCTTTCTTTATTCATATATATGATATTATTCATTATAAGATTTATTTATATCTATGCATATATACTTGTATGCCTATATATATATATATATAATGACTCTATATTCCAATGCATAACAATCATTGTTGCTGCTGTTTTGTTTCTCCATTTTTTTTCCTCTTCCTTATTTTCCTTCCTTCTATTTATACCATTCAAGGTAGGTGACTCATAGGGGGAATGTATTGTTTAGTGAAAGAGGTGACTTTTCATAAAATATATCCCTTTGTTAGATTTAATTGCTGCCCTTAAAGACTTATTATCACAATAATATCTATTTTTGAAAATAATATATTATTACTATAATTATGACATTTCGGATTATATACTTATTTTATTATTTTATTTTGATGTTTTATTGAACATATTTTAATATTAAAGTATAATAGTAAAACCAATTTGCTAATAGCTTATTATTATTTTATTCTAATGTATTACAATCTTTGATGTGTAATGATTATAATATTTATTTATTATTATTATTTTTGATATTAAGTTATTTAATACTAGAATGTAATAACAATAATTTGCCTATATATTATTATTATATTTGTTATTTATATATGTTTATATTGATATGGTACACATTTATTTTATATTTAATCTTAATATTTCTATTTATTTTATTTATTAATTTATTAGTATTTTAACACTTGGTCTTTATGGTATTGGCTATTTTGGGGACATGACAATAATATTTTTGGAAACCCTAATTAGGGTTGGTATGTATTGATCGTGGCCATTGATTTGTTTCAACCTGGGCCTTTCATTTATTCTCTGAAACTCTATATAAACTCATGAACTCTCATTTTCATTTTGTGAAGAGATTAGTATGAAATTGTTGTGCATTGCTACTTCCGATAATAAAAGATCTTGCTTCGACTCCCTTTTATTGTCAAGTGGTTTGGAAGGTTACATATCTCTTTCAACACTAGATTAGAATTAAAGTAGAATTTGATTTGAATGTTTGTTAAATGAATGAAAGATCTGATAGTAGTGATTGGTGAGACTTAGCTCATACTTTCTTTGAATAGATGATTTTTATTCAATGTGTAAAGTTATCCTGAGCTTTTAATTGTGGATGCTTAACTTCAATCTGAATGAGTATTGTTCAAGACATGAAAATGATAATCACACCCCTTGAAGATTGCACCCACATTGTGTAGTTGTCCTAGGGAGTTGAAGCAAAGTGTGGTTACCAGTCTCTCTGAATCTCTACCATCTCTTGAATTCCTAGGAATAGATTAGAGCTCCTAAACCCTTATTTTTTTACACTTTTTTTGAAGTCCTAAAATTGAAAAGCCCCAAAAGAAAGAGCATTTAATGTTAAAACCGTCTAAGTCCTAAACTTGTGAATGATTCCTAACGTAAGTCCCTTTGTGTTACCAACATATAACAACACCCATTGAGCTTATCCACATGTCAAGACTTGACAAAAGAAACCTTGGAGTCGCCATATGATCTTCTCGTAATCTTAGCATATGCGGTGATTTTGTTCAGGAGAGGATAAAGTGTCTTTGGACATTTTATTTTGTGTTTGGTGGGTAATAAAACACACACCAAGACAACCATCATCTTCCATGTGCTGATTTAGTCCTTCCCTCTTTGTTGCCTTTCCCTTTGGTATTGATTCGACCATATGAATGCATGCCCCTTTAGCTTTGTGTAGACAAATCTAACTCTTCTTGGGTCCTTGTTTGCTTCATATTCAAAGAACTCCAATTTTGCAGCTCAATCTACCAACTCTTTTGGGCACAAGCTCATTACATTAGTTGGAATTTCACTTGTGGGTAACCTCCTTTCAATTGGGTCCTCATCACCTTACTCCACTAGTTCCTTTGGTGCTTCATCATCATATGACTTTGCATCCATGTCTCTATATTGCATGTTCTTTATTTCCACTAGTCTTATCTAGAGATCTCTTACTAGCACCTCTATCTCCATTACTTTGGCTCAATTGGCCATTTTTAACCCTTTTTCTTCTCTGGAATACTTCACTCCATCGTATGCTATTTACCTAACAATTTCCTTGTGTTGGAAAGTGTTTGTATTGTCTTCTACCTACAACCACCTTCATAGAACACATACACCCTTTAGTATGACTATTAACCAACACCTATTTGTATCACTTTCCATAATCTTGTAGGTTGAACCTTTGGCTCTAATACAAAATTCCATAGATGTGGCCAAGTTTTCTATTGCGGAAGGGTAACCATTCAACAAAACTACACAAAGCACATGTACAACATAATATAAGCGAGGAGAATGAGACAATGGACATCTCATGTCTCCAAGATCGTGACACTGCAGATACAAAGTATTGAGATATTGAATTAATACCAAAGTATAAATTACAACTAAAAATATCTTCATAATTATAATTATCACTGATAACATTATAATTACAATGGTTGATAACCAAATATAAATATTAATAATTTAAATATTTATTAATAAGATTGTAAAAATATATCAATCGACAATAAGAAATGCAATTTAAAATATCATTATAATTATAATTATCACCGATAACATTATAATTATAATAGTCAAATATGAAATATAAAATTAATATTAAACACAAATATTTATGATTATCAAAGATAATATCATAATTATAATTATTATATTACAAATATTAAAATATTAAAATATATAAGATTAAGATAAAAACAATAACATCAATTTATATATAACACCAGTGTTCCACAGAGTTTCGGGGACGGGGAGTGAGGGACGATAGGGGACGCGTTTCCGAGATGGGAGACAGGGGGCCTAAGTTTGTGGATGGCAGGGGGGGCCGGCGGGGGCGGGGCTAAAATACATATAGTACTTGAAAGGTTAGTTATAAAAAGATGTATAACAATATAATTATATAATTGTAGAAGCCTAAGGAATAAGTAAAGTTAACACATAAGAGCAAAACTTAAAGTTTAAACAAAATAACACATTGCAATGATATATCATTTCTTGAGCTAGTGAACCATTGAACATTGAAAATGAAAATGAAAATAAGACATTGGAAAATGCAACAAAAACTAGATGTTTCATAATTTGAGTTTCATAATCATGATTCATGAATCATAATTACAATCAAGTATCAGTGTATCATCAATGTTCAAACTTCAAACTTCAAAAACAAAGTACAAAATAGTAAATACTAATAGTAAATGGCTCCAGGCTAATGGTTTGATGCCTTTGGAAGTCTCCCAGAAGTTTCCTTGGTGTTTCCTTGGGTGGAGGGGATGTCTGGAAGTCTCTCAGAAGTTTCCCTAGAGTCTCCCATGCAAAAACGTCTAGGAAACGTCTCCCTCTAGGAGGAGACTTAGGGGGGACGACGGAGGGACGTTTCCTACGCGTCTCCTCGTCTCGGAAACGGGTGGTTTTTCCGGGGGGACGCATCCCCGTGGAACACTGTATAACACTAAAATAAGAACCATATAATATATAATAATATTATAATTATGACTATCAAATACAACATTATAAATATTAATATAAATGCTAGCAATTTAAATATTATTATGATTATGATCTATAATAAATAAATATAACACATATATATAAAATTTGATATTATTATTAGAATATAATAATAACCAACATAAAACAAATAGACCCTATATTAATCGTACAAAAAGAACATAATAAAGGAAGCAATCAGCATTATGGGGTGATTTAGAGCAGCGATAAAAAGTATTTAGAGAGGAGTTAAGATTGTTAAAGGCAACAATGGGAGTCATAATGATAATTATGAGTTAAGGAATTCCCTTATGAAGGGTGACGAGTTCTCAAGGGTCGTCTCCTTCTAAAGAGATGCCACCTTTTAAGAGGGCTTAAGGATATAAGAGACGCATGAAATAAGGATGGGAAAGGGAGGGAGAAGCAGATTTGGGAATATAAGTATAGAAGGAGAGGAAGTGAATAGGAACAGATTTAAAGAGAGACGTAGGAGCATGTATGAATGAAATATAAATAGGAAGAGGAAAGAGGCAGATCTAAGGAAGAAAATGAAATATATCTACTGTAAAAAGCAGCAACTTATGAAATTAACATTGCTGGTTGGAAATAAAGAGGTTCTACCGAATGGTAGAAATAGGAATATCTGCAAAAATTGTTCGGCAATAAGGAGATAAGTATTTTATTAATTCAAATAATAAGTTTAGATAAATGTTTGTACATTTGAATAATGATGCTTGCAGCAATTATTGAGCCTTTTAAGTAATTGTGATTATTTGATAGGCATATGAATAGATTTATGAATTTTTTTTATCCTATGATTGATCAGGAAAAGAGAAAAAAAAAATAGTTTGAACACTAAACCATCATAAAAGGATATCTTCAAAAAATCAGGGCAAGAATTAAGGTTATCTCAAAAGAGGGACATTACAGGACACCAGCATCACTTAGGATCTATTTATTCATAGAATATATATTATATAATAATTGAAGATGATTACAGGAACTCAAATATGTGTGGATCATGATCTTGTTATGACACTCTTGAACTTGCCTACTCTTGAATCCTCCTCTCTTGTCTCAATTTTTCTATCTCTACCCTGGATATTATACAACTACTTTTGCCAAAACTGCAGCTGCATTATTAATTATGGCCACTCCCATTTCAAATCCACTTATGCCATTGAATGCTCTAGTTAATGTTTGGCAGCACCTACCTAAGGAACACCCATAGCTCCATGTTAATTCTTAATGCCACCGTTTCTTCTTTGCAACTGCTCCTTTTTGACATTTGCTTCCATGGCTGGATTGTCGCTGCATCAAGTTACCTTCATGGTAGTTTCCTAAGGTACCATAATTAGTTGTCCTTTGACTATGTTCTAATGACACGGGGTTGCCACCTAAAGATCTACTATAAATATGAGGAATCATACCTTTTTAAGTGGTGAAGACCATAAGAGTCAATCTAGCGTGGAAAGCTTGAGATGGTCAATATCTTCCCTAATGGAGAGCCATTCACAAGAGAACATTTGCTTGTCACATATCCTAGATTGAGCGTGTTCATTCAAATTGCAAGCTAGCAACACATCACATTGTTTTGAAATTGTTATACTTTATAGGTAACAGTGATGTAGATGGTAAAAACTTCTAAAGTTCATGCTCTTCATAGTGTTCCTAAGAATGAAAATAAAACTAAACACTCTTTCTTGTGTGTTGCTGATTACTTCAATCATATATGAGCTCAAAGATAGTTACTGACTAAATACTTCTTCATCATGCATACCACACTTAAGATATAAATGAGTTCAAACATAGTGACTGACTAAATATTTCCTCTTCATACATAGACACGTTTAACAACTCATAAAGTCCATGGTCTTCATATTGTTCTAAGCATGAAAATAAAAGTAAACACTCTTTCTTGTGTGTTGCTGATTACTTCAATCACGTAAAAGTTGAAAGATGGTTACTGACTAAAAACTTCCTCATCATGCATACCACGCTTTAGCATAAATGAGTTAAAAGGTAGTCACTGACTTAATACTTCCTCATCATACATACCACACTTAAACTATGTATTGCAAGAACTGAAAAGATCATGTTCGTTAATGTGCACCTCCTTAAAAATTCTTTTTCTGATCTCCAACAGCAACCCTCCATAGTTCAATTTTCTACTAAATGTGTTTTCTTGTAAGGATTCTCTCAGTCTCAAGGGCATGACTTAATGTGTTTATATGATAAAAGTTATTGTTCAATTAAGATCTTAGTCATTTCTTATGAAAATTTTAACTGATTCTAGTTTTGGGTATGGAAATGTAATATGCAGAAATCTTCCTCAACTTGTAGAGGCATTAAGTGCAGATGGATCAGCCTGTCGACAAATTCAGACATCTAAAGAAACAGTTCTATCTGGTTTGTCTTATACTGCAGGCTGGTTGTTCAAAATTTATATATGAATAGAAAAATTCTTGGTTTCTTTAATCTTAAATTGATATTTTCCTTGTTTTGTTTGTTTGGACAACTGGAATTAATGGCAGGCTCAAATTGGATATCACCATCAGAGAGATATGCACTTGTCCCAGATGAATCTGTAAGGAAGAGTTATCTTGCATCTTTTTCTGTCTATTTTCGTTTTAATTTTGCTGGCTCAATTAACTGTTGCAAAATTGTACACAATTTGCACGAAATCCAATAAGCTCCTCACTCCTGTGCATGGCAGTATGGTGGCTACTGTCACGCCATCTAGGATCTAGTATGCTCTGCCTCTTAGTTGGAATGATACAGAGAAATAGACATCCTAAGACATAAGAAACTTATTCAAAACAAACCGAAAACGTAAACGAAAAAATGACTTATAGGATAAGTCAATACTCGTGCTTCACGAATGATTCAGAATTTCAAATTTATCTGACAATGTGATTACCTGAGTTAAACTAGACTTATGGATAGTTTCTGAGAGATAAATATATTGTCATGTAATGATAAGGTAAGAAACATAGCAGCTGGAATGCAAGCTAATGTTTGGAACCCATAAAATTGGGTGGAATGTTCAGTGTATACACACATTGGAAAATGCCTGAAGTTGTTAAGGGATATGAGATCCATGGGGATTAAAGAATAGTTTTGAAGGTCCTCTAACACAGACTGTTTGTTAAATGATACTTGGTAAGTGGCCTGGAATCACCCATCAGAGTGTCTATAATGTTTAAGAGCATCTATAAATTCTATTTAAGTAGCATTTTTCTATAGGCAGATGAAACTTGTTCAAAGACCTCGGTCAATTATCAGCTCTCAATATCAAGATAAATGATCATACGGTTGTAGATCCTGCAATACAATTATTGTTGATCGTAAATAAAAGGATGCACAACAACATAACATTTCCTGATGTATAGTTTTAAGTTTTAACAACACATTTCCTGATTGGGATGGAGCTCAGATCTCAGAAATAGTCTTTAAAAAAGTGCCATAAATGCGAGTCACAGAACTTGAACAGAGCCATATTTTTGAGGGGTTTGAATTCCTTAGCTGGTACATCAGACTGAAACATCTGTCATTATTAAACAATGATCATCTGGGTAATGCATTACATTGTCAAAAATATGTTTTTATGTAATGAAATTATTTGCATAAGAGAAGAATAACATACAAAAAAAATGGAAATATAAAAAAAAAATTACTTGGAAATGGTCAATAATAATAATAAGCCAGTTGCGGGGGGGTGGGGGAGGAACCTCCAATAGGCTTCAATAAAAATTGAATTATCAGTCTGATGATAATAAACTAAATTGCTGAATTGGTTACGGTTACAGGTAGGTGGGTATGATATGCTGGTATGGCAATTTTTTTATTTTTTTTATTTTTTTGGGTAGGTGGGTAGGTGGGGGGGGCCAGGGGGGGTTTGGGTACATTTGTATATAGATATATATGCAGCCTAAAAACCAAATTAAGTTTAGAATATCATAGACCAGTGCATATGCTAAACAAAACCATTAGAAATCTCAAATTTTGGAACATAATATACTAATTTAAATTCAGTTTTCAATATCAATAGGATCAAACTTGAATGTCATGATAGATAACCATTGTTTTACATTTAAATAATACAATTAGTAATTAGTTCACTAATCAGCATCATATGGGTCATCATCAAGACCAAGATTGTCATTAACATTAAATTAAGATGATGGAAGCCCATTGCCATGTAATAATCCACCCTTCATTTTTTTTTTCTCAAATCTTTACAACTTGTTAGCGTTAGCCAATAATCAAAGATGATGAACTTAAGTAAACTTCTTTCGACTTTCTTATCACCCAGATCCTAATGTGTGCAAGGTGAAAGCATATAGTGGTAAGGTTAGAATACGTTAGTCAATAATCAAAGTTGATCAACTTAAGTAAACTCCCTTTCACTTTCTGATCACCTAGATCCTGATATGGGCAAGGTGAGAGCATACATTGGTAAGGTTACAGTGCTACGCTATTGAAAGGAACCACTTGTTCAGTGGGATGAGTATGAAATCTTCAAACATAAGGAAACATCTGCTTATTTATCGGGAATTACAACTAGCAAAGAAACCTTTGGTGACTAGCCAACCAAAGCAAAAAAAGATCGTCTGGTTATTCTACGGGCATAACATAAAACAAAAAAAAGCTCATCCGCTTGTTCAACAGGAATAACATGAAAGCAAAGAAAGTTCATCCACTTATTCAGCAGGAATGCCACTTATTCAATGGACACAACATGAAACCAAAGAAAGCTCATCCGCTTGTTTAGTGGGAATAACATGAAAGATAAGAAAGTTCATCCGCTTATTCAACGGGAATGCCACTTATTTAGTGGGGTAAGTAGCAATAATCATAAAGAGCTAAATCACTGATGGTACTACCAAAACGGTGTTACAAAGAACTCATTACATATAATTCCAGAATTACATAAGCTGCTGCTACAACATGAAAATAATGATAAACTTGGCACAACTCCCAAAATGAAACCCCAACATGAAATAAGGTATTCCCCAACAAAGTATTATCAATTTTACCTCATGGAATGACCCCCAAAGGACTATACCAGGTCTGATATAATATTGCAGGTCTGATAAAGAAATTACAGCAGTCTGTAACACCAACCAACAAGTTCTCCAATGGTCACAACTCCATACGATGCACTTCCAACTAATCTCAAACACAATAGAACACCTCCAAGAAGCTTGTAAGGGAAATACAAGGTCTAAATGCCTCCAAAATCAGACTGAATAGCAGAGAAGAGAGGCAGATTTTGCAGAATACCCAATACAACAAACCCTCCAAATGGTATGGCTTGCAAGGAGGGTGATCTGCTCCTAGAAAAATTAGTCCTTCCTCAAAAATTATGTAAACTTGCACAATAGGTCACCCCAATCTTCCAAACAGGAGTAAACGATACCCACAAAAAGTTTTCCAATCCTCCAATCAGCATGAGCAAGTCAATAGTACGGCCTAGGGTTGGAAAGAAGAAGCTATCAATTGAAACTTAAATGAAATCACTCCAAAAACTCTAAAGCTTTGCAATGTTAATACTCACACCAAAATATGTATAGCTAGAAAACATCATAAGAAGCCAAAAATGAAAGTAAACTGAAAGCCATCATCGATGAGCTCCAATGGTGATTATTGAATGCAATCTTCCAAATCTAAAACTAGCAACCTAGAGAGGGTTTTCATCCTCTAAAGATTTAGGAAAGAACTCTCAGGTTCCAATGCAACAACATAACATTATCTTTTTAACGTGACTAAATGAGCTACCCCATGCATCCTTTTATAGCTTTTTCCTTGCTTTTTCAAAAAAATGCTTTTGATTTTTTTGTTTATTTTCGAAAAAGCCCTTTTTGCTTTTTCCCTTTGTTGGTGTTTCAATTAGCACCTTTGGAGTGCTTATTGGAAACGAACAACTATGCACAGTGCGTGATGATTGCTCTTAAAATTATGGAGAGGAAGCTCCCTCTTGTTTGTTGATGTTTGCGTAAAAGTAAAACGGATTAAATGTTCCTATCTTTTTTACTTAGTGGGCAGGACACAAGGGTGCATAAACACAATGTGCTGTAGCTAAGTTTTTCTCTAGTTTTTGTAGATCCTAACTACAACTAGGCTAACTTTTAATCTATCGTATCTCCTCAAGATAAATAGAGCATGAGGGCATAGGAGCGAGAATGGATTGGTTGGATCACTTGGATTAACCTTCTCTTCAAAATGTGTCTGAGGCTCTGAACTCTCAGATCTATACTGGGATAAGGTATTATGCAAGCAATCTCTCTTTACGGTAAGTTGAATCTTAGGATTGCCAAGGAGGAGGAACCCTTGCCTGAGGTGTAGGCTGGGAAGCAACTTACTAGAAACAACAAATAACGATGAAATGGCTGACAGGATTCCTAAGGAGGTGACGACACTTGTCCAAGGGGGAGATTGAAATAATAAATGGTAAGAACATGACGTTGATAAAACTTGAAACTTTGGATGAAATTGCATGTGCCTTTTGATTTATTTCTTCAAACCTTTTGAACGAATTACAAAGATTTGGGATAGAAAAAGTATGAAATCATACACAAATGCAATCAAACCAAATAACTTTCATCCAAGAGTGAACAAATATAGACTTGCAAGCTTGTTGGCACAATGGCGTAGCAATTTTGTGTAGTAAATAAAGGCTACAAAATAATGAGTAAAGACTCTTATTTATAGAATCTTGAAGGAGTAGGCAACCCTAAAATCTCCTTGAGTTAACAAATAGTTCTTGCCAATTCGCAAAATTTATTCCTATGTCTAAATGTAGGTGACCTAGTAGTTAATTGGAAAACTACTTCAATTAATTGAAACTAAACTAAAAGTGAACTCCAATGTACAAAGTGCCTCCAAAATAGAGATCCACAATTAGTGGGATTTGACATGCATGATCAGTGGAAGAGTGAGTTAACTTGGAAAGAAGCATCAAGTTAACTGTTGTTGCCATAAATGCTATTTTGGAGGGTAGGAGGTCGTTAATTGGGTGTTTTACACGTCATCACCTCTAGTCAACAATCCTTCTAACCAGTCGTTGACTTCTTTATATGGAGACCATCACATGCCTCAACTGTCAGCTTACTTCTTTTTTCGCAACTTGATGTATGTATTTCCTTCATTCTACTTCCCTTAAGAGGTTTAATCCTTTTCTTTATGTTTGTGTTTCCAGTTTGATGTGGAAGATAGCCTAATATTAACTAGTGGTGGCTCTGTGTTGGGAATGACTACCTTCCGCGTTCTTTTGGAACTTTACGTTTCTGACGTTTTCCTTGATCTTTCTCAATGGAAGAGTGTTGTATGATGAAACCACAAAGTTTGACTGCGAGCACTCTGGCCTTGAGAATTGCACACGAACTTGTTGCAAACGCAAAATTCCAACGATTACAATCCTCTAAACCAGCCTTGGAAGGCTATCAGATATACGAGGTGAAACCATTGTGGAACCTATGGACTTGTGTGTCTATGCTTGTCAATCTGTCCAAATTGACCTCTAGGTGTGCCCGACGTAGATCGATGCCAGTCATTTCCAGGAAGTCATGGAATAAGACCGTCTTGGCCTTGTTCTTGGGCTTGAGAGAACTGCATTCTGAAAACCTCGAAATTTGACTGTGCACATGTGATGTTCCCTTATTAGATCAAGTAAATTTATGTTTTAAATCCTCTACAATCTGATTGAACAATGGGGCTTTAACAGTGCATTTCCAAAATGGGATTTCCCTTAGCAATTTCAATCAAAAATATTAATAATGGAGATTAGGAACTTAAGTTCTATGTTTGATATGCGAACCCTGTTGCTACCAATTTGAGGTATAATGACTCGAATTTGGAGCTTATCCTTGTGGTGTCCCTTGTCTCTGAATTATAGAGTATCATTCTTAGTTCAATTGGGCTATAAATCGAATTGTTTGGAAGATTGTTGGGGATGTCTTTCATTTATATCACTTCATTCTTATTTATGTGTGCGCCAATCGAGATGTTTGATGGTGCTTGTATTTTGATTGTCCTTTGGATTTCTCTTGGTCTGATCTATGCGTCCTTCATCGATATGATGCTAATTTCTGCAACGCGTCTACCTCTTACTTCCTTTGATCGTGGACTTACTGAACTTCACTTTTGGTTGATTGATTTTATTTGATTTCTTGATTTGATTTCATTATCCTTTGATTCAAATCGTTCTCTCCCAGACTTAACTCGTTGATTTCCTTGATGGATTCTATTTATTGCTTTTGAAGCTGCGTTCAAACTTCTTCACTCGCTTCTTTCTTGATTCGTTGATTTGATGATTTTTTGATATCCTTGGGTCTGTAAATGTATTTCTTGAGTTAGGCGATGTCTTCTCTTTTATCGTTCCTCTAAATCTTCTTGTCCTTCCCTGATGATCCCTTTGTATTTCTAAATCAAATCTTATCAAATTTGGATCCTAAAAGACCTATGGAAATTCTAAGTCTGAAATTCTATTCAAGAATTCTAAGTCAGATTTTACTTCTTATATTTCAAATGTGCTGATTGCATAACATTTATTAATTTCGATGTTTGCAAATAATGGAATGAAGTTCCATTTATATGAGAGAGATGTGCCTCAAGAAGAGACGCGTCTCATGAGACGTGTCCCTTGAGCATGCGGGCTCTCTTAACAACCTAATCCATTTAGTGTTTCTCATAAACAAAGGTGTGTGTGTTAACAAACAACAGTCGTATAATATGAGTTTCGATTTTATCGTTTGCAAATTTCGATCACCCACATATGAAATTTGAATAACTTATTTGAAGGTTTTATATTTAAGAGTGGGTCGATTAAATATAAATGATGATGATGCATAAATGCAATCATCATTTATATCTGACCGATGGTATCTTAAATCAACACTCCCTCTTAGCTAGGGAAGATATTCCAAAACAAATAAGTGGAGATATCACCTTCACACGTGATATCAAAGATATGATATGTTTTATTGTCAAGTCACATGTCATTCTTCATAAAGCATCTTCATTATGGTATGTGCACTGACATCAAGTCACATGATGTCTACCATAATAATTCATGGCATATCCACGGATATATAATTATCCACCATGATCATCTCTTAAGGATCACAATGATCTTCAAATGATATCAATTCCCATGATATCCATCAAAGTGTCCAAGAGATACTATCATGACATGTCCACATATATCAAGTCACATGATATCTATCATGATAGTTCAACTCATCATTGTAGAGTCGTCACTTTACAATGTCACATACAAGTGTTCACTATTAGAAAGATCGTCACCTTTCAATAATGTACATAGTGGGAGTGGGCCCATAAGGTCATGGAGTCACACACATGACAAAAGAGTTTACACATTAAACATCTTTAAATATATTAGTACAATTTCTAAACAATTTTGAATTTCAAACATAATATCAAATTACATTTCAACCATACCAAGCTTCTTCCCGAAGTGTTCTACCTTGACTTAGGAGAGAGGTTTGGTCAGAATGTCTATTGTTTGATCATTTGTACTAATATACTCCAACTGGATCACATTCCTTTCTACCATGTCTCTTACATAATGGTAGGGGATCTCAATATGCTTAGATCTATCATAGAATACAAGATTTACAGAGAGTTTGATGCAACTATGATTATCACAGTGAATGATTGTAGGATTCAAGGGCTCACCAAAGAGTCTCACAAGCAATTTTTGAAGCCAAACTGCTTCTCTTGCCCCCATAGAGGCTGCAATGTATTCAACTTCTATCGAGCTTTTGCTACTGAAGACTGTTTTCTGCAGATCCAAGAGATCATAATCGATCCTAAACTGAAGCAACATCCTGATGTGCTTTTCCGATCGGTTACACTTCCAGCCCAATCTGAATCAGAGTATCCATGTAGATCTAGTTGGTCATTTATGTAAAGAAGACCATATCCAATAGTGCATTGAAGATATCTTAATATATGTTTTACATCCATAAGGTGAATTTCCTTTAGCTCACACATGAACTGGCTAAGAGCATTCATTGCATAGCAAATATCAGGTCTGGTGTTAACCAGATACATCAAGGATCCAATCATTTGTCTATATAGGGTTGAATCTGCACACTTGGATTCTGCTGCTGCTTTCAGTTTGTGAAGGTTGGTTTCCATAGGTGTAGACATTGGTCTACAGTCCAACATTCCAAATCTCTTCAGAATATCAATAGTATACTTCCCTTGGTTTAGTATAATGCCATCTGATTTCTGCCATACTTCCAAACCTAGGAAGTAGTGTAAGATGCCCAAGTCTTTCATGTCAAATTCTGAAGTTAGATCCTTCTTTCCTTGAGCAATGAGGTGATCTTCTCCTATTATCAGCAGGTCATCAACATATAAAATAATTATTAACATATCACCTTTGATTACCTTAAACTAAAGATTTGGGTCTGCATCATTCTTGGAAAATCCTAGTCCCAAGAGGTAGCTGTCAATTCTTTCATACCAGGCCCTGGGAGCCTATTTAAGTCCATGGAGAGCTTTGTTCAGTTTGCATACATGTGAGTCAGGTTATGTATCACAAACCCTTCAGACTGTTCTAGATGGACTTCCACTTGAATGGTTCCATTTAGGAAGGCAGTTTTCAAATCCATTTGGTGGATCTTCCAGCCTTTAGCTGCTGCAATGGCTAACATTGCTCTCACAAATGTGTAACGAGCAACAGGTGCAAATGTTTCTTCATAATCAATGCCTTCCTTTTGTGAAAAACCTCTTGCCACAAAACGTGCCTTATGTTTTTCTATACTGTCAGCAGCAGCATGTTTGATTTTGAAGATCCATTTAGAAGAGACATCAAATTTCTCTTTTGGTCTAGGCACTATATCCCATACATCATTCTTTAGAATGGACTGATATTCTTCCATGATTGCGTCCTTCCATAGTTGATATCTGAGGGCTTTTGTAACACTATCAGGTTTTGATTTATGATGTTATTCATTAGAGCAACATATTTTGAGAACCGTTGTGTTTTTTTACTTTCCCTAAATGTTCCTTTGGGTGTTGCAAGATTCTTGGCTTCTTTGATCATCTTTCTAGCCCAAAGTGGCCTCTTTCTACCGTTGTCATTTGTATTCTCATCTGAAGTAGATTGAAGTTCATTTGGCATTTCCTCAGGATTCTCCCTCTGAATCTTAGTAGCTGGTTCCACTTCTAATACTCTAGGGGAATAGGTTTCTATCTCACGAGAACTACTTTCCCTTTTGAATGCACTATCTTCTTCAAAGATGACATCTTTGCTGAATTCAATTTGTATATGCTCGGGTACGAATATCCTGTAGGCCTTGGAGGTTTCACTATATCCCACAAATACCCCTACCTTTCCAGAAGGTTCTAGTTTGAATCTCTTCTCTTTGGGCACATGAATATAGACAAGGCAACCAAAAATCCTAAAACAACTAATATCAGGTTTTATGCCGGTAAAAGCTTCTTCAGGAGTTTTGTTATCTAGATGACAATGAGGACATGTATTTTGAATGTAGATAGTAGTTCTAGAGGCTTATACTTATTAACATGTATTGTGTATCTAACAATATAAATATATTAAGCGTATATTATCTCAAATGCCCCTTTGTTATGGGGACATCACAACACATGTTACTGTGTAGACAACTTTTTCTAGAACTGCTAAAAATAGCCTTACCGAGACAACTTTTTACGAAAATTTTCGAGACGTGGGTTTTGTTGAGAATAATTTTCTAAGCAAACCTAGATCATTAGAAATTCGAAAAGATGAAATTTTCTATGGCATGCAAGAGCCCTTTGGCGGCAGAGGCAGTGAGGCACGAGAAAATGATTTTTCTCAAAAAAATCCAGCACGTGGGTTTTTGTTAGTGCTTCAAAGCTGAACAAACTCAGTTTGCCTTTTTTTGAAAATTACGACTTTTTCCAGAAACCCTAAAAAATAGGGGCAACAAGGCTACTTTTTCTAGAAAAATCTAACATGTGGGTTTTGTTGAAAAAGTTGTGTAGATCATACCTAGAAGGTTGGATCTGTGAATATCTACTGTTTTCTTGGACATGCAAGAAGATCTAAGACAAGAATTGAGGAAAAAGATAGGAATAATTTTGGAAGTTATCAATTATCTTTTTGGATCTTCAAGAAAATAATGCCTAAGGATGCAACCTTTGATAAATTGTCCATCTGTGCAACTGATCTTCGAATATATGAAGAACAATGAAAAACCCTCTGTTAGATCTTCAAAAATGTTGGAGAAGAAAAATATCTATTCTTGAGCCCCTCAACCTACAAAGAAATAATGAAGAATGGACGCCTAGATGCTTTGATATGTCAATCTGGTGTTGCAAGCATCAATTGGGCATCCAAAACCTGATTGGGGAGTCAATCTGCCTGATCAGTTTTTAACTAGAGCAAATTCCACCAATTTTTGGACGTTTTAGCCATGTAAAGGCTTTCAAACTATCCCAACTTCAGTCAATTGGTCTTACTTTGACTTTAGGCACCCCTTTGAAGAGTTGAACACTTTTTCATTATTTTTTCGTTGTGAAATTCCTCCATTCGATCCCTAATTTTGGTTGCTCGGTTTATCTTGATGTGTTGCTAATAAATCCACTGTTGAGATGAAACAACTCTGATGAAGTGTGCTTGGGAGCTGCAAAGCTCAAAACCTAAGTCTTGTGCTTTTGATTCTTGGGTTCCTTTTCCCAAGAAGGTGCTTTTTCCCCCAGACTCAATTAGTTTTCTTGAGTGTTATTCAATTTCTCTTGTTTGACCTTCCGTGCTGAGATCTAAGATCTTTGTAGACTGATGATCCCGATGATCTTGTTGAAATATGGGATGGATAACCAGTTTAGTCTTGGAAAGGATGACAGGTTTCACGAATCTTGGAAGTTGATTTAGGTGCCTCAAAAGCTTGGGCGCCCTTGGCCTGCAAGGGTGCCTTTGAGCTTTTGACTTGTTATTTTCATGTTGCAAACCTTCACGAACAGTCTCAGTTTGATCTCAATCGTCAGATGTTTGATTTGTTTGTTGTCTTCGTTGACGGTGTCATTTTTGAGTTTGGTCAAAACAGAGGAGGTCATCTTGGAGGTCACTGAGCTTACAGACTGCATCTGATTGCCCAAAAAGCTGGGCGCCTATTTCTAGGAAGATGCATTTTCTTTGACACAACCAATTTTTGCATGTCTTTCATCTTGCCTTCACCTTTGGTGTTTTCTACTTGATCTTTGTTTGCAAATGCCGGATAGGTCCTGTGAACATGCAGTTGGATTGGTCGTGAAGTTCAGCTGATGCCTTGAAGAAAGTAGCTATTAAAACACTTCATTTGGTTGCCCAGAATGATGGGCGCCCCTGGTCAGCAGGGGCTCTTTTGCTTTGATATCCCTTAGTTTACCCTCCGTTTTATGTGCTCAAATGATCAATGACTGTCATCATTTGATGTATCTCGTAGACTGGGAAACAAGTTCATTGTGAAGCCGAGATGATGTCGGGGAGATCACTTGGAGATAGGCTTACTCAAAAACTGACATCTGGATAGTGTCATTCTTGGGCGCCCTTAGAAAGTAGCTATTAAAACACTTCATTTGGTTGCATAGAATGATGGGCGCCCCTGGTCAGCAGGGGCTCTTTTGCTTTGATATCCCTTAGTTTACCCTCTGTTTTATGTGCTCAAATGATCAATGACTGTCATCATTTGATGTATCTCGTAGACTGGGAAACAAGTTCATTGTGAAGCCGAGATGATGTCGGGGAGATCACTTGGAGATAGGCTTACTCAAAAATTGACATCTGGATAGTGTCATTCTTGGGCGCCCTTGGTCAGCAGGGGCTCTTTTTTCATGTTTTGACTGCTATCTTTGATGCTATTTTCCTTTAGCATCTTCTATCTTCACGTTCGTTGTCGGTGATCAATGAAGCAGGTGACCTTGTTTAATGATGCGTTGGAAAAGCAACAAAATTGCAAAGGAGATGACTATCTTGGCAAGACTTGATAACTGCCTTTGACCTCTTGAACTCATGGGCGCCCTTTGTCAGTAGGGGCTTTTGACTGGAGCTTCATCATTTCCTTTAAGATCTTTATCCCTTCACGCTTTGCATTTACCATTGTAGGTCGATTGACTTGATCACTGTTGTCGACGACGCAGACGCATTTACCATAGCAATTACTTTCACCATGCTGCGTGTACGAGTGTTTGAGAAATTCACCAAGGCATTGATTGCGTAGCAAATTTCTGGCAGCAAGGCGTGCATCTCCAGACTTAGAAATTTTTTAGCATTTTTTACTTTTGAAAATTTCCTTCGTCATGAAGCATCTTTTCAAACATTTTTCGCTATGGATTCTTCGTTGAAGCTTTTGAGGCTTAGATTTCACCACCTAGTATTGGCCATTCTGCCATTAATGGCTGCAGAGGTCCTAACTTTCTTCATGAAAAATGAAAATAGACCCACCTGAGTAAAACAAACTTTTTGGTGATTTTGACTTCACTAGTGTGATCATGAAGTCAAATTGTCTTATCAAAATCATTTTCAATCATTTATGGAAGGTCCTATTTTTTAGAGTTTTCTTAAAAATAGGGGTTTGGAATCGTAATTTTCAAATTTTCAGAAATTTGCAATTATCTTCCTTGACATAAACCCACAAAAAGCCTATGTTTTGTTTGACCTAAAAGTTAAAACATACTTTTTACAACAATTTTTCATGATTTGGATCATTTTAAGCAAAATTTCTTATTGAAGCAAAAATTTATTATGGGTACAAGTACAACACCCTACTATTTTGAAAAGGTGCTTTTTTACTTTTTCGTTGCTTTGTGGGTTCATCCCACATAAATAGAATATTAGCCACAACATTCTTCTCTTCTTTCTTGTATATGATCTCAAAGTCATATCCCAACATTTTTGTGACCCATCTATATTTTTTTAAAGAGACAACCTATGTTCCAAGTAGATTTGAGACTATTATGATTTGTCTTTGCCTTAAACTATGTTCCCATGTGATAAGGTCTCCAATTTTTGATTGCATGTAGGATAATCACCATTCCCTTCTCATAAATGGGTTTTAAGAAATTCATATCTTTGAGTTGGTAACTCTCAAATGTTAGGGGTCTTCACTCTTGCAAGAGTATTGCTCCTATGCCATACCTTGATGCATCACATCTCAGAATGAAGGTTTTAGCAAAAAATGTTTTAGATAGAAGTGAAGGTGTGCACATGGTGTTTCAGCTCCTCAAATGCCTTCCTGGCTGCCTCATTCTACTACAAAGAGTCCTCCGAATAATTTGTGAGTCTACTACTATTTTATATTTTTTACAAATCAATGATAGTAACTATTAAGCCCTAAGAAGTTTTGTAGGTTCTCAAAATTTTCCATTCTACTATGGCCTTGATCGTATAAGGGCCCTCCTTGACTCCCTCATGTGAAATGATATAACCTTAGGTACTCCACCTCTTTGGCTCAATATACAAACTTATATGGCTTACCATAAGTTTGATGTGTTCAAGGATATCCAAAACTTATTTCACATGCAAGTGTTTGTCCCATGTTTTGGTATATATTAAGATGTCATCAAAATTGCCAAAACAAATTTTCATAGAAATGGCCTAGAGATAGAGTTCATAAAATTTTGAAATGTAGATAGTGTATTTGTGAGTTGAAAATACAACACAAAGAATTCACAGTGGTCCTAATGGGTTCATAAATTTTTCTATTGGGCCACCTAGGATCGTAGATGGTTTACTTCCACTAGTGGATTGTTGTGGATTGGATCATCATGAGCTCATGGTTGACCTTGTTGGGTTACCACATGGAAGAGTCCTTTTGTGGCCTATAGTTTGATGGGGTGGAATCCATTGGTGTTGAATCTACAAGCATCATCAAATGCACTCTTGGTGGGGTCCACATGGAAACTAGAGTAGAGCTACATCAATGTGGTGGGGTTACTCTTTGGGTTAGTATCTATGCACAAGATATTTTTCTTGGGTTATTGGTGACTAGTGATGATGGAAAAAACATACCATGGGATGTTGTGAACCTTAAAGGCAATAATAATGCTGCTGTTACCTCTTCACTCAGTCATCATACGAGTCCATTTGAGCTCTTGCAAGTGTATTGGAGAGAGATTATGAGCAAAACTTGGTATTCTACAGAGTTGGTGACTTTTTGGGTGACATTTCTAGCCAAGGGAATGATTGGAAATTTCATTTTGGCCAAGTCTATTCAGTATTGCAGCAATTGTCATTCTTTAGAGGTGATGTATTTTCATTGTTCCATGGAAACCCCCCCCTAATCCCCATGTTTCGAGTTTGCGGACATCTCTGGAATGTGGGGGAGACGTCCCTTTGCCACGTCGCCACTAGCGTCGGGATGTCTGGGATATCGCTGAGATGATGGGGACGTAGAGATGTCCAAGGGACTCCTAGGAGTCTCCCAACCATCCTAGGGATGCCCAGGTGTCTTTTGTGGTCGGTAGGCTAGAAAAGGTTAAAAAACCCTATGTTACCGGTTTTCATTGAACTTGAGGTGTCTTTGGGCATTTTCACCATTTATTTTTATTTTTATTTTTTAACTACAAAAATTCCAATTCGCTTCCTAACGCTAAAATGATGCCTGCCATGAATGTTTGTGTGGTTTTGGAGGTCTTATTTTGGGGTGTTGCCCTTCAACCTTGTTGGGGGCGTTGCACCCACACACCCACGAGGGGAGCTTTCTCTCAACCTCACTGGGGGAATTGCCCCTAGACCCCATGAGGAGCGTTGCACCTCGACTCCATTGGGGGCATTACCTCCAAACTCTCATTGAACTCATTTGATTTGCCATGTACTCTCCAAGTCCAAGTTTCCAAGTTTCTCTACAAGTCTTCATTTATAATATCGTCATGATTATCCAATTGGACAATCTTCCTTGATGCTAACTTGCAAGGAGAATTACAACAATGTAGTTAATTTTAAGATATAATATATATCATGACATTCGAGTTTGACTAATCGACATTCTAATGCTTTTTATGTTTATGGTGGTTTTATTAAGTAGTATTAAAATTTTAATAGTATTTAAGTATTTTAAATTTTAATTGGTAATTTACCAAAGTTTCATTTGTAAATTTAACAATGTATTTCTTATACATCTTTGTATAACTATTTTTTCAAGTACTATATGTATATCAACGACCCCCCCATCGGGTCACCGTCCCCTCGTCGTCCCCAAACTTAGGCCCTTGGTTCCCCCATCATCGTGTCCCCTCGTTCCCCTATCGGGAAACGTCATGGAACATTGTGTATTTTTAGAAATCAGACTTGAACAGCTGCAGATAGTTTCAGTCCAACCAGCTGATTGATAAAGTCAATTTTGGGTCTCAAATGGAGAGGATGACATGCTTGGCTAACCAATTTCGATATTGGTTGGGTGTTCGGCCACCAATTAATTTTTATTGGTTATATTTAGCTTGCATGAAATGACCCCCTTACAATTTTTTCCAATTTTTGCCACAACACTTCATCCGTTAGCGGTAGCAAAACCAAAAACCAACGGAGAAAGTAACCCTACACCAAGAATGTTCACTAAGATCCCAATGTGGGCGAGGTGATAGCATATGGCGTTGAGGATTGTTAGCATATAAACTGAAAGTGCTGGAAAATACAATGCATATGCAATTCAACCACTTATTCAACGAGAGTAGAGTAACAGCTTAGCCGATCAACAAATGAAGAATTACAAAGTACTGAACGTAAATATGGCGAGGCTTGTTTCTTACACCAAATGGTGGGAATGAAAAATGGTTATGCAAGAAAGTAAATAAGGCGGTGAGGCCTGCCCTCTTCCACTAAAAGTGGGAATACAATAGTAATTTGCAAAAATGAAAGAGCTGATCAGTACTACTGATTCAACGTTACATTATGAAGTATAATATGCAAGAAGCAAAGTGTTATAGCTGTCCAAATCATTGCAATTGATATTAGATGACTCTCCAAACTTCTCAGACCACCCCCAACTATGAAAAACAAGCCAAAAATATGAACTTCTACAAACTGATATGAAAAACCAGCAAGCAAAGAACTCAAACCAGCAAGGATGAATCACACCAAAATGCTCGTAACTCATTCAATGCTCCTCCGATTGACATGAAACTGAGTGCATATGAAGCCTAGGAAGTTGGCGTGCAAGTCTAGAACACTAAACAGTAGCAAATACCCTCCATAATTTTATGCATGTTTTCCAAGGCTCTTACATGCAAGGTACAACCATCAAAACAGGCCGACCAGCAATATAAATTCAAGGACATCACTAAAAATTACCAACACTTGTGCAAAGGGGCACCTTGCATAGAGAAAGAGATTAGAACAATACCCACAACCACAGAAAAATCGAGTAAGGAGCTGCAAGCAAAAACATGCTACAACTAGCACAAAACGAACAAACTGAAAATTGGAAAAACCCTTCACAAACTTCAAAAAATATCAAAGTAAACATCTCCAATACACTCTCAGTGTAAAGAACAACCTTCATCTTAGCTAGTTGTTATCTTTCAAGCAAGAAATTAAGCTTTGCTAGGAGGTTTGCATTCCTCAAAGCGAGTGAGTTACCATTTCGACAACACCTTGTTATAAAATTCATTGGATAGCGGCAAATGAAGGCCAAGTCTCTTATTTATAAACTTCTCCAAATTCAAAATCTCATTTCCCTCCAATTAAGGCACCCAAGCTGAAATCTAAATTCACCCTTTCTCAATTTTCATTTGCATTTCATTTAATCCCCTTCTCCAAGTCGTCCAAATACATGAGGGAATTTACTTTATTAAAATGCAAAAATAACATAAAGTAGGCGTCCAAATAACTCAAGTGAAATACTTTATAAAATCTCAATTATTTTCCAAGCTAGGCATCCACTTCAACCTTAGCCAATAATTTCACTTAAAACATCATTTTTACCAAATATAAAATCACTTCTCTCCATCTAGGCGTCCACCATGCCTTAGCAATATTTCAATATAAATTCAACCAAAATACTGAATTTACCAAAATGAGCTCCAAGAGTGCGGGAGTGTCATGTCCCCAAAATAGCAACACAAACATAAATAAATAAACAAATGACCTCAAACATTTAAATGCAATTTGCATAAGAAAATGCAAATAAATAACAAAATATATAAAAAGAAAGAAATTATTAATTATAATTATCGCAAGATAGTATTACAATTGTAATCATCAAATATAATATTGAAATACAAACATTAGCAATTTAAATATTATTATTAGAATATATAAAATAAATGTATAAATATGAAATAACAACTATAATAATAATATATAGGCAAATTATTGTTATTACATTCTAGTATTAAATAACTTAATCTCAAAAATAATAATAATAAATAAATATTATGATCATTACACATCAAAGATTTTTAATACACTAGGATAAAATAATAATAAGATATTAGCAAATTAGTTTTATTATTATACTTTAATATGTTCAATAAAACATCAAAATAATATAATAAAATAAGTATATAATCTGAAATATCATAATTAATAATAATAATATATTATTTTCAAAGATAGATATTATTGTGATAATAAGCCTTTAAAGGCAGCAATTAAATCTAACAAAGAGGTATATTTTTTTGAAAAGTCACCTCTTTCACCAAACAATACATTCCCCCCATGAGTCACCTACCTTGAATAGTATAAATAGAAGGAAGGAAAATAAGGAAGAGAGAGAAAAACATTGAGAAATACAATCTGCAATTCAGAACTGCAGCAACAATGATTGTTATGCATTGGAATATAGAGCCATTAAATATGTATATATTATTTAATGAGCATATAGGTATATGTGCATGAATGTGGATGAATTTTATAACGAATAATATGAAATGAATAAAGAATATATAAATACTAATATAAGGAGAGAATAATAATTGAATAAGTAATAATATATGAATAAACATATATATGAATAATGAATAATCAATACTAATATAATTGAACAATGAATAATATATGAATAAACATATATATGAATACTAATTGATATGAATAAGAAATATATATATATATATATATATATATTCATGATTATGCAATAACGATACTTATAATTAATGATGACTCTTTAATATAAACATAAGTAGATTATGTATTCCTATGAATTGCCCTCTTCCTATGATTAAATGTAAGGTTGAAGGAAGACGATTAAGGAATAACGAGACATGGGAAGACACAGCTGATTAGGTGATGTACTCACTTAACAATAATATTTAGCATATTTTGAATATAAGAAATAGATATTGCTAATCTGATTATTGAGATAATGCTTTCTTTAATCTTATCATAATGAGAATCATTCTAGGAAATAATGAGCTTAAAGAATCATTGATACATGAAAATATATTTGATTATAGACATGAAATAGATCTTGGATGAATGCAAATATATCTGATTGTGTAAAGATTGTTCTCTCCGTGATTGGTACCCTCTAAGGTAGGTGAAGTAGAGTCCAAGTGGTAGCCTAAAAACTCCCCTCTCATGTTCGTAGGCCAAGGAACGGGTTAGACATAGAGAGGTGGGGGTCCCACCATAGGAAACTACACTATTATAGGGGTGGTAGGTCGTAGGCCCTTAGATCGTAGGACTTCACCTTGTCCTAATAGGGCAAGTGTCTTTGAGGTATTGTCTTGTATGGGGATATGCAGGGACTAAGCCGTTGGGAAAGGAGGATTGTGAGAGGCAACCTCTCGTGCCCAACACAAAGGCTCCAGGGCAAGATCCATACAAGGCACTCCTCTTGCTTGTTAAAATTGCATTTATGAATTACGCTTATATTTTGGATATCTAGATATTAATGCTAATATGTGTATGTGGAAATGTTGTTAATATGGTGAATGCAGATTTCAAACCAAGATTACTTCATTGAAAAGAACATTCATTTGGAAAGAAGAAACCCTAAACCTAATCAACAAATGAATTCTAGGGCAAAATAGGTAAGGGACATTACAAGGAGATCAACTGCTCAAACTGATTTGCTTGAAGTAGCGTCAAAACTGGCCTCCTAAAACCTTCCTAAAAATAGTAAGCGCCATAAATTTTGATATGCACCAAAAATGCTATTATGCGCTAGAAATATTGATATGTGTTGGAAACCCCAATGTTGCACTGCTAAAAATAGCACTTACTATAAATAGCATACTACTAAAAATACTAAGTGTCTCCAAATGCATTTTTACCACATTTTTAGCACTTTATAAAAATAGTAAGTCTGAAAAAGTTTGTTAGATGCAAATGCATGTCATACCATTGTGAAGCTCTTGAAAACCCAAAAATAAACCAACAACCAATCTGCAAAACTCCAACATGCAAACCCTTGAATGCTCAAAAGAATCCTCTAAGCAGCTAGAAACCCTAATTTTGCCTATGACTAGCCTACGGGCATCCGGGAATAGGCTATTAGTCACTGGAAAGTGTAGAGCTAAAAATGGCGACATTACATTGCACTTATGTTTGGGACGACGAATTAAATTTCAGTGACAGTTATTAAGTGGGAGTGCAAGGTGTTGGAAATGAGAGAGCTAATGTTAACTTCCTTGTTCTTACTTCGATGGTGCCTTGGATTGGTTTTCTCAAAGAGCAATTTGTTGAGCTGACCAATTTTTTGCAGTTTCTGATTGCTCTTCTTGCAGGTGGATTTCAAGAGGTCACTTGTGTATGTGCCTAGCAGGATTGTGCTTTGAGTAGATCGAACAACAAACCTCCTAGGTTGATTTGGGACCCTAGGATTATATTTGGTTTCAATTCAACTGAGTTTGGTGATTTTGGGGTTGAGTTGGCATTTCTTGGGTTCTCTTGCATTGCAATTGGCTATGACTTTCTTAGTGTGTGTTAGCCTTATCAAAGAGGTTATTTGATGTTACTGGCGAGCTCAGATGATCTAGAGGACTCAGATGACACTTTCTGAAGCTATTTTTCGAATTCTAATGTGTTCTCCAAGATTCGTGGAGAGAGCATCTGTTTGTAGTAAGTCACTCGACTGGGTTTGCTTCTCATTTTTCATCATTGGTATCACTCTAGTTCAGTCAGATTTCAATTCCAATGCTTTTCAACAATTTCCACAATTCTAATGTATTAATGAGCTATAATTTAATTATTTTTACTAAGGTTGCTAATTTATTAAAATAATTTAATGGGCACCTTAGTATAATAGCTCTTTGGAATGGGAATTGAAAGTTTTAAATGTTGAACGTTGATAAAGTGATTTTTGGTGTTAGAAATGTTTAAATAATAATATAAATCACTTTTTGGAGTACTAAGATTTATTTAGTTTATAAAGTGGTTTTATATTAAATTTTCAAAAAAACTTTCGAAAATGATATATATGTGTTGGTGTGAATAAATGTCTTGCACCTAGTTAATTCATTTACTAGGGACTTGTGGGCATATTCACATATTAAGTTTAATTAGGTTCTAAGATTCTTTCTAGAAGACTTAGTTGTCATGTCTAGATCTTATCTTATCCTAGGTTGTTATGACTTAGTTGTCTCATGTGATAGGATTAAGACACTTGTCATGATCTTGTCTAATCCTATTCCTCACTTTGCCTATATAAGCAAGGCATCATATGTACATTGCCATATTCAGTGGCTGCTATTTGGTATTCTTGCATCCTTAATCATGACAGGATATTTCTACCATATCTCTCTTGTGGAATTTATTTTGTCTTGTAGGTGATCCTGGGGTGTTGAGGAGTTCACTATAAACTCCTACATGGTATCAGAGCTTCAGTGCTCCAGACTTCTTCCCAAATTTGAGGGACCAATCTTGGCATGAAATTTTTGTTGGATGTGAGTTGGAGTCTTGAGAACCCCGCCATTGAATCCAAGGCGTGAAAGAAAGTTAGATTTGGATTTCGTTTCGTCAAAATCCAACATATTTTGTCAAATCTGCAAGGGTTTGAAGGAAAGATTTTAGTTGCTAGATCTAGAGGGTAGATGATATTTTAGAGCAGTTTGGGCGAAAATTGACCACGTTATTGCGTCTAGGAGGCTCGAGAACCCTAAAATCGACCCAAATCATCAAAATTTGACACTTTTAGTTGAGGTGCAAGGCAAACTTTTTTAGGTTGTATGGATCCGTATGTGGTCGTACGACCTATATAGTCGCTTGCGTAATTCGTTTGCAGCAGATCTGTTCATTCGGGGTTTGAAGTGGTATATTCACGAAGAATATTCTGTGCTTTGTCGGCATCCTGTGTTGGTGTCATTCTATGTCACTATACTCGACAAGTCAAGTTCATCGTAGGGTACGATTATTCATTGAGTCATAGTTTATATTATAAAGTTCTATTTAAATAAAAACTTTGGTTTGTATTAAGTCTTCATCGACCATATTTTATATAAACTGTCGGCCAAGTGTTTAACCCTTGGTTGCAAGGTCTAAATCTTGTGACCAATGGGCTCTACTGAAGGGGCTTAGCGCTCAGGGTGGTGCGGCCACAGACTCTCTACCCCCAAAGCGATGCCATCATCGCCAGTGGTGGGGTCATTTTTTTAAACTCAAATCTGTGATAGGGTCACATGGGTGACCACAGGATAAGCCCTCAATGGCTTAAATTTTGCTCCATTTTAGTTTGCAAATGTCCCTTTTTAGGCCTTTTTTTCATTTTTTCATAACTTGCAATCTAGGTGGCAAAATTTTGCAAATGAGATATTGTTAGAAAGTTGGTATTGTGAATTTTGCATGATTTTGCTATTTTGTGGCATTTATTGTTGGTTGAAGTTAGATCTTGTTTTATGGCTCCTGAGCTCAATACTTTTTGCCATGATCTTCGATTTTCACGATTTTTGTGGCATTGGAAAGGATTGAAGAGCTCTACATTGCCATCTATGCAATTTTTTCTTGTATTTGTCCCAGGTTGATCATTACTTCAGTTTTGCTCCAAAGGGTGTTTTGAGATTACTTGGATGTTTTGATAGTTGGGAGAGTGCAATTTTGATCTCTTCACTTCATTTCAGTTCTAGATCATATGTCAATCAACTGTTGCTTCATGGATTCTAGGGTTGTTTCAATTTGTGAGTTTTCCAGTGTATATTGGCATCAGGTTTGTTGTTGCTTTATCATGATTCTGACTTGAGTCCTTGAGTGACTCTAATATGGTTTCTAGCAAACAAAATTATCTTTCTTTTGCATGTCGAATTGAGGATTCCAGTGTTACTCCACAAGTGTGCTTCCAATGCTTCTTTATAGTAGGTTATGTCATTATGGTGAGGGAGGGGGGAGTGGGGAGGGCTATATGGTCTCTCTTCTCATCCTTGGGTTGATAGTTGGGAGAGTGCAATTTTGATCTCTTCACTTCATTTCAGTTCCAGATCATTTGTCAATCAATTGTTGCTTCATAGATTCTAGGGTTGTTCAATTTTTGACTTTTCTAGTGTTCCCGGGCATCAGGTCCTTTGTTGCTTTATCATGATTCCGACTTGAGTCCTTGAGTGACTCTAATATGGTTTCTAGCAAACAAAACTATCTTTCTTTTGCATGTCGAATTGAGGATTCCAGTGTTACTCCACAAGTGTACTTCCAATGCTTCTTTGTAGTAGGTTATCTCATTATGGTGAGTGGGGGCGGCCAAGGGGGGGAAGGGCTATATGGTCTCTCTTGTCATCCTTGGGTTGATAGTTGGGAGAGTGCAATTTTGATCTCTTCACTTCATTTTAGTTCTAGATCATTTGTCAATCAACTGTTGCTTCATAGATTCTAGGGTTGTTTCAATTTGTGAGTTTTCTAGTGTTGCTTGGCATCAGGTCTGTTGTTGCTTTATCATGATTCTGACTTGAATCCTTGAGTGACTCTAATATGGTTTCTAGCAAACAAAATTATCTTTCTTTTGCATGTCGAATTGAAGATTCCAGTGTTACTCCACAAGTTTGCTTCCAATGCTTCTTTGTAGTAGGTTATCTCATTATGGTGAGGCTGGGGCTATATGGTCTCTCTTGTCATCCTTTTTGTGGATGGAGATTGATTGGATTTGTGATGGATACCATTATTGTGTTTATTTCTCTTTTGGAGAGTAGTTTTGTCCCACTAGGTTTTCTCCTTTTCTTCATTTGTGAGAGATTGCATGATATTTGTACATGGATACCTAACTTGGCCTCATAGTCGGGACCCATTTTTGTGCCATTTGCATAATAATTTACTCCCTAAGTTGCACTTAAGGGGGCGTGTTGTTAAGAATAAATGTCTTGTACCTAGTTAATTCATTTACTAGGGACTTAGGGAACATATTTACATATTAAGTTTACTTAGGGTTTAAGGTTCTTTCTAGAAGACTTGGTTGTCATGTCTAGATCTTATCTTATCCTAGGTTGTTATGACTTAGTTGTCTCATGTGATAGGATTAAGACACTTGTCATGATTTTGTCTAATCCTGTTCCTCACCTTGCCTATATGATGCAGAGCAGGGGTGGTTAGCCTCAAAATGATCTAAAACAAACAACTCTTCAAGTTCTCAAGCATTAAATGGTGAGTTTCTTTACCTAGGTCTGCTAACTCCTAGTAGCACACCATAATCTGTTTTTCCAACATAATTTTCAAATCAGACCTCAGACCCAAAATCTAATTGCAGATTTAGATACCCTTTAAGCCCTTTGACAACATATCTCAATTGCAGGTGTGGGTGTTTTGGAACACAAAGGCCAAATTTCTGTTGCTGCACTTTGAATTAGACCTAATTAGGCTTGCATTAAATAGGTCTCAATTAGCTCCTTACACTCCACACTTCCAATTTTCATACCGATGGCTCAGATATGTCATATGGTGTCTACCAACACCTTTCAAAGCAATTCCAACAATCTTCCAAGAGTTATTCTACAAACCCTAAGCCCTATGCACTTTCAATGCCTAATACATGAGGTTAATTAGGCTAGGGCATCACCAAAATTGCACTCAACGCCATCCCCTGCTTCTCCAAGTTTGTAGACACTAAAAACACCTTAACCCCATGATCTCCATCCATTCCACCAAGTTTAATGAGGTTTCACGGGTGGAATGGTGAGATTTGCATTTTTCTTCCCTTCATGGTAGTTAACCAAGGGTTTCTGACCAGTTTTAGTAAATTTGCTATAAAATACTCAAAACTTAATGAAATTCGATGAAACAAAGTGCAAAAGAAAGTAGACTCAGTGCTTCATCAATCCCAACTGGTTGCAAGTCATGATATTACCGTATAGAACCATACACAAGCCTAGAGAAGCAAAATAATGTTCAGCTTCGCAGAAATAGAGTTAGTTTTTATTGATTTTCTTCAAAATACACCTTGCCAACCTTGGCTCCAACCTTCCCAAGCATATTTAACATTTCCCCAATGGTTCCCAACAGTTTTTCAAATTGCAACTAATCAACTTCATCCATTTACAACTGGTGACTTCACATTCCTTGGTTTTGCACTTTTGCAACATTGACAACATTTGTGCAAACCTGACAACTTTATGCAACTCGACTCTCCAACCCACCTAGCAACCTAATATTGACTCAAACACACATGTAGTAGCAACCCGATTCTCACATTATTTTTTTCTTAATCTACAACTTTTAACATAGATAGCATGCATAAGAAAGTACCAAAACATTTCTTTCCATTACATTAACAATTAACAAGATTCATGCTGACTAACAATTTTCCTTTCAAATGAAACAAGACAACATCTTTCAAATAACGAAACTTTTCCTTCTCAAATGAACATCAGAGAAAATATACATACGTGCACATACATAGCTCATTGAGCTTTTGAAAAAATAGTGGTAAGAAGGTCTAGGAATCCGCCTTTCAAATCTCGATGCTTCAGTAGCCTGGAAAGGAGGATAAACATCACTCGGGCGCTTTTCTGCCAATCACGGACTTATAATGCGGTCCCCCGCACATCTATCATTTGATAGATGGCCCTCCCTTCATCAAATAGATTGGTTGGGTAACCGATACTGTAACCGACTGAGTATAGTGGTGTGACCTACATAGCTAGAACTTGTGCATCCGACAAACTCTTGCTCTAGCATGTAATACGGAATCACGATGAACTGGCAGTGTAGTCTCAACTATCTCACATCTAAGTGGATGTCGTACATTTCACTACTTTGGGCAAAGTGTTTTCATTCAGTACTTTGAATGAAGGCCATCTATCATATACACTATTCATGGTTGATTTGACTTAGGGCTATCTTACACTACGCGTAGGTCTTTGTCCTTCACTAGGTAATCCATACCCCAGACATCCTACAACAAATTAAACTAGTAGAAATGAAACAGCATAACAAGTAATCGTACATTCCTTTCCTTTACTAGACATCTTCATCCTAGGAGTACCTCAAGTTGTCTAAGTTAACCTATTAGCGTAAGCTGTGGTTCGTTACTTGACTTCATGCCTTCATTTTCGTCCTAGTAATTAGTAACTAATACGATCATACTCTCCATTTATAGAGATCATACCAGTAAGCAATATTACCTAATGCATTGTCTACCTTTCAAAACAAATAATGTTCCTTTAAACAATCATGCATTACTTATCCCTAGTTTCTTAATGTATCTTTTAGACATTCAAATTGCAGGCTTCACACATCAACATCATATTATAATTGCCTAACATGTCTTTACAGGTTTTGATAATGAAAACATAATGACACTTCAAAGGTTTAATATGATTCCTCATAAAAATTAAGAAGAATTGAAAACAAGATAAACATGCCTGTAATATAAGCTTCCATAGATGATGATGATAGTCTTTCCTGCTGTAACACTAGTTGTAGAGTTTCTCTCACAGCAGAACACTCTTTCCAAAATTGGAACACACGCGGTGAATTGAGAATGATGGTCACTCACAACATTGATGACTTTTCTCAGAATATGGCTACTCTCAGGAAAATGATGATTCTTAGAAAATGACTACTTCTGGAAAAATGCTGATTCCTCTCAGAATATAGATTATTCACAGCAATGTGATACTTTACAGAATTCAGATTACTCACAGCAATGGTGGATTTTTCACAAAATACTGGGCAATCACATCAATGAATAATGGACACTCTCAATACTGGTTACTCACAACTAAAATGATATCACTTAGAATACAAAATCCGTATGGACTTGCAGAGGCATTGGGGAATATTCGAAGCAATAGCAAGCCTTTATATAGACTCAAGAAAATGACGCATTTTTTTTTGCTAACTGATAGCACATTCAAGCAGACTTGTTCAAGGGCACTTGGCAGATTTCCAAGCCCTAACTCAGCAATTTAGACAATGACGCAATTTTCATTTGACAACATAAACAAAAAATTTCAACTCTTTAGTGAATTTTGCCACTTATAGGAAATTCCTTTAAACATGGCACCAACAAGGAGATGAATCCCTTGCTTGGAAAAAGTCAGTGTTCATTGATCAACAACACAATGCTTTTGCTGCGTCGCCCCCTACAGAATCGTTCCTCCTGGCAAAGTGCTCTTGCACAGTCGCGCAACTCAGCGTCTTCCGCCATTTACATTCACGCGAAAAACTCTTCACTATTTTCCAACTGGCTTTATAAAGTCCAAAGTGATAAATCAAATATTTCGCTCTTTCTTTTATTTAACATTAGAAAGCCTCAGCTTATTTCGAATTTATTCCTTTGTGAAAATAAATAAGGTTGATTTTCATTATACTTGGCAACATTCGATTTCCAAATATTTGATGACAAATGATTTAAACAATGATCTTTATTAATTAAATGACATACATGTATAAGTTTATTAATATTATATTTCCTTATATATGCATTAAAGTAATTAAATAATTAGATAAATATATATATATATATATATATATATATATATATATGTATATATGTATATATGTATTTATTACCTTAAGTAATATATATATATTTTTATTATTTTTACTTTAATTTGCATATTTGTTTACATAATATTAATTCGTATATATATATATATATATATATATATATATATGTATTTACATGTACACGTATACACATATATATATGTATATGTATATGTTCATATATAACTCTTGCGTAAGATTTTGTTTAGCCAGTTTGTTATTTCCGATATGTCTATATATGTATCAACACATATATACTTATACGTGTAGGTGTAAATCAATCAGGCAATAATAAAATAATTTATTAATATCCACAATGTAAGAGGTGGTGTATATACATATACTTATATATACATATGTCCATATATATCTTGATATACATGCATGTATATGTATACCATATCGATGCAACTGTGTGAGCATATCCATTTGCCAGTTACACACTTGCATCGATACATATATTCATATGGATGCGTGTATATAATATGTATGTATGTATATATATATATATATATATATATATTCCCTATCCTTCTTCTTTCTTCTAGACACGATCCATTGAAATGAACTAAATAACATGAGACAGTTAACAGACAAACATCTTCTACCAAAGACACAAAAGAAGACACGACTCCTAATGCCAGTCTATGACTATGGATGACTTATCTAAATTGACTAACTCAGATACTCACTCTACAGGAAGGTGTGTGTATACCCAGATAGTTCACATTACCGGTTAACCGACCAAGCCCTTCTCCCAAGTGATATTTCCCCTCTGCCTGGAGGAATTGTACCTATACCTGCATCCACCGACAAATATCCACGGAAGTCAAATGCTCACGAAATAACAATATAGTTACAAGTACAACATTTCACAAGTTAGAATGTTAACAATTCTATAACTTAACATGCATTATTCCCTCAAGAATGACATCAATTTGAAATACATAAAAAACGAGACAATCATTTAAATGTAACCATACTCATATTGACAACAAGATACACATTTTATTCAAGTATTGAGTTCAAATTACAATCTTTCGGCCCTATGCAATACTATTACATAGCAACTTACAATTCGGGGTGTAACATACTCCCCCCCTTACGATTCATCGTCCTCGATCACCTAAGGTTATTATTCAAACATAAAACTAAATCTACTTTGTTCACCATTCTCAAAAGCTTTGAGAATGGCTGGAAACTTCTGCTTAATTTCCGTGTAATCCTCCCAAGTTGCTGAGTCGTCTGAGTACTAATCCTACTAGACTTTGTACTACAAGACATCTCTATTCCTTAAGTGAATCTTTACACGTTTCTAGCACCATGACGACCTTGGGAGGTACTACTCCAGGATCCCTTACGTGGTGCTTCGATTGGTGTAATTTGGAAATCAGGTTGTTTTTCATCCTCAGTAGTTTGTCCCCTTTGCTGAAACATGGCCTTTGGGGTAGGTAATGCATTGTCATATTGCTGAGAACCAGAAGTTTTTTTAGGGCATTCACTTGCATTGTTGTTTCCTTTACATATAAAGCGTCGTGCTCTTGGTCCTCTTTTCTCCATGGTTTCCCCAGTCTTATTAGCACCTTCACTAGTCCTACTAGTGTCATCATATCTCGAGTTATCTCTTTTCCAATCTCTCTTGAAATCTTTTCCATTGTAACGAGATCTTTTCCCCTTTCTCCTTGCTGCATCTTGTGCAAATTCTTCCTTTTTAGGGGCATCCTTGATGGAAACTCTTGTGTCCTTTTGCTCTTCATTTTCATTCTGGTCGGCATCTGCCTTAAGTTTTTGTTCCCGCTTTATGGCTTTTTCATACACAAGGTTCATTGTGGTCGGACCATGCATATCGACTTCACCTCCAATATTTTTGTTAAGTCCCAAGATGAATTTCCTGATCCAGAATCGTTCATCTTTATGATAGATGGGAACATATCGAAGAAGTCGAATAAACTTCTCCTAGTACTCGTTGACTGATATGGTCCCTTGCCTCAATTCTTGAAATTCAAAGAGTTTCTGGTCATAATAAAGTTGTGGCAACCATTGTTTGTGGAAGATCTCAATGAACTCTCCCCAAGTCAGCTTCCAAGAACTTATGTCAAGTTCCAACTTTTTGTTCATCCACCAATTAGAGGCTTCTCTTGCTAATTGGTATGCTTCCCATGCTGCCTTAGTTACCTCATCGTAATCCCTTATTTCAAAGTACTTCTCCATCTGGACTAGCTAGACTTTGGCTTCATCGCCTCCTGCACTGCCATCAAACTTTGGCAGTATTATCTTCTTCATGTCACGAGATAGCTCTATGGACACTATCTTCCTGTTCCTTTCAGCAGAGTTGGTTGGTGACTTTTCCTTATGATTGTCGTTTTCATTACGTCTATGAGACGAAATTTTGCCTTCCGTGTTGTTGATGGTTATTTCCTTCTCCAATCTATCTTTCTCTCTTTCATTTTCCAAACTGGTTAACCTTGCCAAAATCAAGTCGAGTGTTTCTTCCACACTGGTGGTTCTTTGTTCCTCTTCATGACTTGTACCAAGATTATTTCTCGTCCTCTCATACACTTTCACCATGATTTAAAAGATTGACTTAAACCTGAATGTTTAATACAAGTTAGCCTAATTAAACTTTTAACTATCTTTTGGTAAATCGTAAAAGCATACATTCACAAGATTCTCATGCAAGTTTTGGTTTACCATTTTCACTTATTGACTATAATAGTATATTGCACATTCGTTCAATTGAATGTTCCAAAGTATGATCATGGTTTACACAACCCTATCACTATTTGCTAAACTAAAATAATCTTTCAAGATTACTAAGCAACTACTTGGTCGTGATATATTATTTTAGGACTAAAATCCTATAAGTCAAATTTTCCAAAAACATTGATTTTTTTTTATGAGTTTGTCCACTACAACATTATGTTAGTTCTACTAACATAGACATAGACATATTGATCTGTCTTATGTTCTACCATTTTCCTTCTAGAATTGCAAGAGAGTTTACATGTCCTACCTATGATGACATCCGGTCTTCATTTCCGGGCATACTAAACATTACCTTGCTACATTTCGTGCAGCTTCTTACTCTATCTTTTTCCGGGTTATAGTGGTTGCTCATTCGACAATTCCTTTTGTCGTTCTGATGTCCTAATCTTGACATTCCTCTCCCTTTTTCCTTGGAGTCATAAAACTATACTACAGGATAAGGTGTATACCGGTCATTCTTTCTAACCTTCCTACATAACTTGATTGTATAATCTTCTGCCCTCTTAGGTGTTGTCATAAGTTGTTGGTTTAGGAATTCCGATTCCAGGGATATTTCTTATCTAGTCCCAATTTACACAAGTTACTAAGGTTCTAAACTTCCTGTTCACTTTTCTAAGTTCTTTTCTCTTGCCGTTGTGGCACAAAAACTTTTCAACCTTTATCTTCTAATAAGGTCTGTGCATTGATGCATAACGAGCTCATAGGTTTCAGTGCAAAACCTGGTAGCTTTGATACCGCATGTAACGACCCGATTCTCACGTAATTTTTTTTTTTCTTAATCTACAACTTTTAACATAGATAGCATGCATAAGAAAGTACTGAAACATTTCTTTCCATTACATTAACAATTAAAAAGATTCGTGCTGACTAACAATTTTCCTTTCAAATGAAACAAGACAACATATTTCAAATAACGAAACTTTTCCTTCTCAAATGAACATCAGAGAAAATATACATACGTGCACATACATAGTGTTGATGTTTCTAGGCAGCTTAGGGCTGCTTATTCCAGTGCATTCCTAGAAGACACATAAATTAAATGATAGCCTAATCGGCTATTTAATTTATGCTCATTGAGATTATTACTATTTACTTGGGGCCGACCGGCTTGAGAAGACACCTCATTTTGTATATATATGTTGTACCCCAAATTAAAATTTTCGCTACACAGGCATTTTGAAGAATTGAGTCAAGATACTGTTAAATCTGTCAGAAAAGGTCAAAATGGGGGTTTGCATGTCTTGCATGGGGGTCATAAACTTGAAATTTTCAAAATCTGACAATCTGGGTCGGTTCAAAAAGACCAAACCTACAATACCCAAATTTCAGTTTTTCATCCCTAAATTTTAGGAAAATTTTTATTTTTAGCAGTTTTCTAAAAATAGAAACTTTTTTTGGGTTTTTTTGGGTTTCTTACAAAATGGATACTTGTAAAATTTTCCAAAAATAGAAAGTTTGGCCGTTAGGGTTAAGACTGATTTTGGTTGGCCTAAAATACTTCCTCACCAGACTAGTGCAGTCAGAATCACAAAAAGGTCAGTTTTACTCTACTGGGTCTATTTTACTTTTTCATAAGATGCTTCGGAGATCCAAGGTCATTGATGGAAGTCAGTCAGCTGCCAGGTGTCAGAATCAAGAGTTCAAGCATCAAACAGAGACTGTCGATGAACAATGTGCACGAGAAATGAGGAACAAGCTGAAGAAGTTGAAAAATGAAAAATGTCAAATAAAATCTAAGTCTGGAGATTTCAGGCGCCCCTGTCATGAAGTGGCGCCCATGTTTCAATGCCTTAGAAATTTTTTCATCTTGGCAGCCAAAGGCAATGGAAACACGTGTTACAAGGTAAAATTGAAAAATTGATAAAATTTTCTAACACTGCCAGCCATGGGCACCCTTGAAAGAGAAAGGCGCCCAGCTTTTCAAGAGGTTAAAATCAGGGTTTCCATCTCCAGGTCAATGTTGCTCAGAATCATCCCAGCTCCGCAACGAATCAGCTAGCATGCTCGTCAGATCATCCAGTCACTAGCAAATTCAAGACGAACAGGAGCCACAGAGAGAGGTATTTTAAAACTCTGAAGATGAAGAAAACGAAATAAAATCTAAGTCTGGATAAGATGGGCGACATAACTCAAGAAGGGCGCCCAAACTTTTGAGATAATAGATGGTCAAATTTGCTGAAGACTTCTCCAACATAACTTTGTCAGACTAGATCTAGCTCTCCAACGAATCCGTCAGCTCGTTTGTCAGAGTCAGTAGTCATCAGATATCGCCAGGCAAATAGGAGGAGAAAAAGTGTGAGAAATGGCAGAAAATGGAAAGCTGCAGTGAAAATTCAAAAATAAAAACCAACACTGGAAGCTATGGTCGCCCCTAAAGGAGAAGGGCGCCTAGGGTTTAAGGCCACCAGAAGTCAGTCTCCAGAAATGAGTGATCCAGAAGACCCCTTCCAGATTCATCTCAGCTGTCCAGTGAACTTGATAGCCAATCAATCTGACAAGTACAACACCCAGAATAGTGAAATCATTTGAAGGTCAGAAGATGAGCATAAAGATTGAAGATCATGAAAATGGCTAACATTGGAAGAAATGGGCGCCCTTATCAAGGATAGGCACCTGACATTTCAAAGGGACAAATGAAGTTTTTAGCGGATGACATCTCCAGAACAAAGTTGTTAGATGTGATCAGGGTCCGCAATAGAAGAATCAGTTCGTTCATTGGATAAATCCAGAGGCTGGGATACAGAGCTCAAGCAGGGTCAGAAAGTGAACAAAAGTTGAAAAAGATAGAAATTTGGCGAAGTCTGGGAAGACTGGGCGCCATACCTCAAGAAGGGCGCCCATTTCTACATGCCTTAGTTTATTTTTTTAAATTCCAAAATTTCAAAGAGAAGAGAAATACGCCTTTACTCAATGCATGAATTAGGTTTAGGGTTTCTTCAAGATTAGGGTTTGAGAAGCTGTTTTCAAAGCAAAAACTTATTTAAAGACACCTCTATGTATTATTTTTCATATTTTCTTGCAAGTGCCTTCAAAGAGAAACAAAGCAGCAGCTTCAAACCTATGTTTTTCAAGATTCAAGAACCCTAACTTGTTGGTTTCTCATAAATTTTCAGATAAGCAATCAAAGAAGACCTCCTCTTCCAAAATTTCAAAGAGAAGAGAAATACGCCTTTACTCAATGCATGAATTAGGTTTAGGGTTTCTTCAAGATTAGGGTTTGAGAAGCTGTTTTCAAAGCAAAAACTTATTTAAAGACACCTCTATGTATTATTTTTCATATTTTCTTGCAAGTGCCTTCAAAGAGAAACAAAGCAGCAGCTTCAAACCTATGTTTTTCAAGATTCAAGAACCCTAACTTGTTGGTTTCTCATAAATTTTCAGATAAGCAATCAAAGAAGACCTCCTCTTTCATATTTTCTCATCAAGAACATCGAATTTGTGAAAAAGAGGGCCTATACTATCAAATTTCAGCAAGCTGATCCATTTTTGTTCTATCTTCTGGACAAATTGTTGAAGATTTCTCTCTAAGTTGCAGCAACTGCTTTTATTTTGCGTGTGAGGGAAAACTTCATATTCATCCATTTCTAGTCTTCTGGGTCTATGCTAAACCTTCTTCTGGACAAAACCCATACCTCAGTTTTTTCAGAGAAACTAAAAGTTGTTGCTTTTTCAGTCAGAACCCAGGGTTTTCAAAATCTAATCTACTGGGTCCATTTAGATTATGCTCAAGAACAATACCCAAATGTCAGCTTTTTTCTATTTTTTTGGGGAAAATTAGGGTTTGCTGCTTTTTCAGTCTTCACTTTATATTTTCAAAAAACGGACGATCTGGGTTGGCTTGTAACGAAATTCTAGTCAAAAACCATATTTCAGAAAAAAATCTCAAAAATTCGTCCGTTGGAAGAAGAAAAATCAGCAAGCTAAATTTAGAAAGTTTGCCAAAATTTGTCTGAACCTAGGCGTGTTTAGTGTCAATCTTCAAGTCTTTCAGAGTGGAATACACTCTTGCAGAGTTCAAGACCAAATCAGTGCTTTACCACAATTTTATTGAAACAGCCGAAACTGACTTGCATCACATGAAGCCATTGTTCAATATACGTCCTTTAGAAGATGCAGGCAATACCACCATCAGGCATCTTGGCCATTCAGGTCTTCTTGCAGCAGCATCCATACCTTTCTCAGTACAGAGCTTAAAGTTCATAATTGCTTGCATCAAGCATTACAATCCAGCTACTAGGAAGATACAGTCAGTTGATGGGAGAATCATTTGCAGCCTAAAACCAGACATGATTGAGAAATGCTTCTCCATTCCACCATGGCCTGGAACTCTCACCATCAACGTGGAAGAATGTGAAAGGATATGGGAAGAACATCTGGACAAATACAGCAAGAAGATTGCACATAGGTGGCTGAAAGAGAAACATTCTACATTGCCAAAGGATGTTGGAAGAGGACAATTCAAAGATGAATTTGCCATCATAATAACCCTACTCAATTGAGTTATGGGTCAAGCAGATGCAACAAGGTTTCAGCCTTGGATGTTCTATGTGATACCTCATATAATGAAAAAGATAGAATTCTACGATTGGCCTACATTGATCAGTGATTGCTTACATCATCAGATAACTGAGTATTTTCATAGACATGCATTTCACATGGTCTCCTACCTAGTCTATTTGGTTGCCTATCAAGGTAAATTCAGAGGGTTAAACACGGAGGGTTCTTTAAACATTCAGCATGTCTACAACTACTATACTTAGTTGGAATTCGCTGCTGCATCACGTCATTACAAAAGGGTGAATGAAGCATTCTTGATTTACACAGTGCGGGACCTGGACAATGAGCTACATGTTCGCATCTCATCCATTGCCAGGGCTGCGATATCATAATGGGCAGATTGGTTTTTTTTCAGTTTGCCACTTTCACTTACCTAAGGGTGTACGGTTATTTAGGGGCTCCACTTATGTTACCGAGGTATCCATCAGATGAGGTAGTATGCATGGAATTCTTCAAGCAGATTTCAAATGTTCACACCCGTTTGCATAACAAAAAGAAACCAGCCTTTAGCTTTCCTTTTGCTTTAGGTATTTACACATGTAGATCATCCGCCGAAGCTAAACTAATGGGTAACGAGTTAGACAAATTTGGTCTCAAGCCTTTCAGCAAGAGACGATTATATGATCCCCATGGCTTCTATGCATCTAGACTTGGTTAGAACTATGCTCATATGCCCGCACTTGAAGACTTCTGGGCTAATTGTAGAGACGAGTATGAGGTGCGAAGGCGAAGTCACTGTAGGTTAACCCTTCATCAGATGAAAGATTGCTTATCATAAGATATTGAAGGGTTGGCAGATGATGATGGGGATGTAATTCTTCTAGCCTACACTAGAAATAAGGTTGAGCAACAACCTCTTCCACAGGTCAACTAGGCTCATAAAGAGTGTATCACAATGGAAGAAAGGACAAAACAAGTGTTAGAGTACAGTAAGACTTTCTTGATTTTAAAGAGAAGGGAGTCTATTCCAATAGTAGAGCCACCAAAGAAACATTCATCTCTTCCCTCTTCTTCAAGAGTGCAACCAAAGAACAAAGAAAAAGTTCAGTCTCAAGAGGTCACAAAAGGTAGTAGATCAGTAAAGAGTGCTAAAAGGAGGTTGGATTATACAGGGATTTTTATATAGGAGCAGGTTATAGCTGAAACAGAAGTTCCTCCACCAGAGCTCATACTTCAAGAAGAAGTACAACATGATGAACCTTTGATACAAGAAACCCTTCCATCTCCTAGTTCCTTGCCAATTCACATTGATTTGGAAGACAAGGAGATAGAGGCCAATGTTACAATTATTCCTCCCTTGGATGTTAATAGAAACACCACATCTTGGCTTGAGAGCTCCTTGGGAAGGACAAGAAGAAGGCCTGCATATCAGGTGAGTGTTGATGACCTTAGCATATACCAGGAAGCACCCAAGAAGAAGGCCAAAAAACAAATGCATTTTGAGAGGAATCTTGAGGGTGAAATGGTCATGGAGACAACCACGCCTCTTGAAGATAAAATAAGAGATGAGGTGGATGTAGACGATTTTATCATGGTCAAAGCAAATCTTGGTAAAAGCACTCGACACGCTGATATAAGTTTGTTTAAAATGGTAACAGAAAACATTCAAGAAAGAGTCCAAAAGGATGGAGAAGACAAGGCAGCCCTCAAGGCTGAAAATCGTCAACTCCGGTTATGTATATCAAATCTTATCCAAGGCACCTCACAAACAACTCAGTTGTTGCCTCAAGTCTTAGAAACACCAGCCGATCAGCAGCAATTAAGGCAGTTAGTTATTTGTGGAAAACAAACTAATGAGTGGGTTGAAGAGATCATCAATAGAGGAAAACAGGTCCTAACACAAGTCTTCCAGTTGAGATACAAGGCTCATGATTTACGTCAAGGTATCCAAGATTTTGAACAACTGATAGCCGAGTTCAAGCCCATGCACGAAATCATAATTGCAGATTTAGAGATGGCTTGTGGCTCTACGATGGCAAGAGAACATAAAAGACATCCTGGAGTGGAAAGAAAGTCATCTTTTCAAGGTGAATACATATGTCAGAATATCCGAGGAGTTTGCAGCGTATAAACAAAGAGTTGTTGATACTCTTAGGTTCGTCAGAGAAGTAGTTGCAGCAATTCCTTGTCAGTATTGCCTTGAGGATGGTTCCTACATTGGGCTTGACGTAGTCCAAGCTGAGTTTCAGAGTATATTGCATGGCAGCGATGGCAGTGTTGGGAGAATGATGATGATTTCCATGATGTCAGCAAGTTTGAGAAAGCGGCCAATGAGAGCAAAGATTTCCTGAAACCAATTACAGATGGCGAAGAAATCTTGGAAAAGCGGTATTTTGCTATTAATAGCATCAACACTCCTACTTCAGATGAAGTTGCCCGCTTTTTAGCGGATGTGATCGAGCTTTAAATTTGCTTTCTTCTAGAAGCATCTTCTACGCTTTATTTCTATTCTTGTCTCAAGTCTTTTCCATTCTTTGAGGATAGAAATAAAATATTGTAACAAATTGTCACGAGTTGGCACTTAACTTTTTAAAAGCTTTCTAGGGTTTAGATGTTTTAATCGTTGCTAGATTTAGAAATAAAGCTTGCATGTTGGCAAGCAGTAGTTGTAAAAGCAAGGAGATTTTAGGGTTTCCTACTCCTCTGCTCGTGTATAAATAAGAGCAGTGTTTTCTCATTTTAGTTTAACCGTGCTTGTGATTACAAGACATAAGTGTCTTTAGTAACTTCTCTTTGTTATCATGTAGTGTTGTTCACTTTGTGTAAAGAGCAAGTTTGCATGCCTCTTTAGCTGCAAATACTTATTTAGTGCATGTGTTGTGTTGATTATAATTAGGTTGATCGCATGTTGCAAGCGTGTTGCTACAACTTGCTGTCTCGAAGTTGTAATCCTTGTTCCAGAAACTTGAGTAAATAAAATTTTGAGTGTGCTTTGTCTACCTTGATATAAATATCTCAAATTTCCATCTATTTGTTTTGTGTTAGAAGTATGAGTAAATAAAATCTTGAGCATGCTTTGTCTACCTTGAAATAAAAGTCTCGTATTTCTGTAATACTTTTATTATCTCTTTTTCAGCTTGCCTTAAAATGTATGTTGAAGAATAGCTTATTTAAGTATCTTTGTCAGAAATCAAACTCGTCCATTTCTAAACTCTCTTGCTCTATGTTTATTTGAGAGGGTAGAAACGTTTTAAGCGTAGGTTACGTTGTAGCTGTCTAGTTTCATTAAAGGGAAAACCTCAGCCACAACATCTAGTGTTCTATAACCTTGTGTTCTCGCAGCTGAACCAAAAAGATAGGCGTAATTAAGTTTAGATTACTTTTCTTTATGCAACTCAGCAAAAGAGGGAGCTTCTCCTCCTAATTCGAAGAGTAGTTTACTGCACATAGCTGTCTGTTTCCAAAACGCATTCCAGAGGTGCGATTTGAAACGCCAACAATATACAAGGTCATTCTTGTTCATTTATATATGAAGTTCGATCAACATAATTCCCACTCCTACAGAAGTTTGCACTTAAGCAGGAGAGCATCATCTTGCAGCAGCAGGCTGAATTCAAGGAGAAACATATTTGTTTGTATCTTTGAGAGGTGCTATTATTCATTGTATAAAATTCGCCTATGTGTTGGGCCTGTGTTGTAAAGCAGATTTTTGCTCTTTTTGCTTCATTATATGAGAGAGATATTTGCTGGTTTTTTCCCCTCATGTTGGAGGGTTTTCCCAGGGTCTTTGGTTGTGTTCATTGTCTCATGCATAGTTGGAAAACTCGGCATTTTCAAGTACTCGGCAAGCCCGAAAAACTCGGCTCGGCAAAAACTCGGCAAAAACTCGGCAAAAACTCGGAAAAAACTCGGGAACTTAAAAAATTGCTTAAACTTCACTAAAAACTCATTTTTTTTGCAAAATTCAAAGATAAGATGCATCCAATGAGTCAATAAATGAGTACATATAAGAAACAAGCTATATTTGATTGATTTGAAAGAAATTGGATACAAAATGGCATCCTCATGTGGAATGCTCAATGTGCTGATATGATAATAGTCTGAAACAAAATGAAATAGCAATTTGTTTTTGTAAAACTGAAAGTAAATACTACATATGTCATAAACATTAATATATTTCAGTTTTTACAAATTCACATGAATCACATCTTCCTCTTCCCATGTCTAGATCTCAGTATGGGACCGGAAGAGGGTGTCCGTGTAATCATAGGACTCCGCTCCTGCTGTGCCTGTGGCTCCTCAACCTCCATCCTAGATGTAGATCCTCCTGCAGCTGCTGGTGGTGGCACTGGCAATGACTCCTCCTCAGGATCATCCTCAAGGTCATCCAATGAGAATGTAAATCCACCCTCCTCCATTGCCTGTCGCTCTAAATCATAAATCTCATCCTCGGTAAACAATGGAGGTTGCTCCCCTCGCCCTGTCCAATCACTGTATGGATCTATCTCCTCCAAATCAATTGGATCATCATATGATATCTCCTCTACCTTTTTTATGCGCAATCGAAGATTATATTGCACATAGACAAGGTCATTGCGGCGTTTTTGAGCGAGTTTGTTCCTCTTCTTTGTGTGGATGGCCTCAAACAAACTCCAATTGTGCTCACAATTGGATGAACTACAAGGCTGGCTCAAAACACGGAGGGCAAAGTTTTGAAGATGTGGGGTTTTTCCACCCCAATGTGTCCACCAAACATCTACAAAAAAAAGAAGAAAAAGTTAGAAAATTGTAACTTGTAACTTGTAACTATCAAATTTTCATTTTTGTAACTTTTAAATTTCAAATTTTATACCTGGTGGCAGCCTAGATACTGCTCTCTTTGCCAAGTCTGAAGAGAAGAGTACACCCCTTTTTTCCCTGTAACTTTGCAATTCATTAACAATGCAGTCTGCCTCATCAGGCGTGGATGTCATCCGCTGAATGCAAGTAGTGAGGCCCTCCATAACCTCTCCAGTAGGATCTGTATAGGTGCCTGAATGGATGAAACGGGGGTTCAAGAAGTACCCTGTTGCATGGATAGGTTGGTGGAGTTGATTGTTCCACCTCCTGTCAATAATCTCCCAAATGGGATCAAACTTGAGGCTGTCCCCCTTATAATAATTTCTAATAGCCTCCTTGGCCCTATCCATGGCCTCATAAAGATAACCCATTGGGGTTTGATCCCCATCCACCAAACGGAGCACTCTAACCAAGGGCTCTGACACCTACAATATAAATTTAAAAATGCAAAAAACTATTAGAGTTACAATTTAGTAATTTACAAATTTACAATGAAGGACATTAACTTTAAGAAAATGTTCAATTTGAATTTAGATTCAAACTCAAAGTTTTGAAGTTACCTTCACAATCTCTGTTGCTTTTTGTGCAAAGAGGGGCTCGAAGACAATGCTTGCAACTCTTTCTCCTTCCGGCTTCTTTGAATAAGGTGAGTCTATCCATGCTTGACTCACAAACATTTGTTTCAAAGCCGTCAATGCGCCAAGAATGCTTTGCAACGTTAAGAAAACCGTTGCAAACCTTGTCACACCAGGTCTCACCAAGTCTCTCCCATTGGTGTGCTCCCTCATCAAGCTCAGAACCCAAGGGTGATTGTAGATGTATTTAGTGATCCTTCTTCCATCCTCTACAATCGGTGTGACCCAATGTAATTTTCCTATGTCCTCCAAAAGAAGGTCAAGGACATGGGCAGCACATGGTGTCCAAAAAATTGTCTGGTGTCTATCTTGGAGGATTCTTCCTGCTGCCACATATGCCGCTGCATTGTCAGTTATGATTTGCACGACATTTTTAAGCCCAACCTCCATGCACACTTGCTCCAACATTCTAGCCAAATTTTCTGCATTTTTTACTATGTTGGAGGCATCTACGGATTTCAAGAACACCACCTCATTTTTGCAAGAAACCAAAAAATTTATGATGGTACGGTTTTTTCCATCCGTCCACCCATCAGAAAGAATAGTGCAGCCATATTGTTGCCATTCTTCTTTTTGTTCTTGTATCACTGCCTTTGCTCTTTCAGTAGCATTAGAAAGCAACCTACAAGTACAAAGTGAAATTAAGTACACAATTTTAATTTGTAAACAAAAAAATAACTTAAATTAATCATAAATTAAACTTAAGAAACATAAAATTAAATTAAAGAACATAAACTAATTTCTAACCTTCCACTCAATTCTTTGCGCGAAGGCGCCTTGTAGCCTTTCCCTGCAACTGTCAATGCGGTCACCAAATTGTCCCAATAAGGTGAGCTTGCCACATTGAAAGGGATGTTGTTGAAGTACCAAAAATCGGCACAAGCAACATCTGCATGCTCACGCACCTCCTTATTCCACCCAGTTGCCTCTAAAGAAGGTTGTGCACCAGGTGTGTTTCTAGGCACAAAAAAATCACCAATGTGTGAACCTGTGGCTCTAGGTGTCTGTGTTGATCCTGCCACTGGTACTCTAGTAGAGGAAGATGAAGGCATGGTGGTGGTGGTGGGTTGCCTTCGCACACGTGGACCACGAAGAGAGCCCGCTATGTTGGCTACTACATCATCATCATCTGACAGTGAGTGAAGGTTGTCTGCACTTGCAACACCTTGAGAAGAAGCTATGGCAGCTTGCATTGCTGCTTTTGCCTTCGCTTTTTGCATCTTTTTTTCTTCTGCAGCGGAAAGTATTGCATTCATTTGTCTTTTGATTTCCTCATTGGTGTTTATGCAAGCCTTAGCATCACGTCTAGGGATGCCTGCAAGGTGGTATTTGAGGCGATTGATGCCTCCACGGTAAATTTCTTTACATCTAATGCAATACACTGATCCAGGTTCTGGTCCTTCATATGCATATCTCCAAGCGGGATCTCTAGCTACTTTTGGACGAGTGCCTACATATTCCCCACTCCCAGGCACAGATGGGGCTGAGGTAGGGGTAGAAGCGGATTCAGAAGCCATGATCAATTAACCTGTTACCTACACAGTACACACACAAAGTGAAATCACAACTTGTTAGTTTTTTGATAGAAATTTTAAAAACAAGCTAAATTAGATTAAATCAAAATTGAAAATTTCAAAATAGATTCTAAACTAATCTAAGATTCTAAATAGTAAACTAATTTAAGATTCTAAAGTCTAAACTCTAAACATTTTCAATTTTTCATCAAAAAAAATGGATTAAAAAAAGAAAATAATAAACTAGGGTTACAAAAAAATGTAAAAATTAGAAAACTACTTTAAATTAGTAACAAATTAAGCTAATATATAAATTTAAACATGTTTTCAACAAACAAGAAGAATCAAAATTACAAAAAATAACTAGAATTTGAAGAAAATTTGAAAAAAATGAAAAAAACTGCAAAATATATTAAAAAATCATAAAAAAGTGTCACAAATTCTTGTTTTGTTGAATCTAAATCTTCTTTTAAACATATAAATGTATTTGAATTTGTTTTATAGTTCATTCATGATGTTTTTTAAACATACAATCAACAAAAAAGAAGAAAAAATGAAAAAAAAAGAAAGAACAAGAAAAATTAGAAAACCTACCTGGAAATCCAATTTGCCTTCGAAATCTGATGAAAATCCCCTTCGAATCTCGTCCCCTCGATGCCAAATCACAGATAAATAGTGCAAAATGCTTTGGGCAAGTTTTTTCCTTTGCTAAAAGTGAAAACAAGTGAAAAAATGAAATGACAATGACATTTTGGCCGGCCGCGGACATAAGACACAGGCCGCGCGGGTTTTTTTTAAAAACTCGCGAGTTTTTCCGGCGAGTTTTTGCAAAAAGTACGGACTGTACCTTCTGCGAGTAAAACTCGTAAAAACTCGTTTCTGAAAAAAACTCGCGAGTTTTTGGCGAGTGAGCCAACTATGGTCTCATGTGTTGCATTTTATGATTGCTTTCATTTCTGTATATCTAATCTTTAAAAAAAACATGGTATCAAAGCGGGTTAAGGATCTGATCAGATTTATTAAAGAATTGCAGTGAATCTATAGTCATCTTAAATGACGAATAGCCAAGGTTAGACTTGAGAAGGAAGCAACAAATAGCCAACGCAGCCTGGTGATTGATATAAGACATTTGAAGTGGCATCAAATCCTATTCAACAAGTGATGGGTCTTCCTGAGGCGTTGGCTTATCTTCACCAAGGATCAAGATCCTCAGTGGTCATCATTTGTGCCTAGCTCAAGTTCGTTTGGCACAAACCGAGCCAACATTTCTGGGTGATTCTATCTCCTAGGAGCATCGAATATTCATCGAAGACTAAGGCATGATAGTGGCAAGCATGTTCATTTTGCCGATTGCAAGGAAAGTTTCACAGCATCTGTATTATCAAAGATTCAATCCAGTGATGTCATCTTAGGCGGAGCTGAATATTATCACTTAAATCTAGGTCGCGTCTATGTATGAAGTCTTCGTCGTCCGTCTTATTCTCAAATTTCTCAAATTTGATGTGTTCAATCTAGACATTGGGCTGAGGCGACATGTTGGGAGAAGATGTCCGGGAGGAAGTCAAGTTTAGCGATTCATCATTCACGATTCGGGAGTCATTCTTGTGGAGGGTTGTGATTCAAATCACTTGACCGAAATCCTCTCAAGCATTCATGGCAACCACTCTCAAAACGATATCTCCAATATCAAAGGCGACTCCCACCAAGAGTCTTTACGACTTCTAAGAGCATTGCGATCTATTGCAATGATGCTCTAAGTCAAATACCAACGGGTTGTCATTCGTGTGGAAATCAAGTCAAAGGACTTCTATACCATTTTGGGCAAGGACGTGGGCACCATGAGGATCACCTTGAGAATCATCAAAGGATTTTGAAGCTTACTCTGGTTCAAGCAAGCACGAAAGTATTTATTGGCAAGAATCTTTACCCGACTAGGAGGAATCTCAAGTCGGAATCGTCGGGTCAAGGATTCATGCTATTACCTATGTTTGGAGATGTTCTATGGGACGCTGCAAACTCCGGATTGTGGTTCCTACGATGGGAGTGAAATCTCAGGAGGTGGCAAGGATGAGACACAACCCCAAATCTTAGCTCTATAGCACCATCAAGAACAAGATAAGTATCTCTTTTGGTTATATTTTTGAAATCTAGGTTGTGCAGGTCTGATTTCGTTGGTTTGAATTATCACTAAGATAAGATAATTGAATTTTTTGTTGTTGTCTGATCATCGAGGTTATGTAGACTAGATGTTTCAATTTCGTAGTTGTGTGATTAGTTACAATTAAAGTCAAGAGGTTGCATTGAGAGTAGCAGCAATCGACGCCACTATAAAGGGCAAAAAGAGCAGATATTGTGATTGATTGTTCAGATTTTGACTTCATTAAGGATGGATCAAAATATTTAAAGAGATAAGTATTCTTTGGTTGTTGAGTTATATCATTTATTTTTTGATCTTGTGTATTCTCTTGAATTATGTTGTGTTCACTAGCATAAGATCCTTTGAAAATTTCATTCATAAATTGTGTGATTCTAACCTTGATATTTCTTTGGATAATTATAGACTGTTAGTAATCTATATCTAAAATGCTTCCTGGATAGGTTTAGGGGCAAGAAGGTGATAAGAGATTACTTGGTGATGAAAAGCTTGAGGCATCATGTAAACCAAAGAAATGATCAAGAGGGAGTGAACACTAGAGGGACTGAGTTGGTGGCTAGAGGAAGTGCACCTCTAGAAGTCTTCTTTGCAAATCTCTAAAGCCGAGATCACGAGGGAGTTCTATGATTCACTGAGAATAAGGATTGTAGTGTTGCAGGGCCAGATTATTGAAGTACCTCTTCAGCAGTTGGGTTTTGAATTGCTCAAGTTACGTCAACCTGGATTTAACATTTGTAGCTCCGCAAACCTATTCAAAATAGAGTGATCTAGGATGCGGTCGAAGAGGACAACCCTGAATCTCTACAAAGGTGTGCATTGGAAACCATTTCTCTAAGGCAAGCGTTGCAGGCAATCTTGGACAATGAGGTCAAGTGGTTGATGCAAGTGAGTGAAGATTTAGAGGGAGCCTATTGAACCTAAAGATGATGGTTGTGTTGCTCTGGATGTTGTTTCAGTTGAGGTCTGTGATGATATCCTAGCATAGAAGGAAGAAGTCTTCTGTGGCACTGAGTATAGCAGAGGCCGAGTACATTATAGCTTGTGTGGCAGCTCGAGAAGCAGTGTGGCTTTGAAAGCTCCTTGCAGGATTGGTTGAACAAATCATTGAAGCCAACTGCCATCCATTGTGTTAATCAAAGCTTTGAGAAGCTTTCTAACTTTCCAAGTGTTTCATGAAAAAACTAAGCATACCACTATATCAGAGATATGTTATTGAGGAAAGATATTCAGTTGAGGTATATCAGCATTGATGAGCAGATGGCAGTCTTTCTCATCAAGCATCTCTTCAGGATAATGTTTGTGTACCTTCATTGCCTCCTCTCATAGGTTCCATCAAACCCTCAATGAATAGGACCACTAGCCGTCTCTCTGAAATGTTTGGAACCATCACTTATAGTTTCTGGAAGTCTCCAATGTAGCTCTCTAAACTTCCAACCTGCTTGAGCTGGGCCAAGTCTTTGAAGTATGATTTTGGATCCTTCTTGTCGAAACGTTCCACCAATCTATCCACAAACTCTTGGTAAGATGTGATCTGACTATGCTGCAATGTAAGTAACCCATGGTACCACCATTCATGTGTTGCACCCTCCAAATGCAAGGTGGCATATTTAATAGCTTCCTCTTCTATCATGGGCCGAAGAGCCAAGAAAGAATCCAACTTATGAATCCATGATTGTGTCGTAGTCTTGTTACTAGCGTCAAACATGGGTAGAGTGAGCTTATTAGTAGCTTGCTTGAGCTCCTTATTCTAATTCCTGGGTCGTCTCTCCTGTCGTGACCTGTAGTAATCCATCCTTGACTGTAGAAACTGATCAAAATGCATAAGTTCTCGTGCTTCCGATGTCAATTGTCTCCACTCATCATGAGCAGCCATATATGCTTCAACAAAGGTTGGATCCTCGATCTCTTCAACATTTTCCTCAACTGGTTCATTTCTCAAGAATGTAGGCCGAATAGGTCTATCTGTAGTGCGAGATGGTGCCCTATGCATTCTCCGAGATCCAACTACACTCCTATCATCATCTTGTCCAAGTGGTTGTCTTCTAGTAAATTCAACTATCGCAAGGTGTTTGCTAGCTGGTCCAAAGCCCCAGCTACCTGATGTTGTCCAACTCGTAGCTCTCTCATAGTATCTCTCACTTCTCTGGCATCCTCTCTATCTCTATCAATGTCTCTTCGCTCATCTCTGTGCACCCCTTCATCTGCTCGGTCACCCATTTCAGCTAATGGTATTTCAGCAAATGGATCGTCTTCTTGCCAATTCTCTTCTTGCTCTGCTCTGCTGCGAGTGTAGTACCTGTGATGACCTCTCATGTGAAACTTTAACCCTCCAGGATGGCAGGATCAAAGCTCTGATACCACTGTAATGAGCCCTGCTCAATCTGGTCTTAAAGTTTGCAATTTGCTGATTTGAAATTTTGTCAAACACTTTGTATGCAAAGTGCTTCTTGCCGAGTCTGTGTTTCAGTTTGATGGTTTGCTTGAATGATGAAGAAATAAAGCTTCAAATGCTTGTAAAACAATGCAAGAATAACAATGCTAAGCCCTAGATGCAAGAATGACTTATTTTTGTGCTTTTCTATGCAAATAGATGAATTTAGAATGCAAATAGATTACCTACAGCCAATGGACATAATGTCAAATAGTTGGCATGCAAAACTTAACTAAGTACAAATTGCCTTGAATTGCCTAAAGGAAACAACGATTATGCAACTGCTTATTTCTTCTTGATTGCCAAATGAAGGATTATTACAATGCTCATATAGAATGGCCAAGACTCTTGGCACTTACAAATTATTCAATGGCTGACATGAAAAATGCATCTACAGATGAAACTAACATTCCACAAATTGCAATGCTTATTGAATGATAAATGAAGGGAACCTGTTTGGAATGAAGTCGCCTATTGCTGGAGATGAAATAGCAATCAATTCCCAATCAAATGGCTGCTTCAATGTGCCAAAATCAAGCTCTTTCCAAAATCACCCCTGTTCTGGTCTGATATGAAGAATAAAATAATGTGCAACATATAACAGCTGTCTTAAGCACCAAACATTGTCACCATGCTCCAATGAAGTGGGCGCACCAAGCCTTGAGAAGAGTCGATGCACATATGTGGATCCACAAGCAAAATCGAGCCTCCAATGGCGTCCCAGCTATGACTGAAAACTGTGATTTTATGATCAGACGTCTTCAACAATTAAAACCTCCTCTCCAAGGCTGTGATAAGTGTAGTGAATCGATGCCAAAACATGTAGCAATGATCTCCAATGCAAACTCCACAAATTCACCCAATCGATTCTCCAAAATTGGCCAAAGGCCACAAATTTTGCTCCAAATGAGATGGCTGAAATACCACCTCCGAAATGCAACCCTTCAAGAGATATTTCACTCCCTCAGTTATGTTATCAATGGGAGTTTCCGTTCCCAAAGACCATTTGATTATCTGCAGACCACTTAGCTCCACAAATGCTCAAGAAGAAATCATCAGCAACAACAACAAATCTGGGTGATGAAGAATGAACCCCCAATGTCCTTTTATGCATTTCCTCAAGAGGTTGGCCCAAATAAAATAATATTATATTTCATCTTCTAGAAGATCTCCAATATAATTTTTAATTACTTGCACTTTATGATATAAGAAAAATATAATAAAACAATAAAGTGCATCTCAACAACAAATTATAACATAAGGTTTCCATAAATAGAAATAAGTTAATAACAATGATATCCAATGAAAAACCTCAATCCGATCAAATATTGGGCCAACTAATCACCAAAGGTCTGCCATAAGACTCTCTCTCCATGCCTCATTAGCCTACGAGAGCCCGTATAGGCTAATCATGTTGATACATCAATGTCAACTAGAAGGAGACATTACAAATCCGCCTTTCAAATTTCGGTGCCTCAGTAGCCGAGTAAGGAGGAGAAACATCACTCAGGCTTTTTTTTCGCCAACCACGGACTTATAATGCGGTCCCCCACACATCTACCATTTGATAGATGGCCTTCCCTTCATCGAAGAGATTGGTTGGGTAACCGATATTGTAACCGACTGAGTATAGTGGTGTGACCAACATAGCTAGAACCTGTGCATCCAACAAACTCTTGCTCTAGCATGTAATATGGAATCACGATGAACTGACAGTGTAGTCTCAACTATCTCACATCTAAGTGGATGTCGTACATTTCACTACTTTGGCCAAAGTGTTCTCATTCAGTACTTCAAATAAAGATCATCTATCATATACACTATTCAGGGTTGATTTGACTTAGGGCTATCTTACACTACGCGTAGGTCTTTGTCCTTCATTGGGTAATCCGTACCCCAGACATCCTACATCAAACTAAACTACTAGAAATGAAACAGCATAACAAGTAATTGTACATTCCCTTCCTTTACTGGACATCTTCATCCTAGGAGTACCTCAAGTTGTCTAAGTTAACTTATTATTGTAAGTTGTGGTTCGTTACTTGACTTAATGCTTTCATTTTTATCCTAGTATTTAGTAACTAATACAATCATACTCTCCATTTATAGAGATCATACAAGTAAGCAATATTACCTAATGCATTGTCTACCTTTCAAAACATATATTGTTCCTTTAAACAATCATGCATTACTTATCCCTAGTTTCTTAATTTATCTATTAGACATTCAAATGGCAGGCTTCACACATCAACATCATATTATAATTGCCTAACATGTCTTTACATGTTTTGATAATGAAAACATAATGACACTTCAAAGGTTTAATATGATTCCTCATAAAAATCAAGAAAAATTGAAAACAAGATAAACATGCTTGTAATATAAGCTTCCACAGATGATGATGATAGTCTTTCTTGCTGTAACACTGGTTGCAGAGTTTCTCTCACAGCAGAACACTCTTTCCAAAATTGGAACACACGCGGTGAATTGAGAATGATGGTCACTCACAGCATTGATGACTTTTCTCAGAATATGGCTACTCTTAGGAAAATGATGTTTCTTAGAAAATGACTCTTTCCAGAGAAATGATGATTCCTCTCCGAATATAGATTACTTACAGCAATGTGATACTTTACAAAATTTAGATTACTCACAGCAGTGGTGGATTTTTCACAAAATACGTGGATTTTTCACAAAATACTGGGCAATCACAACAATGAATAATGGACACTCTCAATACTGGTTACTCACAGCTAAAATGATATCACTTAGAATACAAAATCTGTATGGACTTGCAGAGGGATTGGTGAATATTCGAAGCAATAGCAAGCCTTTATATAGACTCAAGAAAATTATGCATTTTCTTTTGCTAACTGACAGCACATTCAAGCAAACTTGTTCAAGGGCACTTGGCAGATTTCCAAGCCCTAACTCAGCAATTTAGATAATGACGCGATTTGCATTTGACAACATAAACATAATTTTTCAACTTTTTAATGAATTTCGCCACTTACAAGAAATTCCTTTAAACATGGCACCAACAAGGAGATGAATCCCTTGCTTGGAAAAAGTCAGTGTTCATTGCTCAACAACACAATGCTTTTGTTGTGTCGCCCCCTACAAAATCTTTCGTCCTGGCAAAGTTCTTTTGCACAGTCACGCAACTCAGCCTTTTCCGCCATTTACATTCACGGGAAAAACTCTTCACTATTTTTCAACTGACTTTATAAAGTTCAAAGTGATAAATCAAATATTTCCCTCTTTCTTTTTTTTAACATTAGAAAGCCTCGGCTTATTTCGAATTTATTCCTTGGTGAAAATAAATAAGGTTGATTTTTATTATACTTGGCAACATTCGATTTCCAAATATTTGATGACAAATGATTTAAACAATGATCTTTATTAATAAAATGACATACATGTATAAATTTATTAATATATGCATTAAAGTAATTAAATAATTAGATAAATATATATATATGTATTTATTACTTTAAGTAATATATATATATGTTTATTTTTATTATTTTTACTTTAATTTGCATTATATATATCTATTTACACGTACACGTATACGCATATATATATGTATATGTATATGTTCATATATAACCCCTGCGTAACATTTTGTTTAGCCAGTTTGTTATTTCCGATATGTCTATATATGTATCAATACATATATACTTAATACGTGTAGGTGTAAATCAATCAGACAATAATAAAATAATTTATTAATATCCACAATGTAAGAGGTGGTGTATATACATATACTTATATATACATATGTCCATATATATCTCGATATACATGCATGTATATGTATACCATATCGATGCAACTGTGCGAGAATATCCATTTGCCAATTACACACTTGCATCAATACGTATATTCATATGGATGCATGTATATATATATATATTTATATATATATTCCCTACCCTTCTTCTTTCATTTAGACACGATCCATTGAAATGAACTAAATAACATGAGACAATTAATAGACAAACATCTTCTACCAAAGACACAAAAAAAGACACGACTCCTAATGCCAATCTATGACTATGGATGACTTATCTAAATTGACTGACTCAGATACTATATATATATATATATATATTCCCTGCCCTTTTTCTTTCATTTAGACACGATCCATTGAAATGAACTAAATAACATGAGACAGTTAACAGACAAACATCTTCTACCAAAGACACAAAAGAAGACACGACTCCTAATGCCAGTCTATGACTATGGATGACTTATCTAAATTGACTGACTTAGATACTCACTCTACGGGAAGGTGTGTGTATACCCAGATAGTTCACATTACTGGTTAACCGACCAAGCCTCTCTCCCAAGTGATATTTCCCCTCTGCCTAGAGGAATGGTACCTATACCTGCATCCACTGGCAAATGTCCACTGAAGTCAAATGCTCACAAAATAACAATATAGTTACAACATTTCACAAGTTATAATGTTAACAATTCTATAACTTAATATGCATTATTCTCTCAAGAATGACATCAATTTGAAATACATTAAAAACGAGACAATCATTTAAATGTAACCATACTCAGATTGACAACAAGATACACATTTTATTCAAGTATTGAGTTCAAATTAAAATCTTTCGGCCCTATGCAATACTATTATGTAGCAGCTTACAATTCGGGGTGTAACACATGACATGGTCTTAAATGACCTTATTACATAAAACCAACATAAGAAAACCAAAATTACAACTTGCACTTAACCTACTAAACCTAAGGTGCTCCTGCACCACTATATGAGCAAGGCATCATATGTACATTGCCATAGTGGCTATCATATTCAATGGTTGCTATTTTGGCATTCTTGCATCCTTAATCATAGCATGATATTTCTACCATATCTATCGTGGAAGTTATTTTGTCTTGCAGGTGATCTTGGGGTGTTGAGGAATTGACCATAAACTCCTACAAAATGGAGTTTTGTGAGCTCATTTGCATTATTTTGGATATTATTTATTTCTCTTTGAGCTGTGGCCATATTTCTCACGAGATGAAAACCCCAATGGTTTTCTTGACAGACGAAAATGGGAAGGTAGTGCGATTCCAACCAGGGATCGTTGGTGTGCTAAAGATTTTGTAAACGGAAATGGAAACCCTTGTTTCAGATTTAGAGGCGGATCCAAGGTTCGTCTGTGTTAAAAGATTAAGGTTAACTTTGTGAAGTCTTGTGAACAAGACAAATTTATGAGTTGTAGAAGATTGAACAGTTTATAAGGAGATCTTGGATATTTATTATGGGTGCATATTTGACAGAAGGAAGTGAATTAAATATTAAATTTTATTTATAGCTGAGCGCTATTATCCCAGCAATACTATTTTCCAGCTCCTTAGGAAGACGTATTATTTAAAAAAAGAAGGTGAATTGAAGCATATTGAGGAGACTCAAGCCTAGTGTAGCTTTCCTAGGATTATTCTATAACAGCCACAGCATTTCAAAGGAGTTCTGTACCATTTTATGAAGACAATAAGGTGATATGGCATCCTAAGGTGGCAACAAAAACTAATCAAAGTACATCGCTGTCTTATTGGGACTCACTAGCTCCTGCCGCAGCCTATATTGTCATAATCGCAGCTTATTTGAGAGAGTTTACATTCATTATTTTCTGCCGTACCACATCATAGAGAGTGTTGTATCATTTGGGGAGAAATGAGAAGTGAGGTGGAGGTATTATAATGATAAATAAATATATCAGCAGGATTGGAAATTGCAGAGGTAAATGTTTGACCAGTCAATAAAAGACTTCAGGAAGCTCAAGCATGTCAAGTAGGTCAACCCTTTGGAATATAACATATTGATGATTCATTAAAGTTATTATTGTCGCATGTAATTTCTGAATATGATATTTGTTATCAGTAATATACACAAATGTTAAAAGAATTATGATGCAACAATTTGTATAAATGAAGTTGTCAGCAATATGTAAGTATGGGAAAATTATTTGCAATATCCTAACAAAACAAGTTGAAACAAAAGTCAGAAGAGCAGATATACGAAGTGTTTGACGAAATGCTTGCATGATAGAAGGCAGAAAACATTGTAGGTTTTGAAAAAAAATGGTTTCATTTTAGGGGTTGTCATTACAACTTGTTAGGTAATTCTAAATGAGATAAAGGACTTTCCTCTTCTAAGTTGCTTAAATATCTAAGATGAATAGGCACACAATTTTCCACTCTTGAGCTAAACTTGTACAATAGCCAAGCTTGAAAGCTATGACAGAAAACATAATGCAATTTGAGCAATTCGCACCTGTCCAGCAAAAATATATAATAGTATTTTATTGACATTAATATATAGATTACAGTCTTTTTTGTTCCAGTAATATTTGGATTACAAAGATTTCGTTGTTATTGTAATATTTGGATTACAAATATTTATCACATTAAAACTTATAATTGGCAAATTAGTTTCTACAAGAGACCCTTTAAAAGAGATAATTCCTGCAAGAATAAATTAAGGTCCCAGGAGTTGTGTATGCATTAAGGAATGTGTTCGTTTTTCAGGGTACCGGGCAATTGTCGTTGAGCTCTAACAGGCCTTTTGCTGACGCAAGTGTCCCAATTTCTGATGCTAAGCGTGTGCGAACTGATCAGTGAAGTAGTAATATCTCGTGCAAATTTACCATCAAAGAGATTTACCTGTTTGAATTTGGGTATAGTAAGTGATCTAGTAGTAGATTGTGAAGCTAATGTTCACAGTACTTGGAAAACTCTTAGATGCAAAATGATAGTGTGGAAATGTCCATGACATACTTCTTGAACTTGTATATGATCTCTCGAGCCTATTTAGATTTTGAGGAAACATTGTTGTTAGTTACAAATGACACAAACTTCTAGAAACAAATGAACAATGTTCTTAGACAGGTCTTTGTTATATATTAAAATAATTGAATTGAGTTATCCATCAGGCAGTTGTTTATTATGTTTGGAGAGCATCTTGTTCCATCTGAATCTATTAGGAAGTGACTTGCAGAAAAGTTAGAAATTAACTGTAGTACTCTTTATAGTTCAGTGGCAGTTTAAATATTATGGGTTGGATCAATTTTGAATGTTGTGAGAGATTGTTAGGCTGCAAAGTGTAATATTTGATAAATGGAACTAGAATATGTTATCTATTCTTTAGGTTTTTAGCCCTTAGTAGGAGAAGAGAAGATTCACAGTATAGAACAAGAAAATATGCCGCATAGGCATTAAGGTCTTCAGAGAGCGGTTCTATTTTTTCCTAGTTTTATTCTTTATATTGAAATTCATTAGCAAAGTAATTTCCAGATATCTGAAGTTGGTATCACCTGACTTCTAGACATACACGCAGAAACTTTTCTTTTTGAGAGATCTGCTTTGGACTTTGACCCTCGTGACTTAATGGACACCAATGCAAATTATTCACTTCGATAAGATTGATGATGTCGTCAATATTTTCTCTCATGATATATTTCTCGTCTGTCTCCACGCCTTTTGCCATCGAATTTATATGTATTTATAATCTGATGCATTTATATAATGGGCATTTATCTTTGATTTCTTAACAAATATTTATGCTTGTGTAGTTGAATTAGAGTGGTTGCTTTCAAAACCAATTTTTTTTATTTGGTTAATGGCAAGACAAATATTTGAAAATTCGGGATGTTCAAATTTTCTTAGAAGTTATACAAAATCTGTACGAGACTAGTATTTGTATTCGTTTATAAATTGAGCAGGAAGATATTTATATCAAAGTTAGGTTGTGGTAGCGAGCTACATCCCTTAAATCAATAACCAAATTAATAATGGACTGTTACATGTTACTTCAAAATAATTGGTGAAAGGAAAATGTAAGTCCCTCTGACAGACTGACTCTGCCAATGGCGGGGTACTTGAATTACATAAGACTTAAAATTGCTGAGGATCACTTGAGAGTAAGGTGATCCGAAAGTACATCACTCATACTTCAAATGGCCGAAGGATAATCAATGTTTCCAGAGCGGTCCTATTAGAACTAGAAGGGGTGCCTTTAACTCCTATTGTCTGGATACTTGCCAATAATTTTAGCTGCAGTTGCCCCTAGGATTGACTAATGGCAACTAAAATTCTTTGGTACTATTGCTATTCTTTTAGGGTAATTTAAACAAAAGTAAAACTTCCCGTGTAATTTTATGATAATTAATAGGGGTTATTGCACCAATAAAGGATTACCATTTGGAAAATGGGATCCTCAAATACTTCTATAGATATGGAAAACCTCCAGCTCTCCCGTCCCCAGCATTTGCTTTCAATTTTGGGAGAGATTTTGAATTTCCTTGTTCGGACCATTTGAATCATTCCTATATCAACTGTCATCAAAATATAATTGCCTAAAGTGGCTCAAATAACTGTCAAACGTGATATTGGACACATCCAAAGCTCTATGGAATGAATCCTAGTCTTGGATCGTTGGCTTACATTGGAAACATAAAAAATGCAACATTTATTCCTATATCAACTGTCATCAAAATAAAATTGCTTTAAAGTGGTGCAAATAACTGTTGTACATGCACCCTAAGCTTTGTGGAATGAATCTACACCTTGCATTGTTGAATTATTTGAGCTCATCACATGAGCGACCATCGAAAGTAGGAGCTACTGCTAACATTGGAAACATCATAATGTGCCACCAGGATGTTGCATTATATTGTTGTGAAGTATGAGAGCATCTTTTTTAAAACAGGTGTAGTATAAAAATGCTGGTAGATTGAGGAAAACCATTCAGTAATCATTTCATTTATGAAACTAAAGTAAATGTGTTGGGTGCAAGTATCTTAGTGGACATCAAATTTGAAGTGTTATATATAAGGCAAAGTAAATGAAGAATGAGTGGTTTGATGAATCATTAAGTGGAAGAAAGGTTTGAATGCATTGAATACAAATCTTATATATGTTACTCCATGCTTTTTTCTTAAAAAAAAAATTAAAGAGTGCACACTTGATAATATATGTAGTACTAATCTCATGCATACGTTATTGACATTTCAAAATAATTGATAAATAGGAGGTATTTTCCACAATGTGTCAAATTGTGATATTGCTATCAAGATTCAACCGTGTAGTTTTACAAGTCAAACTCATTGACCCATGTTTCATGAGTAGTGGTTCACAAGAACCCATCTCTCATGATAATAAATGGTCCAGTTAGCACTCATTGCATAGGTGATGCTCACAAGGGTAACACATTGGGCCTTTCCGGGAGGTCACCCATCCCAGTACTACTCTAGCTCAAGCGCGCTTAACCACATAGTTCTACCCAAGGTTAAGCCCACTTAGATTGTAACTCCATTTGTAAACCTTCAACAAGTGTTATGCCTTATGAGCCATTCATTATAGAGCCCCCTTAGCTCATCAATTGATAAGTAGGAGGTAATTTCCACAGCGTGTCAAATTGTGATATTGCTAGTAGGATTCAATCATGTAGTTCTACAAGTCAGACTCATTGACCCATGTTTCATAAGTAGTGGTTCACAAGAACCCATCTCTCATGATAATGAATGGTCCAATTAACACTCTTTACATCTAGGTGATGCTTACAAGGATGAAGTATTGGCCTTTCCGAGGGGTCACCCATCCCAGTACTACTCCAACTCAAGCATGCTTAACCACAAAGTTCTCCCCAAGGTTAAGCTCACTTAGCTTGCAACCCCATTTGCAAAACCTTCAACAAGTGTTGTGTCTTATGAACCATTCATTATAGAGCCCCTTTAGGTCATCAATTGATAAGTAGGAGGTATATTCCACAACGTGTCAAATTGTGATATTGCTATCAAGATTCAATCGTGTGGTTTTACGAGTCAAATTCATTGACCCATGTTTCATGAGTAGTGGTTCACAAGACCCATCTCATGATAATGAATGGTCCAATTAGCACTCATTGTATCTAGGTGATGCTCACAGGGGTGAAGCACTAGGCCTTTTTGGGAGGCCACCCATCCTAGTACTACTCCAGCTCAAGCACGCTTAATGACAAAGTTCTCCCCAAAGTTAAGCCCATTTAGCTTGCAACCCCATTTGTAAAACCTTCAGCAAGTGTTGTGCCTTATGAACCATTGATTATAAAAGCCCCTTTAGCTCATCAATTGATAAGTAGGAGGTACTTTCCACGTGTTAAATTGTGATATTGCTATTAGGATTCAATAATGTAGTTTTACAAGTCAAACTCATTGACCCATGTTTCATGAGTAGTGGTTTACAAGAACCCATCTCATGATAATGAATGGGCCAATTTGAAAATAATGTTAAAATTTGAACTACTCATGAAACATGGGTGAATGAGTTTGACTCGTAAAACTTCACAGTTGAATCCTATTAGCAATATCATAATTTGAAAATAGTGTTAAAATTTGTAGTACCTAAGCAACAATGTCAGTAAATAAAATAATATTTAATACCTTTTTTTGTTGGAAGCTTGTGATTGCACATGCTTTATAATTTGTAAATTACTAATCTCATATATAATACAAAGTATTCAAAATGAGTTTGGATTATTAAATATTTCATGCATGTATTGATTGAAAAATTTAAATTGCACATGTATTCTAGTCTAATGGTCAGTGATTAATAAATAACTATATCAAATACAACTTAATTGCATATTAATTATTAGAGATCCATTAAATACGTCTATTTAAAAATTCTAAAAAAGTTAAGTTTAGAGCTATTTTATTTATTTTAGAATTATTTTATTTACATTATTTAATAGTTATTTTATTTATTTAAAAGTTTTAATTTTATTTTATTTAGTTATTCTATAGTTAAATGCAACTCCATATGCCTAATGAGTAACACTTTGTAAATGGAATTGTCAAAGGGGGAAGATGAGAATATTGACGTTTAGGGCTTTATGTAGTCATAACTTGTATCTAATTTGTGGAAGTGGTCATTTGAACATAAATTTAAGATTGAAGTAGTTATATGTGAGGTATCAATTAACTTAAAGCTCCAATGATTTTCATTTTAGTACTAAATAGGTGAAATTTGAGTAAAGAAAGTGAATTTGAACATATTAACAATTAGTTGAAGTTCATCGAGGTAGTTGGTGTTTGTTTTATCCTCCTAAAATATTGAGATGATGTAAGAAACTTTGACTATATATACAAAAGAGCTAGTTAGTATTAGAGTGTACAAATAATATAGATGAGTACAAGAGCTTTAGATAGTGTTCAATCTCTACATGATTTCCTTAGAATTTTTTCAAGAGAAGTAGACTATATCATGATTGATAAAAATTATACTATGCAAATTATACAAATGAGTACCATGAGCGCTGCATGCCTTTCAATCTCTATATATATTAGTGCTACTTAAAGTTGTTATGGAGGCTTTTGTTGTGAAACATTATGGAAATTTGAAGAGGAAAGGATGAAACTGTGGTTTTTTACTTTGGTCGTACAAAACTTTGACTATATATACAAAAGAGCTAGTTTTTTATTATATGTAAAATAGGTTTTGAAGGGACATAAAAATCTTTTACAAAACGAGATGTTGTTTCAACAAATAATAAAAAACAGAGCAAGTAGCCAAAAAACCAACAAAACATCAATTAGAAAGAGGCACAAAAACCATGCGACTACAGATTCTTCAGGATGTCGATCACTTCCAAATCATTGTCGATGATCTTTTGATGCACATTTATGACTTAAACAACCTCGTTAGTAGGGATTCTAGCATTCATCTTAGTTTTATTTCAGGTTCTAGTAGGGCTTGTCTCACACACCACTTTTTGCTAGGCTATAGGAAGATCACCAACCCCAACCATGACATATTTCATAGCAAAATCATCCCCCAACCACTTCTTAGCTTTCTTGTTCAAAAAACACAAACCTTCAACTTCATTACAAATAGCATGCTTGCTCACCTCGAGGACCTTTTCCAACTTTTGATAAACACGATCCATTTTCTCTTGGAGAACATGAATTCTTGGTTCAAAAGAATTTTTCATGTTCACCATCTCATCAACAATCATTTTCAGAGTCTCAAGAAGTTAACTAACCACGGATTGGGCCTTATTAACCTGAGCCTAAACATTAGGAACCCTTGAGGTAGATGGCTCTTCAAAATTATTAACCATCCAAAATTCATTTCATGGAAGACCCACTTAAAGAGCTTGAATAGGGTTAAGGAACCCTCTTTCGCCATGCCAAGAAAATTAGGAAAATCTTCCCTCTTGAAATAAAAACCATCCCTATCGACTACCCACTCCTTCTAAGAATCACTACTAATATTGTCTTTACCAAGGGCCTCCTGCCCTTTTTGACTAGCAACAGACACATTGTGATTGGTAACCTCGGGGCCAAGACCATCAAAACCACCTTTATCCCAATCCTGCTCCATCAACTGATCCTCAACAACTTGCGAATTCCCAACAATAGGTGACAAAGCACTCTCCTCATGAACTTGCCCCTCTTTTCTCTTATACTTCTTATGAAGATTCCCTTTCATCGACCCCTCCTTCCTATTTGAACCAGTAATAGGGGGAACATCCAGTTTGTCTCTCGAAACAATGTCCTTATTCGATATACCCAAATCAACACCCTTTAGGTTCTTACCTCTCGTTGCCTTCACTAGTTTAATATTATGAATTTCACAGGTGCAATCCTCCATTTGCTCGCTACTCATATCATACTCATTATCCCTAGGAGTTTTGGGGGAAATCCCCTTCTTCTCTTGCCCACCAAGGAGGCGGGAGGTTCCGAATAGACTTCTGTGGAAGCCTTCGATCCAGACACATTCATTATCATCAGACTTTGTATCATATTGATAATCTTTCTTCTTCCAACCTTTGGAAACCTTCTTGGGATGGTCAGAAATGATAAAAGACTTAACAAACTCAGAGATTAAGAGGATTAAACCCTCATGAAGAACTGGGTTCTTGGGATTGTGCTTATGATCTCTGATACCATGTTCCAAAGACACTAGCAAATATAAAGGAAAACAAAAGAGCTAGTTAGTATTAGAGTGTACAAATAATATAGATGAGTACAAGAGCTTTACATAGTGTTCACTCTCTACATGATTTTCTAAGCTTTTTTTTCTAGAGAAGTAGACCATATCATGATTGATGAAAATTATACAAATGAGTACGATAAGCTTTGCATGGCTTTCAATCTCTACATAATATCCTAAACAAAGTCTTGAAGTACATTTTTTTTAGTGCTACTTAAAGTTGTTATGGAGCTTTTTTGTGTGAAACATTGTGGAAATTTGAAGAGGAAAGGATGAAAGCGTAGTTTCTTCCTTTGGCCTCTTTAATAAGTTATAATTAAGGACATTCAAGTTTGTAGCAAATAACCACTGCTTTATAACCACAACACTTACTTGGGCCTTAGTATATTGTAATAAAAAAGTCATAACTTAAAAGAAACGTAAAAGGGATATGTGGTCCATAAGTGGTATACACCTATATGTGAGTTAGGGTTTTCATTGATGGTATAGTTATTGTAAGTTGATACTTGTGACAATTGAGAATTTGCAAGTAAAACACTTTGGTTGTTGAATTTTCTTAGCTTGCATTTGAAGAGTAATCACTAGTCTAGATGTTCCAAGTTTGAATACAATTCTTATGCAACACAAATTGATGATTAACTAAATTATTTTTCCACACTAGTCAAAGTTAAAGGGAGAATTTGCTTTGTCATCAATGCAAAAAGGTAGGAGAATATTGTTGCAAAAGATATTGCAAGATATCTAGGCATCACAAAAAAAGCACACATGTGCATGATCAAGAGGGTATTTGAATAGCTGAATTGTAGTGTTGATTTGTTAAGGTTAACAATTATTTGAATCACAATTTAAAGCCCCCTTAAAGGACCAAATGTACAACATGTCATTGCTATTGATGAATCAATAAACATGACCAATATCTTATACACGTAAATTTGTATTTGATGTGGGATGCCTAAATTCAATGGAAAATATAATTGTAAAAAAAATTGCTCAACTTTAGTTTATGTTAATGGCCTAAGCAATTTGATGATCTAGCCCTAAACTCAAAAACGTTTTTCTTAAGAATCAATAGACATGAAGTTGATTTGAGGGGGTTGGGAGAGTACCCAATTGACTATCATGACTAGTACTAGAGCTTCTAGGCGCTTTTAACTTAAGTGTTCTACAACTTGGCATTTGGTAAGAAAAATGCAAGATACCAATGTGGTGCCTAACCCTCCCTTTTGTGTATCTATGGATATGTTTGGGAGGACAACTATATAATTGAAATAACACAAGAACATAAGAGACGTATTTATAGTGTATACAAGCACATAAACACATGGCTTTGCCAAGCAACAAAGTGCTTTCATCTAAGGGTCGTTACTTTAAACACAAACCATGAACAATCAATTTAGGATAATGATGAGATTTGCATTCAAATTAAATATCTCCTTAATGGGAATATATGATGAAATTCTTGTACCTTTGATAGTGTAATCATTCCCACATGAAAGAAGGATAATTTATGGTGTCTGCATAGATTATCATGTTATAAGGTGTGTGCTCTTGGTCTCCTTATGTTGTGCAACATAGTGTTTGGATTCGTGACATGGCTTAACCACCTCTTGTGTATTCATTAACTTTGATGGTTGTATCGAGCATTAAAAGGTCTATCTTTTGGTGCAACAACAACCATCTTTGCAACAATTGGTATCAAAGCCTAGGTCACGGGTTTGAACCTCTCGCTTGTGCTGGGGGATTGTTGCAAGGTGTGTGCCCTTGGTCTCCTTATGTTGTGTAGCATAGCGCTTGGGTTCGTGACATGGCTTAACCACATCTCGTGGATTCATTAACTCTAGCGGCTGTATTTGGCATTAACAGATCAATCTTTTGGTGCAATGACAACTATCTTTCCAACATATCATGTGCTCAACAAGATCACCTTGAAAATGGACATCTTCTATGTCACATTGATGATCTTTTGGATATCTTTGAGGTGCATAATTCTCTATGAAGAATTATATCAAGTCTAGTTATCACCAAATTTCAAACAACCTAAAAAATATATGAAGCATTACATTCCACAAAAGGAAGTCTTGTACAAGTTGGTAATACCTTTTTGTCTAATAAATCTACTTGTGACAATCTAAATTAGAAATGATATATTGTAGCCTTTCACCAAAACTCTGGTCATTGTTTATTTCTCTCACAACCTCATCTACTAGAAGACTTGTAAAGGGCATGTTGCACAAATTGAAAAGGTCATTCACACACTTTACACTTGCAATTTAAGGAGACTTGGGGAAATGCATATTTGATGTTGCTTATATATAATGTCTTAGCCAAATCATTGCTTGTGAAGTAATTCATGTGAATTTAACAAAGATAAAGATAATCCAAAATTGGCAAATTCACCATCTATATAGAACAACCAAGATTTTTTTACATAAAATTCTACTGTCAATTCATATTGGGATTTTGTTGAATCTCTTGTACCTAAAATCATGTTAAGAAAGCTAGGCTATAATTTTTGGGAACAACTAAGGAATGCCAAGCATGTGGAGGACTTAAGGCCATAATTTTTTGTGCACACCATTTAATAATAACTAAAATAAAACAAACCTTTCAAATTGAGAGAAATGTGTCTAAGTTGGTACTTGATTTTGTACTCCAACAAAAACATCATGTTGTATACTTTTAGAAAAAAATAGCGACACTAGCAGAAGGTACTCTACCTACGAAAAAATCTAAGCAATTGTGAAAGCTATAAAGTAATGGTGAGATTTTGTCTTACATAACTATACCATCATTTAATATTATCACATGCCTCCTTAATTTCTTCATACTAATATAACATAGAAAATATGAGGAACATATTGGGTGACATGCTTCTAGTAATAAAATCTAGTGTTATAAAACAAGATCAAAGTTGACAAAGAAGTTGACCTATTGATCCAACCTCCATGCCCATGTCTATAGTGTTTGATACTCTAGGCCATAATATTGTAGATTTGATATTGTTATGCACTATACAGAAAAAAAAACAAGAAAATTCAATGACATTTGTCAAGGAATACATGCAAAATATTTTTGGTAAAATACTCTACTATATTGTTCATGTTTAGTTGCCCTAAGCATACCTCATGGTAGAAATTTAGGATGGCCATGTTTTAGATTCAATGGATACACTTCAACAACTATAATTGCCACCCATGCAATTATATTAATGTTGGGATAAGTTTCATATGCCTTGCAATCCTAATATTCAAATTTTTAATTAATTTGTATTTATTTATTGTGGCATATATTATTTGTATTATGATTTGTAAGAATATCAAATGTCATGTAAGATGTGTAACTGCGTTTTTAATGTCAAGTAAAATGTATAAGGACACCTATGACATTTTAAGATGCTCGAGAGATTTTATAAGACACAAAAGAATATAAAAGTGAGGATACATAGTAGACTATGAATTTTAATTAACTTATGATGCATCATAGAGCCCCTTTGAAAAGCTATATAATGAATTCAAAGTGAGCCACTCCAATTTTATGGGAGGTTATGACACATTTTAGGACACATGAGTTGCACTCTATTTTTAGTATGTTGATTGATCATGGGTTTTGGTATTAAATTTTACATGAAGATTTAGGCACCATATTTAGTCCATGGTATTCTTCGATGGTTTTTGAAAAGACATACGTAGTAACATTAACCATTTCTATATACTCAAGAGAAAAATATGCAAACAAGCATACAAAACCAACAATGCAAAATAATAGATAAATATACCATAAAAATTTACCCTAGAAATACTCCCAAAGGATAAACTCGACTTCCAAAGACACAGTCAAAGCATTATCTCATTAATATCAATTAAAATATATATGCAAAATCTCCATGCAAGGCTTTTGAAACATCAAGCTCATTGATTGCACTCCATCTGAACAAGATAATGAGAATCATGTAACCACACATCTTAATCCATGCTTCGTCTCCTCACATATTCAACCTACAAGAGATTCTCAATCAACCATATCTAACAAGCCAAAGGTTACATAAGTGAACCATAACTACTCATGTGCTTGCTTTTATAGAAACAAGCCTTCACAAAACCACCAAATGTTATTATATAAACCTTTCTTTTCTAAACCATGGGATTACAAAACCATGTTTATTTAATCTTCTTTTTGATGCTAAGTTTTTTTAATATTAATTTTATTACCAATGTGAAATGTACATTAAATATTTATCCTAGTGTTACATATGACATACAAAGTGGCCCAAGAATGTTTAACCTATGTGATGTGTGCATCTCTAGATTCATTAGCAGGTCCACAAACAAATACTAATTTTACATTACAATAATTATGCATGATGAACATTTATTTTTCCAACATTCTCCCACTTTTATTTATTGCATAAGGGGTAAAATATAATATGTATTTAAGATGTAAGTTTTCTCAAAATTTTGGATAACATTTTGTTTAAAATTATTCAAGGGGTAAATGCTTTTGACTGGAGCTATGAACTAGAATACAACCATTCAAAATACCACCCCAATGGGGTTTGAACCTTGGTGGCAAGAACAACAATTCCATCTATAAACCATCACACCATGCCAATACCAGCAGACAACATTTTGTTATTAAATATTTAGTTAATTAATTAATTTGTCTTTATTTTTTGTATTGTCTATAATTTGTATTATGATGTAAGAATATTAAATGTCTTGTAAATGTGTATAAACATTTAATGCCTTGTAAGATGTTTAAGAGAATCTTACAATGTGTAATAGATTCTATTAGACACATAAGAGAATGTACGAGGGAGGTTATATGGTGGACATGAATTTTAATTAAATTATGATGTATCATAAAACATCTTTAAAAATTTATCTAACGAATTCAAAGTGGAGCACTCAAGTTTGGTCAAAGCTAATGATGTGTTTTATGGAATGCAATTTGTACTATATTTTTAGTAGGATTATTGATCATGGATTTGACCATTAAATTTGCACAAAGATTTGGACACCATATTCAACCCATGGTATCTTTCTATGGTTTTTGAAAATAAGTCCATAGCAATAATAACCATGTCCACAACACGAAGAGAGAAAAAATTTGAACAAATATTCATAGTCCATAATGTAGGAGAATAGACAAACACACCTCAATATTTTCCCTATAAAACCCCTCAAAGGAAAAACAATAGCTCCAAAAGTATTCACACTCAATATATTATCTCATGAAAAAATATTACAATACACTTGTAGAGTCTCCATGTAAGGGCATTGAAATATCAAGCTCTCTATATGCATTCCATGTGAGGAAGTAAATGAGAATAATGTAACCACACATCCTAATCCATGCTTTCTCTCTTCACATATTCAATCCACAAAATATGCTTAATCAACCTTAGCCAACAAGCCAAAGGTTACACAAACCAACCTCTACTACTCATGTGCTTGTTTTTAATATAGAATCAAGCATGCACAAAACTAATAGATGGTAATACATAAACCACATGTCTATAAGCTGCGAGCTTACAAAACCATGTCACTCTCATTTACTTTTGGTACTAAGTATTCCCTTTTGGTACTATGTTTTTCCAATTTTAAATAATTTTCAAATGTGCAACACACATTAAATATGTATTATAATGTTACATACAACATACAAAGTGGTGCCAATAATGTCTAACCCATGTGATGCACACATTCGCTAAATTCCCTAGGTTCACAAATAAATACTAATTTTCCATTGCATGCATTATGTGTGGTGTTTAACACACCTTATCTTAATATTCTCTCACTTGCTATATACATTTCATAAGGGGAAAAAAGGTAAACTCCAAAATCAAGGGAACATTATATTGGCAATATGAGCATGATGATGTATGGTGTTTTCATTGATGACAACTCATTGTAGAAGTGATAGTATAGCAGTATGCATATAGTCTAGAGAAGTTTGGAGAAGACCAAGTGTTTTGAGAAATTGGCTAAGTCCCAATATGCATTTTCAGTGTTACAAAGGAACAGTTCTATAGTATGCATTGCTCTGCTTTGCATCATATTGTCATGCGGTTTTGAGGTAATAATGGTATGTATTGAAAGTTTCTACATCCAAATTTTTAGGGTTCTAAGTCTTCCATAGTTGAAGATATTAAGACAAAGTATTGGGCTTAGTAGAGGCTAAGTTATAGGTGCTTAGTACATATTGAAATGCTCTGCATTCCATCATACATGATTATTATGTTGTGTGGTTTTGAGGAATCGTTTGAATATGTCAGATATGTGTACACTCCAAGTGTCAAGTGGTTTAGTGGTCCATGTGTCGAGTTGTGGATGAACAGTTTGTTCATTCAGTTGTTGTTTCACCAATTTTTTTTGTGGTGTTGACCTAAGGGTTTTGGGGTCGCGCGGAACTGAATTTTGTATGGAGTGGATTCATGGAGTGTTAATAGGTCATTTCAACCTATTTTGATGAATAACACATTTGGTTTCTTCTGCAAGGTATGTGTGGTGGAGTTTTGAGCCGACAGGTTTTGGTGTCATATGTTTCATCTAATTAGGCCAACCTAATTGATGATATGAGTGTTTGTGGAAGATATGAATATTTATAGAAGGATAATTAAGTATTGGTATCATGGTGTGTAAGATTATTGTGTGAGTACGAAGTGTGAAGTGTGATAGTGGTGAAGAATAAAGTGTGTAAAGTTAGTTTTATGAGCCTAATTGGAACTGTGTCTTCAACATGTTGTAGATGCATTGTTAGCAGTTCATTCTCTGGTAGTGGGTCATTCTTCTATCTTTTTGTAATTCTAGACAAGTAAGATCCCTTTCACAAAATTCAATTAGAAAAGCCTTATCAATGTCGAAATATTCAACCCAAATATGAAACATATAACACAAATCAATAGACGAACTAGGATGTGAGCCTCTTAAACTAAGGGAAGATGAAACCAAATATCCATTCTTAAAAACAAGTGAATAGACTTAAAACCATCCTATAAGCTAGTCAAATAACCCCTCCAGAACAAACGTCAAAAGCTTAATAATCATTCCCATGAGAAGAATAAAAACAACTCATTTCAAACAATACTTAAATAATCCCTTAAAAATAACATCCATAGTTGAAGACTCATTTTCATGAAAAGTAAAAAATGAAACAAAATACATTTGAAAACAAGGTGGGAAATACCTATAACATGATTCACCACGAAAAGGACCAAGAGTTGGGAATGAGATCACTCCTTCAGGATACACCAAGTCACAATGAATCTCTCCAATAACAATATCATCAATAAGTCTATATTGTACTCACATCAAAGAGTGATTTTCTCAACACATAATCTCCAAGAATAATATATCTCTATCCTCATCCAAATTTGATGTAGGAGTACAACTAATCATCTCATACTAATTGATCTCGAATGTAACATTGTAATAATCATAATCTCGTGAGAAGAATGATCATAAAGCTCATCAATTAGATTATTATAAATCAATGTCAAAATATTGAATTGCACATGATCAATGCATATATTGAAAACTATCCATGGTGACACAATTTACATATCCTCAAAAGAATATCATAGGTTTGAAGTGAATATATATTCTCTTAGAGTACCTGTATCACGTCAACACTCTAGCTAGTAAATAAGAGTAAGATGGCACGATAAAATCCATCCTCTAAACTAAGCATCATCTATCAAATTTATTGTTGGTTATTTTCTTGCAACCACCTCAATCCCAGGGCAATTAACCATAATACTCATATATAGGGATAATTTAGATAATCAAGAAGTAACCTATGCTCAAACCAAGGTAGATAAAATACAACTTGACAGGATGGTGGATGAGTCCTTGTTCTTTGATTCTTGCCAAGCTTGAGAGGTCTGAAGATGTTAAATGGTAAATAATAATTAATTGAATAGGAAGGTCTCTAAATAGGTAGTTAGGCCAAATAATGTGATAATAAATATAATACTAGGTATTATTCCCTATAGATGTTTTCATTTGGTTTCCCACAACATCATTCACCTAATTATCCTCATTATAGACAAATCATTTATGGATGTGCAATATCAGGTAATTCTCTAAGGATTCAACAAATTTATAACACTAGATTTGCATCTAATGAAAATGCACCTAAATTACTAATATACAATACCAAAAGTGTATTGTTATTTTTATTTCTATATAATTTGGATGGGTTCAAAATACTAAAATAGTTCAATGCATGTCCATGGGAATAAAAAGATTGAATATTGCTACCATGTATTATCCTAATAAAATCAACTCCAAGGTTTAAATAAATAGAATACCATTGTTTTATAATGATTTAAAATCCTAGATAAAACAACGATGAAGTTTAACTATTTTAATATGTTGCATTATAGTAACTTAAACCCATAAATATAATCTATACTAGATCATATTTAATTATCATGTTTACAAATACTACAAATCCCATCTACTATCTAGAAAAGCTTCCCACTCTGCATCAAAGTAGTGCTGACCAAACTATGCTCACATGTGCAAGAAAATATTTTCTGATTTTCTCAAAATTTTACTTCTCTTTAAGAAAGTTCAATATAGCAAAGGAGACAATTTTGAATGCAAATTATCACTAGTATATTCATTATAGAGTGAAATTATTATTATCGTATATGCAAGTGCAAATTCAAACTCTTTATTCTTCAAAACAAAAAACCATCATTTGTTACAAAGGTTTCCTCAAGTTGTTCTCTCTAAAATCCTAACCAATATTTTTCTGAATGTAAAAATTACTTTACAAATTGAAACCCCATAAAATTAGCATCCACATTTCATACTAATTATGAAATTCCAGAAAAAAATCTTTTTTTGAAAAATAAAAATACATCATTATCTCCCTTTTGCTTTTGAATTTTTTTTTTTTTATAAAATATTTTTTAATGATTAAAACAAATTTCTTTTCCAACATGAGATAGTTGGTCCACTCCAATGTTTCCAATTTTATAAACTTTCCATCTTTTTTTCCCTTCCTTTTGGTTTTGTCCTCAATCTTTATCTTTTTTCTTAGTCATTTTCTTTTAACTCTTTTAATTTTTCCTCTTTGCACCATTTTTTAATTAAATCATTAAAAATATTTTATTTTATCTTGAATTGATTTTTCATCCATCAGTCTATGTGAAGAAGAATGAAGTTTCCTAAAGCAAAGAATCCCTAGTGTCGTTTATTTTGATTTTACTGTATTCGTCTATAATTTTTGAGGGCTTTTTGTTGCTCGATGCATGAATCCTTCTGAGGATTCTCTTACGGCTGCCTCAACCTCCTCTGTTGAGTGAAAAAAGGTCGATGAAGAGGTTAAAAAATAAACTATGCGTTTGAAGTCTGTGGCTAGGCAAACGAGGATCTCCAAAATTAGCAGGATGGATTCTACCACAATTTTTTATGATTTGGAGGAAAATATGGCTATGGAGGGAGAAAAGAATGCAGATCTGGTTGCAACAACAAATGAGACAAACGGATTGAAGACCAAGGCTGCCAAAAAAATTCCTAAAAGAGAAGAGAGGAGGCTAGAAGATTCAAATGAGGAACAAGGTAAAACCCTAGAATTCCAACTCCCTAATGAAGTTATAAATCTCATTGTTGAACACCAAAGTAAAATTGTTATTTTGTTTTCTTTGAGGGGAATCCCTCCATAATTAGAATTTAACAAATGGGCCAGATTAAGCTGGGAAAACAAGGGATGGGTGATTGAAACAATAAGGGGGCTAGGTAAGGGATATGTTTCTTATATGTTGAAATCAATAGAACATTCCCAGGTGGTGTTTCAATATGGAACATGGATTATTTGTGGACATATCTGCTACCTCGAAGCTTGGACATTTGACTTCCACCTTGAAGGACCTTCTTGATCTCGCTACCCTATGTGGTTGGAATTTCCCTTTCTCAATTTAGTTTTCATTCCATATCTTAAAGACATTATAGCACAACTGGATAAAGTTATTTGGTGCAAATAGAGTTTTGATAAGTTTTCCAATCTAAGAGTTTATGTAGAAGTAGATTTGAACAAACCTTTGCCAGGCTATATAAAATTATATGGCCCTAGTTTTGAAATTGATCAACCAATAGTTTATCTAAATAATCCCAATGCTTTCTTTTTTTGTCGAAAAGAGGGTCATTTAATTCAAGATTTCCCCATAAGAAAAAATAGGTCTTCCTTCTCCCCTTCAAAAGCTACCCCAACCAAGGTTGTCTCTAGTCCTACCTTACAGTCCAATCTATTTATCAACACTTCACTACCTACGTCTCATTAAATGGATAGTAGTACTTCCTCTTCCAGTCCTCACACCCCTACCGAGCCTCTTGAGATGGCCAACACTTTTTATAAGGATGTTGTTATGAGTGATGATTGGAAAACTATTCAAAAATGAAAAGAACCTTCTTCCCCTTCCTCAATTTCCCATTCCCTCGTTCTAAATCTGTTGCTCTAATTTCCCCCAGGTTGTCGAAATCTCCTAGCAGATCTTTGTCTCCTCCTCCTAATTCTAGAAAACGTTCTAGATCTCCTCCTGGTGGTTCAATTGAGAAATCAATCAATGATCAAGAAATTCCTATCTCTAATCTCTTTGGAGTTTTTCCACAAGAGGAGGATGAATCTCTTAATGTTTCTTTGTGAAGTTCGAGATATTATCTTGGAACGTGAGAGGGATTTCTCACCCTCATCGCAAATTTAAATTCAAGGACACTCTCAAGAAATGGAAACTAGATGTGATTTTGTGACAAGAATTTAAGATTGACAATTATTGTTTAGATATGTCTCTTTTCAATCTATGGAAGGATGCTCTATTTGTTCATACTTTGCATAAAGAGGGCAGCAATTGGGCTATTCTTGGATTATTCCCTTCAATTTCAAAAAAAATCATTGATAAGGGTGAGGACCCATCCCATAACTATGTTTGGGCCCTCACCTTATCAATGGACAACCCCTTGGTTTCTATTCAATCTTTGATTCTAATAATCTGAGAGAAAGAGTTACTCTTTGGGATTGGTTTTCCAAGAACCTTCCTCCAAGAAAACAACAAAAACATGCAATAAAAAGTATCAAAACCCACAACATCACATTATACTAAGAAAATCCAACAAAGGAAACATTTATGAATTAGAACTCCCACTACATTGGTAATGCAAAATTTAAAATCAATCAAAGCACCCATAATTTAATTGATAGCCCTCACATGAAAGTTGTAACAAATGTCACCAATAGTGAAGTAGCAAAGAACATACATAATGATATGCAAAATATGTATACTAAAATTTTTAGACACAAGACAACTGAGAGGGGGTGAATCAGTTGTATACTTAAAACATTCAATCAACATTCAAACCCTTGTTAGCCCTTAAACCCTTATCATGTATTAGAAGAATGTAAACATATGAAAAAATAATGAAAACACACCCAAACACATAAGAACACCATATTTATGTGGAAAACTGAAGGAGGGGAAAAATATAATGAGGATTAGATCACATATATATGAATTGCAACACCAAATACAATTAGGCTCACTGCCAAGAAAAAGAAGAAAGGCTTTCTTCTGGGTGGTTCACTTCCAAGAAGAAATAAGATAGAAGAAGACTATTACAAAGAGATGCACTATCTCAAGGAAAAAAGAGAAATACACCACTAAAAATTTATGCCACCCACAACCTTTGACTCATTGACTTCAACAACTTCAAGCACACTAAAAATGTAGACCCTTTTTCTCATTGCATTGGAGTCATTGGAATTAGGCTTGCAGTCAGATCACCAAAATTCATCAAATTCACATCTTTTGCACACCTTCTAAAGATCCACACACATCTCCAACAATTTGCCTTGCTTATATACCATCCACGACCTAAACAATCCCAATTAGGTCAACCTTAATGAAACACATGCACTTAAAACATGCAACACCAAAATAGGTTAGCACCAAACACCTCCTTAGTGGAAAGAATTGAAGGAAAAAGCCACCAAGGGTTAGCTAGGACCCAAATACACATCACCATGCCACACAATACATCCACAATCCATGAGGTATCTATGTAAATAACACTAGCACACCAAGTTGGCCAAACTTGAACTAACACTACAAGTGACCACATACATGCTTCTCCAAGTCATGTACACCACATATAAACACTCCACAACATCCACACAATATCTCAAAATATTCTAGTATCATCATAATATTATGCAACTCTACCACAACCACCTGAAACTTCAAACACCATAAATTTGTGCAACTAGACATATTGCCACAAAATACAACTTACTAACCAGCCTTGTAGAAGACCTCAACACTTGAAACCTCAAGAGAAAGAAGATACACACAATATAAGAACATTCCCAAATCCACAATACATGAAACCTTAATGTGGAGAAATGCAGAGAAATCTCATTTCTCCCAGACAACCTTCTATGTAGACAAATAAATTGTCAAACACAACTTTCACTATAGAACGATCCAAAACTTAAATTTTTTGGTATAGAACCTCTAAACACCTCTAATCATGTGCAAACTACCCAAGCATATCTTCAACCATGAAGACATTCAGAGCACAACATTGAACACACCTCTGATACACTGCACACCCTTTTATTCAAAATTTCTCAAAATCACTTGGAAACCACTATATTGGAAGTTATGACAACACCAACAAAATCATGTTGACATCAATGAAAACACCAAAAACAACTCAAGCTTTCAAAAAAACTATTGCAATAAACCCCCTACTAGTCTCCATATATCTCACAAGTTCGCCACACACAATAAATGAAAGAGTTTGTGGAGCCTCTATGTTGTTAGTAAAAATAATGAAGTACAATAACACATGAAAAAAACAAGTGATCACACTAGCTCCACATGAACCTCAATTGCAATGTCATGTAAATATGAACCGCTAGGAAAAAAACAAAAGACCGTAGAGAGAACTTACAAATAAAAACATGTAGCATGCCCTTCTACCAACACCTCTAAGTGCTCAAGTTTTGACAAGTAAGATCCCTTTCACAAAATTCAAATAGAAAAGCCTTATCAATGTCAAACTATTCAACCCAAATATGAAACATATAACACAAATCAATAGACGAACTAGGATGTGAAACTCTTAAACTAAAGGAAGATGAAACCAAATATCCATTCTTAAAACCAAGGGAATAGGCTCAAAACCATCCTATACGCTAGTCAAATAACCCCTCTAGAACAAACATCAATGGGTTAATAATCATTCCCATGAGAAGAATAAAAACAATTCATTTCAAACAATACTTAAATAATCCCTTAAAAATAACATCCATAGTTGAAGACTCATTTTCATGAAATGTAAAAAATGAAAAAAAATACATTTGAAAACAAGGTGGGAAATACCTATAACATGAATCACCATGAAAAGGACCAAGAGTTGGGAATGAGATCACTCCTTCAAGATACACCAAGTCACAATGAATCTCTCCAAGAACAATATCATCAGTAAGTCTATGTTGAACTCACATCAAAGAGTAATTTCTCAACATATAATCTCTAAGAATAATATATCTCTATCCTCACCCAAATATTATGTAGGAGTACAACTAATCATCTCATACTAATTGATCTCAAATGTAACATTGTAACAATCATAATCTCATGATAAGAATGATCATAAAGCTCATAAATTAGATTATTATAAATCAATGTCAAAATATTGAATTGCACACGATCAATGCATATATTGAAAACTATCCATGGTGATACAATTTACATATCCTCAAAAGAATATCATAGGTCTGAAGAGAATATATTTTATCTTAGAGCACCTATATCACGCCAACACTCTAGTTGGTAATTAAGAGTAAGATGGCACAATAAAATCCATCCTCTAAACTAAGCATCATCTATCAAATTTATTGTTGGTTATTTTCTTGCAACCACCTCAATCCCAAGGAAATTAACCATAATATTCATATATAGGGATAATTTAGATAATCAAGAAGTAACCTATGCTAAAACCAAGGTAGATAAAATACAACTTGATAGGATGGTGGATGAATCCTTGTTCTTTGATTCTTGCCAAGCTTGAGAGGCCTGAAGATGTTAAATGGTAAATAATAATTAATTGAATAGGAAGGTCTCTAAATAGGAAGCTAGGCTGAATAATGTAATAATAAATATAATACTAGGTATTATTCCCTATAGATGTTTTCATTTGGTTTCCCACAACATCATTCACCTAATTATCCTCATTATAGACAAATCCTTTATGGATGTGCAATATCAAGAAATTATCTAAGGATTCAACAAATTTATAATAGTAGATTTGCATCTAATGGAAATGCACCTAAATTACTAATATACAATACCAAAAGTGTATTGTTATTTTTATTTCTATATAATTTGGATGGGTTAAAAATACTAAAATAGTTCGGTGCATGTTCGTGGGAATACAAAGTTTGAATACTGCTACCATGTATTATCCTAATAAAATCAACTCCAAGGTTTAAATAAATAGAATATCACTGTGTTATAATGATTTAAAATCATAACTAAAACAACTTTGAAGTTTAACTATTTTAATATGTTGCCTTATTGTAGCTTAAACCCATAAATATAATCTATACTAGATCATATTTAATTGTCATGTTTACAAATACTACAAATCCCATCTACTATCTAGAAAAGCTTCCCACTCTACTTCAAAGTAGTGCTGACAAAACTAGAAAATGCAGACCAAACTATGGTCACATGTGTAAGAAAATATTTTCTAATTTTCTCAAAATTTTACTTCTCTTTAAGAAAATTCATTATAATAAAGGAGACAATTTTGAATGCAAATTATCACTAGTATATTCATTATAGAGTGAAATAATTATTATTGTATATGCAAGTGCATATTCAAACTCTTTATTCTTCAAAACAAAAAACCATCATTTGTTACAAAGGTTTCCTCAAGCTATTCTCTCTAAAATCCTAACCAATATTTTTCTGAATAGAAAAATTACTTTACATATTGAAAGCCCATAAAATTAGCATCCACATTTCAAACTAATTATCAAATAGAAGAAAAAAAAATACATCATTAAAATATATTAATATGTCCTTTTTGCTTTTGATTTTTTTTTTTGATAAAATATTTTTTAATGATTAAAACAATTTTATTTTCCAACATGAATAGTTTGTCCACTTCAATGTTTCCAATTTTATAAACTTTCCAGTTTTTTTCCCTTCCTTTTGGTTTTGTCCTCAATCTTTATCTTTTTTCTTAGTCATTTTTTTTTTTAATTCTTTTAATTTTTCCTCTTTGCACCATTTTTTAATTAAACCATTAAAAATATTTTATTTTATCTTGAATTGATTTTTCATCCATCAGTCTATGCGAAGAAGAATAAAGTTTCCTGGAGCAAAGAAACCCTAGCATCGTTTCTTTTGATTTTACTATATTCATCTATAATTTTTTGAGTGCTTTTTGTTGCTTGGTGCATGAATCCTTCTGAGGATTCTTTTTCGGCTGCCTTGACCTCCTGTACTGAGTGAAAAAAGGTCGATGGAGAGGTTAAAAAATAAGCTATGCATTTGAAGTCTGTGGCTAGGCAAACGGGGATCTCCAAAATTAGCAGGAGGGATTCTACCATAATTTTTTATGATTTGGAGGAAAATATGGCTATGGAGGGAGAAAAGAATGTAGATCTGGTTGCAACAACAAATGAGACAAATGGATTGAAGACCAAGGCTACCAAAAAAATTCCTGAAAGAGAAGAGAGGGGGCTAGAAGATTCAAATGAGGAACAAGGTAAAACCCTAGAGTTTCAACTCCCTAATGAAGTTTTAGATCTCATTGTTGAACACCAAAGTAAAACTATTATTTGTTTTTTTTTTTAGGGGAATCCCTCCATAATCATAATTTAACAAATGGGCCAGATTAAGTTGGGAAAACAAGGGATGGGTGATTGAAACAATAAGGGGGCTAGGTAAGGGATATGATTCTTATATGTTTAAATCAAAAATACATGCCCAGGCAGTGTTGCATTGTGGAACATGGATTATTTGTGGACATATTTGCTACCTCAAAGCTTGGACATTTGATTTCCACCCTGAAGGACCTTCTCGATCTCGCTGCCGTATGTGGTTTGAATTTCCCTTTTTCAATTTATTTTTCAGTCCACATCTTAAAGACATTGTAGCACAACTAAATAAAGTTATTTGGTGCAAATAGAGTTTTGAGAAGTTTTCCAATCTAAGAGTTGATCTGAGAGTTTATGTAGAAGTAGATTTGAACAAACCTTTTCCAGGCTATATAAAATTATATGGCCCTAGTTTTGAAATTGATCAACCAATAGTTTATCTAAGTAAGCCCAATGCTTTCTTTTTTTGTCGAAAAGAGGGTCATTTAATCTAAGATTTCCCCATAAGAAAAAATAGGTCTTCCTTCTCCCCTTCAAAAGTTGCCCCAACCAAGGTTGTCTCTAGTCCTACCTTACAATCCAAGCTAGTTATCAACACTTCATTGCCTATGTCTCATCAAATGGATAATAGTACTCCCTCTTCCAATCCTCACACCCCTTCTGAGCCTCCTGAGATGGCCAATTATTCTTATAAGGATGTTGATATGAGTGATGATTGGAAAACTAATAAAAAATGAAAAGAACCTTCTTCCCCTTCCTCAATTTCCCATTCCATCATTAAGAATCTATTGCTTTGATTTCCCTAGGTTGTCGAAATCTCCTAGTAGATCTTTGTCTCCTCCTCCTAATTCTAGAAAACGTTCTAGATCTCCTCCTGGTGGTTCAATTGAGAAATCAATTAATGATCAAGAAATTCCTATCTCTAATCTCTTTTTAGTTTTTCCACGAGAGGAGGATGAATCTCTTAATGTTTCTCCATGAAGTTCGAGATGTTATCTTGGAACGTGAGAGGGATTTCTCACCCTCATCGCAAATTTAAATTCAAGGGCACTCTCAAGAAATGGAAACTAGATGTCATTTTGTTACAAGAAGTTAAGACTGACAATGATTGTTTAGATATGTCTCTTTTCAATCTATGGAAGGATGCTCTACTTGTTCATACTTTGCATAAAGAGGGCAATGATGTGGCTATTCTTGGATTGTTCCCTTCAATTTCCAAATTTTTCATTGATAAGGGTGAGGACCCATCCCATAACTATGTCTAGGCCCTCACCTTATCAATGGACAACCCCTTGGTTTCTATTCAATCTATGCTCCTAATAATCTGAGAGGAAGAGTTGCTCTTTGGGATTGGTTTTCCAAGAACCTTCCTATTGCTGATTGGGTGTTGTGAGGATATTTTAACATGGTGGAACATCATGAGGATCATAGTTGGTTTAGTCATTTTAAGCTCAGTCAGGAAGAATTTGAAAAATGGGTTTATTGTAGAAATGTTCTTGGAATGGCTGATCCTATCCATAAAAAATTCTTTTGTCAAGCCAAATACTGGTTCACCTTGTCTAATTATAGACCAGGTAATAATAGGAAGTTAAGCAGATTGAATCGTTTTTAATTATCTCACAATATGCAGTTGGATGAGTTGTCTCAAGAATTGTGGGTGCTAGTGGACTATTCTACAACGTTATTTGATCATTATCCAATTGTTTGTTCATTTTCTTCTCTTGAGAGTTTTGATATTGAGTCTTCTCAACTCCATTTCAAGCTGAATATTTCTCAACTTAAAAATAAAGAATGTGTTTTAGCCTTAGTTGGGATTTGGAACTCTATACCTTCCATCATTCATTCGTGGGTGAGATGGTGGATTTCTCCTATAGAACAATGTGTTGAGTTTCTTGGTTGATTCAGAAGAAGAATGGCTTGGAAACATGAACGCTGTGAGAAATATCTCCAAGGACAATTAGAGATTGCTCTAACTAAACTTAATCTTGATCCTCATGATGACTCTCTCCAAAAATATATTGCTGCTATAGAATATAAGCAGCAAAAACTTGACCATTATAGAGGTAAAGGTACCAAAATTAGAGCCAAAATTTAATGGATCAAGGAAGGGAACAAGGGGTCTAAGTATTTCTTCAATCATCTTAACTATAATCATAAAAAAGAGAAAATTGAAGCTATAAAGGATGAAAATAGGTATCACACTTCCTAGGCTGAAATCATTAATTTGTTTCATAATTTTTATGAAAGGTTGTTTAGAGAAGACACTAAGTGAACTGATATTCAACATGCATTGGAGGATAGCACACAATATTTTATTCCAAATATGATTGACCCTGGCTATAGAAAATATTTAGATTGAATCCTCTCTTTGGAGGAAAATGAACATGCTTTATTTTCCATGAAACCATACAAAAGTCTTGTCTTTGATGGTCTTCTTGTTGAGTTTTACCAAACTATGTGGAAGCATATTAAGGATGATTTGTATATGTTATATTTGGAACCCTTTCATAATGGATCCTTAGGTCTTGTTATCAAAAAAGGTATAATTAAAATTATTCCTAAGGGTAAGAATGATGATACTATTGTCGGTTGGTGTCCAATCACACTTCTAAACACTTCTTATAAAATTATTTCAAAGGCCTTAACAATCAAAATTAAACCCATCATACAAATTATTGTGAGGGATGAACAAACAAGGTTTCAAAAAGGGAGATATATCCTTGATAACCTTATGTTGTCTTGGGAGACTATGGAATGGGCACAACAATCAAGACAAAATGCTTTGATAGTCAAGTTGGATTTTGATAAAGATTATTATAGAATCCATTGGAGCTTTATCCTTAAAATGCTTCAATGGCTGGGTTTTGGTCCTAAAATTTTAAAGCATGTTCAAATGTTATTCCAAGATGCTAATGCTCATTTTATTATTAATAAGAATATGCCAGACTCCTTTGTATTATAGCGTTCCATAAGACAAGGATTTCCCCTTTCTCCCTTTTTGTATGTTCTTACAATTGATGCCCTTGGTTATTTTCTACATAAATCCCATCAAATGAAACTCATCAAAGGGATTTCTATCCCTCAAGACAAGATAATCATTAATTTCCATTTTGTAGATGCTAGTATGTTTTTCTTGCATAATTCTGAAGAAGAGGTGAATAATGCTTTGGAAATGGTTAAGTTATACTGTGAGGTATCTAGTTCTCTCATTTCTCACAATAAAATTGAATTTTTAATGACTCAACCCTGTTCTAACTCTGAATGGTTACCGAAAGAATGGAGGAAAATCAAGCATGGTGAGATAACTAGATATTTGGGTATTCCCTTTGGTTTGGGATTTTCTCTTTTTGAAATGTGGACTTGGTTCTTAAATAAAATTAAGCATAAATTGTTCACTTTTGGTAATTAAATTTTGTCTTTGGCTGGAAAGATTCAAGTGGCTAATAAAATTCTAATTTCTTCCCATGTGTACTATTCTTCTTGTTAGATGCCATCTAAGCAAGGTTATGAGGAACTCAATAGAGTTTTTCATAGATTCTTGTGGTCCAGATGGGATGATAATGGTGGTTTTATAGCTTCTTCATGGTCTCACTGTATTTAGCCAAAATACAAAGGTGGACTGGGACTTATCAATCCTCAAACCCAAGGGATCTACCTTGCTACAAAATGAATTATTAGAGCTTCTTGTGGAGATGAACCATGAAATATTTTAGTCCGTCAACAAATTATGGATGCTTCTATAAAGAATAAGTGGCAAGGGGTTTTTTGGCTTGATAAATTGCTTTTGCTCTCTTCTTTTAGAACCAGGGCTTCTTTTCCCCTTCAATCTATTTGGAAAGCATAGCAAAAAGTTAGCAAGTTTTTACATTGGAATGGTTCATCCTTATAGACTGGGTTTAGCTTTGCTTCAATGTCCATTTGGTGGAATAAAATAATCATGTATCATGATCAACCATTAGCATTATTTTCCCAAGACAAGCTCACTATTTGTTTAAAAAGGGAGTTAGACAATTTCAAGATATTTGGGATTTTGATCTTTCTGATTGGTCCCATTGGAACATAATTAAGGACCAATATGGGCTGAGTTCTAGTTATGAATAGTTCATCCTTTTTTTTAAATCTCTTGTGTCAATGGATTTGACTATGAATTTTTGTACTTCAAGGGATTGTTACTTTTTTAGAGATTGGAAATGGTTATCTTACTGTCATTTCAATAATTTTCCATTAAAACACATATATTTGTAAGTCTGGTTTTGTAAATTTTGGTTGGCATTTCGGCTAGTTTGAGTTCTTGCTACTACTAGTAGTTCTATTCTTGTAATTATTTTACTTTGTTCCAAGAAAAATATTTAAATTTAATGACCTATATTCCACTTGGCTAATTTTTAGAACACAAATTATTTCACTTTAAAATTTTAAAACATAGGTATTTGAGTATGATTTTTGACTAAAATTTGCCTAAAAGGTTAATTAGGCAATTTAAAATCTTTGAGTAAATTTTTAGATTTATACATGTTAAAAATATGAACTTACTATAAATAGAAAACTACTATTAAAATAGGGGATTCAAATAGGTATGAAATGTACATTGACACCTCAAAAATAAGACACCAAGAGTCCTACATGGTAGCAAGATGTCATTATCTTCAAATCATTTAAATACAACCATATCCTATTGGTAAAAAATAATATGTCAAAGAATCCCACTACATACCAGAAATGAGATTCAATAGGTCCTTCATGACACTAAAAACCACTGTAGAAGATCAACCATCACTAAATGATGAATTTACATCACTACCAAAGATCCTAATAAACTATGATATTGATCTAAAAATGACATTATGATAGCCATATATTAAATAAAGATCAACCATGGTTTAAACACACTCAATTGCAACACTAGCAACTCCATAAATACAACATAATCAAGATCTCTAGAAGAAGATAAGCCATCACCTAAATTTATAAATCAATATGAAATCATCAAAAATATATTTTCATAAAAACCATGTCATGCCAAAGGTATTGAAACATAGGGAAAGGTAAATCTTAGAGCTTTCACTTTAGGGTTTGAACACCTTTCCCTAATTTTATTTAAAAATAAAATGTGATGGAATGAGATGTGGGGGTTTGATTGGATTTAGACAAGGAATAGCATTGACTTACAACTTGAAAGGTATGTCAACCTACCCTTGACCAAATCTGAAATGAGATTAAGGATGAAATGCAATGATCCATTTGACCTAATGATGCAAATTACTATTTGGATGCAAATACAATAGATCTGAGAAATCACAGAAAAAAAAAGATCACAGAAATGGACTGAGCATGAAATTGTGCACCTGTGATATAAATTTGGAGCTAAAATATGTAGGAAATAGGTGCCCCAAATGTCATTGTATTTGTAGGGCTAATTCAAATATGTTTTCATAGTTCTCTAGTGTTGGATTAGAGCTTTCGTTTCCCACTTGTCATATTGTCATATCACATTCAAATAATTTTTTAACTAAGTTTTTGTGAGTTTCCAAGGTGTAGGGTTTCAATTGTAACAATGAATAGATATTCAAACTTCCTTCAATCTTGTTTAGGCTTGAAACCTACACATTCAAAGAGAGAAGAAAGGTTGTGCCGTTTAGGGGCTTGCCTTGGTCAAATCTCATGTTAGTGTTTCCACTTCCACAATGGAAATTCCAATGATAAAGTGATAAATGATAGGAAGGAATGATGAATCCATAAAATGCTACAACACACCACCCTTCAATATCTTCCTTGAAGGACTGAATTCATACACATATCCTCAAGGTTTGGATCTTGCTTGCTTGAATTGCTTGGAAACCTACAAGGGTTAGTCTTCACAAACAATATAAAAAAATGAACATAATCACATACACTTTGATATGATGTTTGGATCTTGAATTGCTGCAATAAATCACTAAAATGCTTATTTTTACTTGCTTGATAATGCTCTTGATCTCCAAAATTTCCTCTTAATATGTGTAGGCGTGAATTTTTACCCCTAACGCAAATTCCCCTTTACCCCCTTACACTTTAGAAAACCTAAGGTGAAGGATTAATTCCACTTAAGCCCACTGCTGACATCACACTTGGTGCTTGCTTTGTGTGTTTGTGGAGCCATTGTTTTTGGGGACGACCACATGGTACGCAGACATCCGTGTGGCCCACTTATGTCCCAGGAAGATTCCTACAGCTGGAGTCTACAAAGATGTTACACTTCCTATTGGAAGTCAAAGTGTAATGCCCCTCTTCGACTAGCCGAATCGAATATGGCCATTTTCATCTTCATCTGTCACATTCTTCATTCCTTGATCCATTGGGGATCCTTTGGAAGAAGTTTCAACAAGATCTTGAACTGATCTCTTCACATTTTCTCCACTCTTTCAAGCATCCACAAGCTTTGTAGCAAAACTTTACATTCCATAGAAACAATCCACTACTTTGTCACTCCGATAGTGCGAGCCTAGGATAAACACAATTTCAACAAAGGCTTGAGTTCCTCTCATTTTATCCTCCACTAGCCTTGAGCGCTTTGGACGGAGGTGGTAAGCTCCTCTTATCTTCTCTATTGTTTGGTTGAGCAAGCACGTACTATTTTGTAGTGTCTTTTGTTTACATAGCTTGTATTATCTTCTTTAGCATTATTTATATCATTACAAAATTGGTTGTCTGTAGAGGTGCAAACACCAAAATGGGGATTCGATCGAGGCAGACCCCTAAACATTCCCCCAACATTTTCCTGCTTTTTTGTGTAGGTGGAGAGACCTTGGAGCAAGCTAGTGAGAAGTTTGTTGTGTGGAATTGTCTTCACCACCCTTGCGGTAATCTATTTCCTTTATTAAATTCATTTTTATGTTTCACTCCTCTTAATCTTATTCTGTCATTCTAGAAACTTCTAAATTAGGCTAGAAGTCCTTTCTTAGGGCTTAAACCTCATCTCTTTGGTTTTCTAACTGTACAGATGCCAACGCATTTGTGAGATGCCAGCGTGCCATACTATCATCCTAGAACTGTGCTTATGTCCTCTGATAGAGAGCTACCTGAGTTGCATAGTTAACCTTAAATATTGACTTGTCTAGTCTTTCTTCAACTCTTAGGTTTGCAGAGTGATCGAAGGACCCACAGTTCTTGTTACTTTCATCCCGCCTATCCTAACATTCCTTTTAACTGATGTAAGTTAGGGCAGCCATACTTCTCTTGGCCTTTCATGACCTAGGGCCTTGCAGTGCTTGGTCCCCCTTTCTTACAATTTTTGTGAACCCGACGTGAACCAACATCTACTCATTTGTCGGTGTTACAATATTTTCCTCTTATACCCTTTGGTCGATTGTACTCCGGTGTGTGGTGAAAGTTTATGAGCATCACAACCCATTCCATGACCTTTGGGTATATATTCAAGAGAAGTCTATGACACCTTCTGATGGAGAAGACGAAGGTCTCTTCTAGTTACACTACCGACATTTTCTCTAGCTCTATGATTGATTTGTTTACATAGGAGCATGTATCACAAGGTGAATCTAGATTTCTTGACAAAACTAATCACATCCCTATGCCTTCTACATCACCGACCTCCTCATCTATAGATGAGCATGAGGCCATCCATATTACTTTTGAATACATTTTTAGCCTTAGTAAAGGGTTGGGTGCATTGGAAAATCACCTGGAAAGAAACCTGAAGCTGGCTAGGGTTGCTAAAGTGATTTGTGAAATAAGATATATGGTAGGAAAATACTAGACAGGTGTAGAACTCTTGGCTAGTTTCACAGGTCTAGCTAAAGCATGTGCCCCTTCGAACCATAGTCACATGGTATGGGGTGGCCTCTTCAAGGAACATGAGAGACATTTGGAAATGTTGATGCCTCCTACATCTGTATACATGGCTAATGCAGTCCCTTCGGTCAGTGTGCCCATTTATTTTGAAAAATCTGAAATTATCAAAGTGAATAGAAATCCTTTAGGTTTCCACTTCACCCCTTTTGCCACCTCTAGTGGAGGAGGATTTAGTAGGATGATAGGTGGAGGCTTTGGTTGTGGAAAATTCAAAAGTGAAGGTGGTACTGGTGGGGGCGGTACTGACGAAGGTCATAGTGGTGGATTCGGAAGTGGTGGTGGCTTTGACAGAGGTCACACTGATGGCGGTGGAAGCTTTGACGATAGCCATGACAATGGTCTAGGCGATGGCTCTAGTGGTGGTTCTAGTGGTCGTATGTCTTCTAATGACCCTATCATAAATACCCTTCTTCAGAGTATGGGGAAGATGCAAAATCAATTGGTGAACTTGTCCTAGGCCTTGGCCTAGCCTATTTTCCAACCCTTCTTCTGACACAACTCATTATTGGTTACAATTATAAACACTCCTTTCTCATAAGGGATGGAGATTCCTAAATTCAAGAAGTATGGTGGTAATGGGGATCTGTAGACACATGTGTCTACCTTTAATGCCTTATGCATAGAATTTTTCCATCACGATGCGCTGATGGAAAAACCGTTCCCTCGATCGCTCAAGGATACAACACTTGAGTGGTATTGTTCCTTGCCTGACAATTGCATCTTTACATTTGATCAGCATGTGAACTAGTTCCTATGAAAATTACAAGCCAACATTGGACTGAAGATGACCTTCTCTAACCTTGTTTGATGTAAACAAGGGGATAATGAGAAGATTACAAACTTTATAGCGTGATATCAGGTGCTCTTTTTAAAAATATCGTACCCATTACCTGACTCTAATGTACCAAAGGTGTTCATAGGGAACTTACAAAGGCCCTAGCAAGAGAAGCTCACCCTCATGAAATACCCTTATTTTGTGCATCTGTGTGTAGCATTTCAGGAGTACCAACAAATAGTGGTTCAGTTTGGGGGTTCCTCCTCACGCTCCCATCTTGAAGGGAATTCTATCATATCGATCTCTGGAAAAGGTAAAGCTGTTGTGAATGTAGTATCCACTATGGATAAAAATGGCCTTAGATGAAACCAAAAGTTTACAAAAGTAATCAAAATCCTATTCTTCCATCTTACAGAAGTTGTTGAAGGCTAAGATCATTAACTTGCCAACCCCTAAACTAGTTAGGGAACCATATCCTAACTGGCATGAGGAAAATACATATTTCTAGTACCATCGATTTAATGGGCATGATACCGAACATTGCATGTACCTACATCATGAGATGAAATATCGCATAGAGGATGATACGATTCGTCTTGATGGGAACACAAAAAAAATGAACAAATCGATGGTGAAAGCTAACAATGAATTGCAAATATACACAGACCCATTTCCATCGCATTCTTCTAACATGATTATCGATCCCTATGATTTTTTTCTTACCCTGAGGTGTATGTCAACATGGTTATTGTTACTCCCTCTCCTCATCTTGCGACTGGTTCACCGGATGTAACATTCAATTCACAAGATGTACCAACAAATGGAGAAACTTGTCCACTTTACATTCTCGCTTACCTCAATGGAAACATTGTGATAGGAGTCTTGGTTGACCCCATGAGTAGAGTGAATGTCATCATAGAGGAGACATTACTCTTAAACCCCCTGCAAAGGGAGGAATATGAAAAAACAAAATCCATCATCCGTACGCTTGATGGTATTTATCTTAAACCCTATGGATTGATAATGTTGCTTATCCTAGTTGGACCTAGGAACATAGACACAGTATTTGATGTTATTCCAGAGTTGGACCTATTCAGAGTAAAGCTAGGTATACCTTGGCTAGCTTCCATGAATGGGATCGCCTCCGTAATTCATAAATTCCTTAAGTTTTTCGATGAAGGTATCATGCACATAGTGCATGATACTGGATATCAACCTAGGGCATCTCATGGAGGATACTCATTGGATCACTTTTGGCCCACTCCTGTTGGTCCGCTCCCACAAAGAACAAACCTAATTTACAAGAACTATGTGAGGTATAAAAGTGGAGGCAAGGGATAGCCGAAGTTGACCCTTCTTTTAGTAGAGCAGCCAACTGCTTCCTCCTCCTGAAAGGGAAAGGAGAATCTCGCTCCCTCTTGGGCAGGCTCGTCTACTCCCCTTTCTTGGGAGGAGTATTGGATGAACAAGCCTGGGCTTTACCCACTGAGTCTGATGATGCCTCCATGGTGAAAGATGAAGATCAGGATATCAAATCTCCCTAATGGGTCCCCTAGACCGTGGTACTACTTGTATGGAAAAAAGAAGGGCTCTAAAAGAGAATTTTCCCTGGGACCTCTTCCCATTCCCTCAAGTGGAAAGAGGCCCACCACTAAGGTGTTGGAGTTGATTCCTCCTACCATTTATGAACCTACTCCTTTTGCTCCCATTCAGGATTCTATCCTCCCATTGGAAATAGTTGTAGAGGACACAACCATGATTGAGCAGGAACTCTCCATCCCTTCACAAGCTCCGACTTCTAGTTCAAAGAGCTGTAGAAATTGCCTTGCACATGAGCATAAGCACCAATGAAAGGCTCTTCTAGATAAGCAAGCCTTGTTAAAAAATTATGAGGAGATGACCGCACCTCCTATTGTGTCTTCCTATTTCCCCCCTTTTGTCTCTATCCAAACTAGCTCTGAATCTCTTCTGGCTTTCGATGTGAGCATACATGCACCTAGAAAGGTGAAGGTGCTTATTGCCCCTTCTATGGAGCTGCCCCTATTGACTTCTATTTCAGATGTATTGCCTTTCCCCAAGCCTATGGATATGTTTAATACTTTGATTGTATCCACTACGATTCTTTTCTCTTCTCCCTCAACCATCCTTGCTTCGTCTATGGGGTGTTCACCTCCTGTGATGAAGAAGAAGGTAGAGCATGGTCCCTCTAGCAATGGAGGATGAAAGAAGAGCCCACCTTTTTTGAAAGGTAGCCCTGTGCTAACTTGTTATGTACTAGTAAAAAAACTAGTGTTGGCCTCCCCTGAGTTTGTCACCGCTCCCGAGTCTCTTAGTGAGCCTAGTAGTGAACTCCTTTGTCCACCGAGGTGAAGCTTGGAACACCCGTTAAGTGCATGTTTAACTTGGTGGATGAAGTTCTGAACTTGTCAGTGATCTTTGTGAATTCATTGACCTTATACCCACAAGAGTTGAGCGACGAAGACCTCAAAGGTCCCTCTGCCTTAACCCTTGTTGCGGGAGGATTGGAAGCTCCTCCCTTTAACATTAAACCATTGCAGGCTCATCATCCTCCCCCCTATGATGATCTAGAGTGGGAATTTGATGACCTCTTGGTTGACCAGTGTTAGGGGGAGATCCTATTCTTGATCTTTAGATTAGAAATGTGCATGTGTTGTGATGTGACTCCCCCATGATCATGCTATATGTATCTGGATGACCCTTGTCACCCCTATTGGTGCTTGGAAACAAGTGTGGTGTTTGTGTTGTAAACCTTCCTCTATATATATCATCATTCTTGCATGTTTTAGATTGAATTTGGTGAATTGGGGATGATGCAAAGCATTGAGAGAATTCAAGCCTCTTTCCATGTTGACCCAATTTTGTATTTTTACTTTGTCTTCGATGCATTCTTCTTGATCTGGTTGGGGATTGATGATCTTTCACCTCGTACTATGGTTACCCATTACTCATAAATAAAGGTAGATCTGACCCTACAAAACCAAATTCCTCTCTACCCTTGGTGTGTATTTTATTTTCCTTTGTTTGCTCTTTATCTTTCTCTCTTCTTTGCTTGAGTTGTCCCTTTCATGTGTGACAACGCCACTTCTACACTAGGTATTTTGAAAGCGCATTCATTGCAAAATGAATCCTTTCCCAAGACCCTTCACATGTGTCTTCTTTAGAGTTGTATTATCGACTTGAAACCCTAACAAAACATGTTTCCTTCATCATGGGTTCGTAAAGAAAGGATTTGGGAACCTCCCTCTGAAGTGGGAATAGTCTTGACCTTCCCCTCATATGGGCGCATATTCTTCCTTTCAAATTCCTTGATGAAGTGAACATATTTTGAAAGGATTCCTTGATGATGAATCCATTCGAGAAAGAAGATGTTATCCTTTGAATAGTGTGTCCCTCGAGTGGACTCCTTTTCACGAAGGATTCCCAAGGGACCCCTTTGAAAGTTTTCAAACATGTTCTATGGAATCTAGCTCGAGGGAAACCTAGCTAGAGCAGTTTCACATCTTTGTGTCTAGTCCGAGGGCAGCCTAACTAGACCTGTTTCACAACCTTACATCTAGCTTGGAGGAAGCCTAACTAGACTTCACTTTTCAAACAACGCATCCCTTGAGTGGACCCCTCCTTCCTTTTGAAGGGTTCTTGAGGGACCCCTATGAAATTCTTGCAACTTAGTGATGGTCTACATGACTATCTGTTCATTGGCTTGTGTGGCCACTTCCTGACATGTTCTATCTGTAGGTAAAAATGTTGTCATCTCTGACTCTACAAAGTCCCCTTTTCTCGATCTCCTTCATGTGAGAGTTCTTAAAGGATACCTCCCTTGCAGGACCGTGAGCTTGTTAGGAACTTTCGTTCTTCAACTTTATAGTTTCGTGGAACTATGAAGTCCTTTCCTGCACTTCCAAGTTTTCCAGACTGTGCTTTTCTTCCTTGTCGATTCAGGTATACATCTCTTACCTTGTTATTTCCTTACTACTCTGCTTTACAAAAGCACTCATCAGTACTCATGCTCGCTAAAGTGGGGGATAAATGTATAGGCATGAATTTACACCCCTAATGAAAATTCCCCTTTACCCCCTTACACTTCAGGAAACCTAAGGAAGAGGCTTAATTCCACTTAAGCCCGCTGCTCACATCACACTTGGCATCTTCTTTGTGTGTCAGTGGAGGTGTTTCTATTGGGGACGTCTATGTGGTGTGTAGATGTCCTCATGACACACTTACGTCCCTGGTAGATTCCTATGATTGGAGTCTACAGAGACGTTATAGTTCCTATTGGAAGTTGAAGTGTAATGCCCCTCTTCAGCTGTCCGAACCGAATATGGTTGTTTTCATCTTCTTCCTTCATATTCTTCATTCCTTGATCCATTGGGGATCTTTTGGAAGAAGTTTCAGCAAGATCTTGAGATGATCTCTTCACATTTTCTCCACTCTTTCAAGCATCGAAAAGCTTTGTAGCAACACTTTAAACTTTATAGAATTAGTCCACTACTCCATCACTTTGATAGTATGAGCACATGAAAAACACCATTTTAGTAGAGGCTTGAGTTCTTCTCATTTTATCCTCCACTAGCCTTGAGCGCTTTGGATAGAGGTGGTAATCTCCTCTTATCTTCTCTATCATTTTTTTGTGTAAGCACATATTGTTTTGTAGTGTCTTTTGTTTATGTAGCTTTTATTCTCTTCTTTATCATTATTTCTATCATTGCAAACTTGGCTTTCCGTGGAGATGGAAACACAAAAATGGGGGTCTAACTAAGGGAGACCCCTAAACAACCCCCCAACATTTTCCCACTTTTTTGTGTGTAGGTGGAGAGACCATTGAGCAAGCTGGTGAGAAGGTTGTTGTGTGAAATCATCTTCACCACCCTTGTGGTAATCTATTTCCTTTATCACATTAATTTTTATGTTTCACTCTCCTTAATCTTATTCTGTCATTCTAGAAAATTCTAAATTAGGTTGGAAGTCCTTTCTTAGGGCTTAAACCTCATCTCTTTGGTTTTCTGTCTGTACAGATGCTAGCGCACCTATGAGATGCTAGCGCATCATGCTGTCGTCTCAAAATTGCACTTTTTTCCTCTGACAGAGACCTACCTGAGACATAGAGTTAACCTTAAAGATCGAATCGTCTATTCTTCCTTCAACTTTGGGGTTTGCTGAGTGATCGAAGGACCCACAGTTTTTGTTACTTTCATCCCACCTATCCTAACATTCCTTTTAACTGAGGTAAGTTAGGGAAGCCATACTTCTCTTTCCCTTTCGTGACTTGAGGCCTTGCAGTGGTTGGTCCCCCTCTCTTACATAATGTTCTCTTGTTGCTAGATCTTTCTTGTTAGTTTTCAAAGGATGCAATAACTATGTATTTATATGCTATTATTTTGATTTCTCAAAAATTAAATCTTGACAACCAACTTTAGATATATGAATTTCAAATAATAAAATATGAACACTAACATATTTAATTTTGGAGCCAAAATAGGGGGACATATGCATCCTAGGCAGTAGTGTCTCATGCCTATTTTATGAAACTTAAGGAGTTGGGGGAAAAGTATTAAATGAGAGCATTTGTTTTATGCTTGCAAATTGTCATAAAATGATAAAATGGGTTGTAGATTGCATAATTTAAGAAATTAAGTGCTTATTTAGGTCCAACAACTTAAAGGGGAGAAAGATAGTGTGAAATTTTCAAGGGTGACAATTTATGATGCTACATTTAGCCCCCACTTTAGTAGGAGAATGAAGTTATGCTCAGAATCACACTAAAGTTGAAAAATGTATGTCAAGAGGGGTCCAAACGTACAAATTTTGAAGACATAGGATGACAAAGGATGAAGGGGGAGTGCACAAGCCCCCAAGATATAAGATCCCATTGAAAGAAAATATAATCTGAAAGGAACACACATGTATGAAATGCAATGAGACAACATACATGTTAGAAAACATGAAGCATACATAATAAAAACACATAATATAACATAACACATAAGTGAAAATGAATGAACACAAACACGATGTGAATACAATGCAAACACGAAGAAAACACATAAAAGACACACAATACAACATAGGGTTAGTACTAAAGGACTCAAGTTGGTAAGGTAAAGACCTCAGTCTCAAATTGTCTCAAGTACAAAACACCATCCATCAAATAAATTTTAGTCAAAGGAATGATCCCATGTGGAATTGCAAGTTACGTTATGCCAAATCACTCATGAGCCACACGGATCCTATTGTAACCAAACCAAATTTTTTGCTTCATTAAGATATTTTGCTTAAAATGGTCTAAACCTTGTAAAAGTGGGGTCAAAACTTAGTTTTTGGGAAAATCAGGTATGGGCTTTTGGTCAGTGTGATGCTAGGAAGATATTGGCGAAATTTGAGAATTTTTAAAAATTAGGGTTTCTGGACCCGTTTTTAGGTCAAAACCCTAAAACTAGGAACTTGTCAGATTCGACAAAAAAATAATTTTGATTAGCTTATTTCACATCACGATCATTGTGGTGAAGCCAATTTTAGTTGAAAGTTAGTTTAAGCCTCGTGGGTAGTTTTCAAAATTTTAGGAGAAAAGTTAGGACCTTTGAGGCCATTAATGACAGTTGGCCAGTACCAGGTGTCAAAATCTATGCCTAAAACTCAAAGAAGAAAATTATATGATGAAAGATGCTTCTTGATGGAGGGGATTTTCAGATTGGCAAAAAGTGCAAAAATATTCTAAGTCTAGAAAATTTTCACTATGTAACGTGGGAGACGTTTGCGCAATCAACGTGAAAATAACCTTTATGCATCCGTACATGTGAAAATAGTGAGATGTAGTCATATACGCATGTCAGCAGTAGTAACATCTCAACATGGTCAACCTCAGTAGCTGATACGGTGTTCACAGAGCACGAAATAATGGAAAACATGAAATTCAGAACAAATATGTGCCTCTACAAGCCAGGGGCGCCCTTCCATTTGGAGGTCAAGATTTAGCTGCTTTGGGTTGCAAATACATTCATTCTCTTTGGTTTTTAGTCAGCTTTATGACCAACTATGGAGCAAGTCCGTCTAAATTGCAAAATTCTGACAAACGAAGGCATAACGAAGAGTATACACATCAAACGACAGTCAAGGGAAGCAAATATGTGCTCTTGTAGCCCAGGGGTGCCCTTTTTGAAGGCTCAGATTTGGATGCATGTGCTTGCTATTGGATTTAGTATCTTCAGGATTAGTCTAGATTTCTGAGGAGCTATCAAGCGAGGATGTACATAGTGCATAACTCCGGTTATCTATGTCAAAAGTGGAGGTTACAAGTAGGATGCATATCACATAAATTGCTAGTTCATGGTTTGAGCGCCCTTGTAGCTCAAGGGCGCCATTGAATATGACCCTTGAAATGAATGAAATTGTATTTGAGGTCTTCCTAAGATCTTTTCTAGTTCAGTTCAGCTTCACAACGCACCAATTTGCAAGATGATCCAAAATTCTGAGTGACCATGACAGAGGTTCTATCGAGCACATAAAATAGAGGATGGTAAAACATAGTTACACACAACTGCATATCTATAGGCTAGGGGCGCCCAACCTTTAGGCTTGCTAGATGGGGTTATTTGCATTCATAGTCTTCACAAGACTTGTGTGCAATTACTCCAGCTATCCAACGAGTCCAACCTTTAGCCTCCAGGATTTGGCAAACACTCGTACGTGCGAGGTCAAGGTAGTGATGCTGAAAAGTGAAAGTGATTGGAGACAACCAAAAAATGGCTAAGTATGGCTAAGTATGGCAAGTACACATCTCCTTCAAAAAGGTGCCCTTCTCTTTGAGGCCTTAGAAGTAGTTTTCTATCTTCATCGTCTCCAGAGACATCTCTTGTAAGTTGATCCAACTATGTAGTGAGATAGGCGACGTATGAATCGGAGCACTCCAGCTCCCAATGTCAGGGGTCAAAGTATGGTGTTCAAACGAAAGTCAAACTTTTGTCAAAATGGTATTTGCGCCTTCACAGGCCAGGGGCGCCCATCTTTTTGGGGTTCCTGATGTAGTTTTCAGATACCTTACATATAGTCATTGGATAGAGAATACTTCCAGTCACACAATGAATCTACCATCCAGTCAACAGGGTTCATCATTTACCATCAGCGGCAGTTTGAAGCGCCAGATGGAAAAATGGAGAAATGGCTATCTAGAATCAGTGCATCAATTTAATCAAAGGCGCCTAATGTTCTAAGGTGTTAGATGTTGGTTTTAGCAGTTGTAGCTCCCAATAAACATTTCATCCTTATCATGCAGGCTTTGTAGTGGATATCTTAGATCAGTTGCAGGCTCCGGTCACCCAAAAATTAGAGTTGAACATGGCCAGATGTAACTTTGCAGTCAGCTATAAAGTAAGAGACTCAAAAATCTAACTCTTGCAAATGGATGCCTAGAAGGTCAAATTTGGACTTTCTGGAATTCGTGAAGTTTGCCAAGCACATCTAGACACTATTTTTGGTAAAATGATTAAAATAATATTTTTGCATGCAAAGCACTAAAAAACAATTTTCTTCAAGAGTTAAATAATGGCGCCTCTTTTAATAATCTGCATGTTTCAAATTAAATACTATTTTTAGTCTGAGACTTAGAGTTAGTGATAGTTTAGCTAGTGAAGGGCCAATCAAATTCTTTCTTCCAATTAGGGTTTCAGCATGCACTCCTGCATGATGGTACAACTTTGTCTATTTAACACAAGTGTGGCGCTATTTCTTATTCACACAACTTAAAAAATTCCAATTTCTTCAAGAGATTGATGAATTTTTATTAGACAATCAAGTTCGAAGGTGACAAAAATATTCTTTTGCAGGTACAGATCCAGATTTAGAGCAAAGTGGCGATTTTGAATGAAGAAGACAAAAAATAATTTTCTTCTCTTTTCTCGTCTGAGATTCTCTCGCATGTTCGAAGAATTATCATATTTTGGCAAAACAAAACAGCTAGATTTATTCAGAATGATCTCCTCAGCAAAACCCATGTGCTAGAATTTTTAGGAAAATTTGTTTAATTTTCTTAACCAAAATTCCTTTGCATGGCTGAGTAGAAGTCAATTTTTTGTTTTTCAGACGTTTTGGTTGTCTTAGAATCATTTTTTGGACAAAACCCATATCTCAGAATTTTTCGTAAAATTTATCATCCGACGAGCTATTTTTAGCTCAGTAGGCTATTTTTAGCTTTCCATAAAAGTTGTTAGAATATAGCCATGTTCATAGTCAATAGGCGAGTTTTTCATAATGCAGTTCACTCAGTTCGAATTCAACACCAAGTCAGTCTTGATTCATGACTTCATTGGAACAGTTGATACGAATCTACATAAGGTGCTTCCAGAAGCAGTTTTGGATCCACTCAAAATCAAAGATTCGATAATCAAGAACATTCAACAGTCTGGGTTACTTGAGGCCGCTTCCATACCTTTCTTAGTTCATTGTGTAAATTTTGTAATGTCTTGTATTAAGCATTACAATTCTGCTGCAAGAGAGATACAGTCAGTAGATGGGCGTGTCATATGTAGTCTCAAAACCCTTGACATCAAACAAAGTCTAGGTATTCCTCAACATCCAGATGGGTTGGTCATTTCCATGAATCAGAGTGAGCAAGAATTCAATGCTGAATTGGATAAGTGTTAGAGTAAGATGATGGAGAGGTAGCTGAAACAAAAAATACCAAGTTGCCAAACAATGTAGGTCATGGCAAGTTCAAGGATGAGTATGGGATTCTGATTACACTGCTTAATCGTGTCTTAGGTCATGGAGAGACAAACAAATTCCACCCAAGGATGTACTATATCATTAGTTGAATCATCTCTGGGTAAGAGAATTATGACTAGGCATCCTTCATCAATGATGCTATTCACGAGAAAATCACTGGTTTCCTAGTTGTGCACTAGTTTCATGTGTTCCTACCTTGTGTACTTGATCACCTATCAGGGTCATTTTAATGGGTTAAACATGGTGGGCATACTCAGTGCACATAAATTCTATCGTTACTATGATCAGCTCGAGTTCACGAAGGCTGAAAGTCATTTCAAATGTGTGCAAGAGGCTTTCTTGACATATACAGTGAGAAACTTGGACCGAGAGTTGCACATTTGTATCTCAATAGTTGCTAGAGGAGCAATTGAGAATTGGATAGACTGGTACATTCAGTTCCCTACATACACCTGTATCCATGTCTATGGATACACATGAAATCTAGCTTTGCTACCACATTATCCTTTGGATAAGACAATATTCATGGAGTTTCTAAGGCAGCTATATGAGGTTCACAAACATTTGTGCCACAAGTGTAAACAAGCTGCCAAATTTCCTTTGCAGTTCAAGATATATTGGTGCAAGACAACAGTTGATGCTAAAGCTGCAGGGCAAGAGTTAGAGAATTGCAAACTCAAGTACCCAGTTGACACATGCACATATGATTCTTGGGGTCATTATGCAACACGCCTTGGTAGTCGCTCTTATCACAAACCTACACTAGAGGACTAGTGAGTGAATTATGAGGATGACTTTGAGGTGCGTAGATGCAACTACAATAGGTTCTCTCTTCTACAAATATCTGTCTTCTTGGTAGAAGAGGTGGAAGGTTTATCAGATGATGAGGGAGATGTACTTCCTCAGTTTTATAGAGAACATGTTGATGGACAACCACTGCCAAAAATGAACTGGTATGCCAAAGAGTTCTCATCAGTAAAGGAGAGGTCGAGCAAAGCCATCTAGAATAGTATGCTTTATCTAGAAATTCGAAGGACCAAAAGGATATCCATGCCTAGAGAAGAGCCACCACTAGTGGGAATCGTGCTACCTTCCTCATCAAAACCCAAGCAGAAGAAGAGGAGTAACCCTCCTAGGAAGAATCTGGTGCCTAGTAACTCAAAGGGAAAGGCACCTTCTGCTATTTCACATATAGAGCCTACCAGAGAAGTTGTTCAGAGTTCACCACAGCTTTAGGTTTAGCCACATATGTCATCATTGACATTAGAGCAACCTCTAGTTCCAATTCACATCAATTTGGACTTGGACTCACCACCTTGCAGTGATTCTTCTACTCATTCACTTTCATCTGATCCTCCTATGACTAGTACAGATCATTCCAGTGGGATTAGTCAGGATTCATCTTGGCTTGAGAGTCAATTGGGAAGAAAAAGGAGACAACCATCTTATGTGCTTGATCATTCAGATTTTGATCATGACCATCAAGATGCACCTACCAAGAGGATCAAGAAATAAGTCCACATTGAGAGGAATGTAGGTAAGGAGATCATCATTGAGACCGTTGCAAGAGGATGAGAGTTTGGATGAGATGGAAGCTCAAGACTTCGAAGTGACAATAGTCAACTTTGGTAGAATTACTCACCAGATGGACATTGACCTCCTACATGTTGCTACAAATAGCGCAAGGGATAGAATGGTGAAGGATGGAGAAGATAAGTCAGTCCTCAAGGCTGAAATACAAAATCTTTGCCAGTATATTTCCAACCTTGTACACAGGACAGGGGATGTTGTCACCGCACTTCCACATATGTTAGAACCACCAGCAAAATAGGGTTAACTTGATCATTTGGTTGCATAAGGAAATCGGTTAGATGAATGGGAGGAGGAGTTTGTTGCTAGAGGTCACTTGTAATTTCAGAGCTATACCAGTTGTGGTACAATGCATGTGAGTTTCATCTACAACTTCAGGATGAGGAGCGTGACTTGGCTATTAGTAGACCCAGGGATGAGATCCTGATTGCTAACCTGAGGTTGTCATTTGACTTAGTCACAAATGTGGAAGATAAATAAGATGTCTACACTTGGAGAACACAATTGATCTTCAAGGCTAAGATAGAAGAAATGATAGCATCAGAGTTGGCTGAGAGAAGAGAGCATGTTACTAGTGCACTCTACTATGTGAGAAACTTTGTGTCTCAACTACCATGCTAGTATCAGTGTTTGGGTGGTGACTATGTCAAGCTTGTTGATGTTCAGTCAGAGCTCCAAGAACTTATTCATGGTATTTTCAGTAGTGAGACCATTGGCTATAAGATGAATAAGCTTATGATCATGTCAACATTGTTTGACGAGGCAACCAAGAGTAAAGGCGAGTTTCAGTGTCAGATCACTGGTGGAGAAGACATATTGCATAGACATGGGATACTTCATCACAACTTCAATTCCCCAGAAGGTGATGCAATCAATGATTTCGTGGATGGGTTAATTACTCAAGATCAGGGCCAGTAGACTTCAGTTTCAGCCTTTTAGGATAGACTTCATGCATGGAAGTTAACTTGACGCTTCTTTCTAAGTTAACTTGATGTTTCACATCTCACACGTGTCTATCTTGGAAGTATCTACATTCACTTGGAGTTTCTTTTCTAGGATTTTACGTTAACTCATGGTAGTGTTCCAGTTGACTTGCTTTCAATAAGGATGTGCATGATTGCACATTGTCCACTTATATTATATGTTTCGGTTAACTGATGGTAGCTTGCCAGTTAATTGTATAGTTTCCTTTATTAGGGTTTAGCAATAAAATCTTGCATGGAATATAGGACTGTAGTTGACTCAAGGTGATTTTAGCGTTGCCTACACCTTGATGTCTATAAATAAGAGCATTCAACTCATTTATAAATAATTTTTTCTTGATATCATACATGTTGTGCCTACCTTGCCTGTAGTATTGCTACTATTGTATCTGTTCAAGAAATTTTTCATGAGAGAGTAATATATGTTGTATCACCTTGCCTGTAATATTTCCTATTTTGTATTTGTTCAAGAGTATTTATTGTGATGATGAATTTTTTATGCCACTCAAGTTTCATGCAGTTATTATGGTGAATTCTCATCTTAGTTGAATGGGGTTGCTGGTTTGATCATTGTTGTTTGTGTGTCTCGTCTATGCAATACATTATCCTAGGTTCTTACCTTATGTTTTGTGTTCAATAAGCCTATTCAGATTAAGAAGATAGTCATGCCACCTTGCCTTCAAGTTTAGAATCTGTACCTAAAGCTTATTGTGTGATGTGTGTGTCAATAAAATTATTCAACAAATAAAATAGTTGTGCCACCTTGCCTTCACATTGTGAATCTATGCTTAGTTTATCATATATTTGTTTGTTCTAATAAAATTCTACCTAGCCAAGAAAATAGTTGTCACCTTGCCTTCACGTTGTGAATCTTACCAGAATTTTATTATGTAATCACATCCCCACTCCATTTCCTCATGCTCTATTTACTTGAGGAAACTAGATATATTTAAAGTAGTTAGCTTAGTTGTAGTTAATGATGTGCGAAACCAAAAAATCCTTAGCTGCAATGTTCTAGGTTTTCTTAACCTTGTACCTCTCTAGGTGAGATAAAAAAGATAGGATTTAGAGTACTTCAGTTTTCCAAGCATATCAATAGAAGAGGGAGCCTCCCCTCCTAATCTTAAGAGCACTCATTACAAAGTGTGCATAATTGTCCCTTCAAACTTACACACCAGAGGTGTTAGTTATTATGCTAACAGATCCATTGTTTAGAAAGTTGTGTTATGCTAGGTGTCCATACAATATGATGAGTTCCACAAGCCTAGAAAGTTGTGTTATGCAATGCACTCATGAATCACATAGCTCTACTATCGATAAAGGTGTGCTATTCTCATCAACCATGCTAATGTGATGGGTTTCACAAGGCTAGAAAGATGAGTTATGATAGACACTCATGAAGCACATAGATTTATTGTCAAGCAAGTTGTGTTATGCTTGGAATCCATCTTAAAATGGGTGATGAAGTTTATGACCCAACAAGCTCTATTATGCTAAATCAATGAACTATCTTACTAAAACTTCACCTCAGGGGGTGCATAAACTCACCTATGAAGGTACAAAAATAGAAAACTCACCTACAAAGGAACATAATTGAAGATTGCCTATGAAGGCACAAAAATATAAAAGTCACCTACAAAGGTGCATAAAATCACCCAATAAGGCACAAAAGACAAGGCTATAAACCTCAAGGGTTGTTATAAACAACATCACCACAAAAGGTGATTTACAAAATAACAAAAGGGACATTTCTCAATACATGAAGGATCACACCTTAGGGAATATCATACATGACATCAAAACTAAGAGAGGACAAGTTAGGGAATAAAAAGATCAAACCTTAAGGATTACTAGCCATAGTATTACCACAAAGGGGAACATGATATGTCAAAAAAAGTCACTCTTAGGAGATATCAAGCCCAATATCACCAAAAAGGAGATACAATATAGATTGAGAAGGCCACACTTCCATTAATAAGGTCACACTTTCTAGGATATGTTTACTATCATCACTAAAAAGGGACAATTTTTAATGTAAATAATAAGTGGGGGACCATATGCCCCCCTTAACATGTTAGTTTACTTGCTACAATAACATTTTAAGGAGATATATAAGGATCCATTTCTATAAGGAATACACCTAACACAAGGCTACCTAAACCCTTGCCCCACAAGTGTAGGGACAAAGATGAGCCCAAAATGGATGATGATACACTGCTCCTTACAAGATGAAATATCTTTGCATAAAGCCTAGCTTATATTCCCATGCATGATAGTGAGTATGTTATGATACTAAAAATACCACATGGCAAGGAGAAAGTGCATGGATGCTAATCTATAACTTTTTCAATTTCATCCTCGTATGCATCAAATTATTTCAATTTCTTCTTTAAAGCACAAAATTCATCAGTATTATGTCCAAATAATCTATGATATTCATAGTAGGATACACTTTTATTCTTTTATTTATTATATTTATGTTCACACACATGTGTTAATGTAATGTATCCCAAGTTTAGAAGTGTAGTTAAATTACACTCAATTTTTGATAAAGGACGTTGAGTAGGTAACACACCTTTCTTAATAAGACCATGGACTTTGTATTTCTTGGTTGGTGGACCAAATTTTTGATGAAAATACGGATGACCTTGGTAACCTATTCCTTTTGTGTCTTTTGACAGTGTGTTCCAAAAGGGGATGCTTGGATCTTGAGATATAAAGGGATCATGAGATGGAGTGGAGGGGATTATTTGATCTTGAGATTGAATATGATCATGAGATGGAAGGAGATCATGAGATGTAGTGGATGTGATTCTTGGATCTTAAGATGAAAAAAGATAATGAGATGATGTTGAAGGAATATTTTTATCTTGACATGAAAGGGATAATGAGATGTAGTGTAAGGGTTTCTTTGATCTTGATTTGGAATGGGATCAGGACATAGAGTGGAAGGGATTACTTGATAGTAATTTATAGGGGAGTTTATGGTAGCGTTCTTTGAAGTAAGGGATTAATGTAGTTGGATATTTTTAGAGGAAATTAGGGAGGATGGAATCTTGGTGTTATAAATGAGGGCATGGATTGGATTATAGGAGTGGTGTACATGGATGGAGAAAGGATTTTAGATATTTATAAGTAGAGGAGTTGATATGGTTGAGGGATTATAGAAATTTGGTATATTTTGGGGTGAGAGGTAAGGGGATGGAGGTGGATGCATGATATGGAATATTGCACAATTTTTCTTATGCATGGGGATTTAGGATCCTCTTATAATAATCCTTGGCGGAACTATATAAATATATAACATGAAGTGGACTTGTATGACATGGATGATGCATATTTTAAGGATGTGGGAGATAATTAAGTGGAACAAGATGTAGAGGATTCAATGAATTCATTGATGGAATATGAAGAAAATAATCTTTAAAAGGAGTTAGAGATAGATATTTGGAATATGGGTAGGGTTTGAGGGGAAATTTGGATGGAAGTTTTGTTTCCTTTTTCAAAGAAAGGGGAACTATGAGAAATGGAAGATAAATTAGGATTTGAGGGAGATAGGAATGATGAAAATTTGGTACCAATACTTAGGAGGTGCCTAAGAATGACATCTTTATCTTGGTTGAAGTAATGGGTAAGGATGGAATTGAAGAGGTCTTTAGGATTGGTAGTGGGATTGGTAGGTTATTACATTGGAGGGATGGTGGGTGTGGAGAGTTCATATTGGTCCAGAATGCTCTCATTATCATTATATGGATCATATTTGGGTTGGTGAACAAGAATAACCTCATCATCATCAAAATTTGGTGAGGAGGTATAAAATGAAGACATGATGTTAGATGTGATTGGGCTGAATGAAAGGGGATTATAAGAGATGGGATGAGGATGAGCTTCATTTGAGGTTTGGAAAATATGGGGAATGATTAGATTAAAGCTTAAATTTTGGATTTGATTAAGCTCAAATTTTTCATAAGATGATATGAGTGGATGAAGGATAGTGGTGATTTGTGTAAGGAAGCTAAGGAAACAAAACAACATCCTACACCAATCTTGAAAGGATAGTTATGAATTATTTTTGTATCTTTACAAAAATTATAAAAACTAAATATAAATAAACATAAATACTATTCATACCACAACACAATTATCTATGTGGAGAAAACACTTTCAGGAGAAAAATCCCACATTCCAAAATTTATCCAATATATTATTTAGAAATTAATAACATTACAATATACTTAATCTATAGGAGTGAATTTGCACCCCCTACGAAAATTTCCCTTTCACACATCCTCACCTTATAAAATCAAATCTGAAAGAAAAATTCCACATCACCCAACTTCCTTCCTTCCACTTGGAATCTATTTTTTATGTTGATAGGAGAATATTTGTTGGGGACATGTGCATGATGCACAAACATCCACGTGGCGTGTTTCTATCCTTGACAAATTCCTTCATTTGAAGTTGGAAGAGGTGTTACACTACAGATTGGGGATGAGCTGCAACATCCCTCTTCGACCAACCAACCTGAAAATTCCTTATTCTTCCTCATTCTTCCTTCAAATTCACCCATTCTCACTCCATTTCATCTGTTCACGATCTCTTCAAGCTCTTAGCAATTCAATCTCACTTTCTAGAATCTCATTCACTCTCAAGCATCACTTCAACACTCCATTACAACAACAACACTCAATCAACTCCACATAACAAGTGTGAAGAAAGCCATAACAACATGGGCTTCAAGTCTTTTGAAACCTCCCTTCATCACAATTGAGGTTGTGGTGACCTTGCCAAGTCCATATTCTCCTCCATTAGCTAGTGAGATTTTTGGTGGGGGTAGTAATGTTTTGAACCTCTCCTTTGTGGTTTACTTGAGTAGAATTATACTATTTTTTAGTGTTTATTGTAACTTCTACTTTTTTTACTTCTTTATCGCATATTTCTACTTTGTTGCTATTTGGCTGTCTGTGGAGGTGGAAACATGAAAAAGGGGTTCTGACTAAGGTAGACCCCTATAAACCCCAACCATTTTCCCCTCTTTCCATGTGTAGGTGAATGTTCATTTGCAGCTAGCTGGTGAACTAGAACATTGGTGAGATCATCTTCCTCACCCTAGCTTGTATCTATCTACTTTATCATCTTCATTTATATTTTTTGTATCTTATCATTTTGTTTTCTTCATTTAAGAACAACCAGCTAGGTTGTTATTTTTTTAGGTAGTTTATATTGTACTTCCTATTTACTAGCCATATGAATGCTAGCATGCTAGAAATATTCTAGCACACTACACTGTTATCCTAGAACTACGTTGTCATCCTCAGACACAAAGTTGTTTAAGGTACAATATTGACTTCAAAAAGTAGATCACCTAGCCTAAACTTGGATTTTGGGTCCAAAGGGTGATAGAAGAACTTTATATTCCTCATCATTCTCAACCTCTACCTAAAACAACCCTTTAGAGTGAGGTAAGTTAGGGAAACCCTCCGCTCTTGGATCTCCATGACTTGGAGCCTTGACGTGGTTGGTCCCCCTCTCTTACATTTTTGGTGAACTTGACGTGAACAATGTTTGTTTGTGTTGAGACTTTTCCCGTATACCTCATGATTTTTTTGACTCTGAGTGTTGTGAAGGTTTATGAGCATCACAACCCAATCCATGACCTCTGGGTACATTATTAGGATAAGTGTGTGACACCTTCCAATGGAGAAGACGAGTGTCACTTTGGGTTTCTCTAAAGGTATTTTTATTGGATTTGTTGTTGGTATTTCTACCCAGGAGCAGTTGTCGAGGGGTGAGGTAGGATTTTGTGATGATACCAACCATGTCCCCACTCCTCTTACATCTCCTACACCATCATCAATAGATGAGAATGAAATTTTCCACATTCCTTTAGATTATATCTCTACCCCTAGCAAAGGGTTGGGAGACTTGGAGAATCACATGGAGAAGGACTCGAAGATGGATAGATCTACTAAGGTTATCAATGAGATAAATTATATGGTTGGAAAATATCAAATAGCTATAGAGCTCCTAGCTAGCCTCTCTACTATGAATGAGGCATGTGCCCCTTCAAACAATGCTAACATTATATAGGGGGCCATTCTCAAGGAACATGAGAGGTAGTTAGGATTATCGATGCCTCCCACATCCATGTACATGGATTATATGGTCCCTTCGATTAGCATCCCCCTACCTCCAAGAGATTTGAAACTATAAAAGTAAAAAGAATGCCCTTAGGTTTTAGTCTCACCCCTATTGTCACCTCTAGTAGTGGAGGTTTTGGTGGGTTGAGTGGTGGGGGATTTGGTAGTGGTGGTAGCTTCGATAGTGGGGGTTGTGCTGGTGGAGGTGGTTCTAGTGGAGGCCATGGTGGTGGCTTTGGAAGCATAGGTGGTTCTAGTTGAGGCCCTGCTGGTGGCGGTGGCTCTGGTGGTGGTTCCAGAGGAGGTACCATTGGTATTATGTCATCTAATGAACCTATTCTAAACACTCTTCTTTAGAATATGGGCAAGATGCAAAGCCAAATGGTGAGTCTCTCCCAAGCCTCTTCCCAACCTATCTTTCAACCCTTCTTCTGACATAGCCCATTGTCGATAGAAATATTGAGTGCTCCTTTCCCAAAAGGAATGAAGATTCCCAAATTCAAAAAATATGGTGGCAAAGGGGACCCAAAAATGCATGTTTTCGCCTTTAATTCCATGTGCACAAACTTCTTCCATCTTGACGCATTGATGGAAAATATTTTTCCTCGATCTCTTAAGGATACATCACTTGAGTGGTACTGTTCCTTGCCTGACAACTCTATTTTCTCATTTGATCAACTTGTAAATTAGTTTCTCTAAAAGTTCCAAGCCAACATTGGACCAAAGATGACCTTTTCAGATCTTGTTTGATGCAAGAAGGGGGATAATGAGAAGATAAATTATTTCATAGCATGGTATCAAGTGCTCTTCTCACAGATATATTACACACTAATTGATTCTAATGTGCAGAAGGTGTTAATAGGGAACTTGCAAAGAACTTGGAAGGAAAATTTCACCCTTATGAAATAACCTTCTTTTGTGTATTTGTGTGCAATGCTACAAGAATATCAACAAATGGTAGTCTAGTTCAGGCGATGCTCCTCGTGCTTCCATTCAAAAGGGAAATCCACAGTACTGATCTCTAGAAAGGGTAAGGTTGTTGCGAATGTAGTAGCCGCTATGAGTGATAATGACCTCAGGTGCAACAAAAAGTTCACAAAGTTAGCAGAATCTTATTCTTCCATCTTTCAAAGGTTGTTGAAGGATGGGATCATAACCATGGAGAACCCTAAGCCTCTCAAAGAACCTTACCCTAGCTTGTATGATGAGAATGACTTTTTTCAATACCATCAAGTTAATGGACATGATACTGAATTTTGTATGTGCCTAAGTCGTGAGATACATGATCACATTGAGGATGGTATTATTCATCTCGATGGAAATAAACAAAATGCAAACAAATCGATGGTGAAAGTGAAGAGTGAGTTGTAGATATACACATACCCATTTTTGTCACATTCTATGAACATGATTATTGATACCTCTGATTCTACCACATTGCCTAAGGCATATGTTAACATGGTTACAATTACTCCTACTACATAACCCATGATCGACTTTTGGAATGTGACATTCACACTATAGGATATACACTTGAACAACAAGACCTCTCCCCTTTACATTCTCGCTCACCTCAATGGGAAGATTGTTAGAAGATTCTTGGTTGAACCAATGAGCTGAGTGAATGTCATTATAGAGGATACATTGTGGCTGAATTCATTACAAAAGGAGTACGAAGAAACAAATTCCATCATCCATACACATGATGGCCTTGCTCTGAAATCTTATGGTTTGATAACTCTATCCATCCTAGCTGTACCTAGGGCCATAAACACCGTCTTCGATGTCATTCCAGAGTTAGATTTATTTAGAGTGAAGTTAGGCATACCTTGGCTATCTTCCATGAATGGATTCACCTTTGTCATTCACAAATTTTTAAAATTCTCCCATGAAGGTGTTGTGCACGTAGTACATGACACTAGGTACTAGCCTTTGGCATCTCGTGGGGGATATTCATTGGATCAATTTTGGTCTACCTCGGTCAGTTCACTTCCTCCATGAATGGACCTACTTTATAAGAGTTATGTAAAGTACAAGAATGGGGCTAAAGGATAGCCAAATTTGACCCTTCCAATGGTGCACCAAAAAGCTACCCCCTCTTCTCAAAAGGGGAAGGAGAAGTCCACCTGTCCTCAAGTGCCTCTTCTACTCTCCTTTCCAAATAAGAGTTTTGGATGAATATGCCTGGTTTTTACCCTCTGAGTCTGATGATACTAGCTTGGAAAAATCCCAAGATTCGGATATATGATATTCCTACTACACCTCCTAGGCCTTGGCCCTACTTTTTTGGTAGAGGGAGGGGGGCCCAAGGGGAATCCTCTATGTCTCAACCTCTAAGGCCTCCTACCACTTTTTCTCCCACAGTAGTAAATGGGAAGATGCCCACTGCTGAGGCACTAGAGCCAACTCCCCCCATTGTTTCTCAACCCGCTCCTCTTGCTCTAATTGAGGAATCTATACCTCCACTAAAAATGACTATAGTGGACACCCCTATGGTTAAGTAGGATTCTTCCATCCCTTCATAGCTCCTAGCCTCTAGCTCAAAGAGTCACATAAAATGCCTTGCATGTGAGCACAAGCACCGACGAAAGGATCTGGAAATTGAGAATGTCACTTTGTAGAGAAAGGATGAGGAGCCAATCACCCGTATATAAGGGCCTCCTACAGTGTCCTCCTCTCCCCCCCTCTATTTCCATTCAATATAGCTCAGTCACCCTTCTAGCTTCTATGATGAGTATGAATGCACTTGACCCTAAGAAGGTGTAGGTGTTCATCACTCCTTCGGTTGAGCCACTCTCATTGATATCTCTTTCGAACATCCTACCTTTCCCAAAACCCATGGACATGTTCAATACTTCAGTGGTTTCCACCAAAATTTTCTCCTCATCTTCCTCTATGCCTCTAGCCTCTTCTATGGGGAGTTCTCATCCCTTGATGAAGCTGAAGGTAGAAGTGGGTCCTTCCAACAATGGAGGGCATAAGAGGATCCCACCTTCTTTGAAAGGTGATCCAACACTAGCTCTCTCCATCCTAGTGATAGAGATAGCTATGTCTTCGCTTGAGTTTGTCACTACTCCCAAATCACTTAGCAAGCCTAGCAGTGAATCTTAGGCATGGACCTCTCTGTCTATTGAGGTATGACATGGCACTCTTGTGAAGTGGATGTTTAACTCTTTGGATGAAGTTTTAGCCTTGTTTACAATCTTTGCAAAGTCACTAACCATAGCTCCAAAAGAGCCCAATGGAGATGACCTTGTGAGGGCTTCTTCCTTAGCCCTTATTGCAGGAGAGTCAGAAGCACCTCCCCTTAATGTTCCACCATTGCAGGCTCGTCCTCCTTCCCCTTATGATGATCTAGAGGGAAGAATACAACCTCTTGGTTGATGAGTGTTAGAGGGAGGCATATTCTTTATCTTTAGATTAGATATGTGTGTGTTGTAATGTGTTCTCCCATACTTGTGCTACATGTTCTTGGGTGAATCCTATCACCCTTGTTGGTGCTTGGATACAAGAGTGATTTTGTGTCGTAAACCTTCTTCTATCTATGTCATTATTATTCCATGTTTTTGTTTGATTTTTGAAAAATTGGGGACGATGAAAAGTGTTGGGGGCATTTAGGCTTCCCTCCCATGTTGACCCAATTTTTTATTTTTTATTTGTTTTCCATGCATTCTTCTTGATCCAGTTGGGGATTGATGATCTTTCACCTTGCATTGTGGTTACCTATTATTTATATGACCATGAGCAGATTTGATCCTGTGAAATTAAATCCCCCTATGTCCTCTATTTGTGACTATTTCTCTCTCACTCTTTTCTTGTCTTTCTCTCTTCTTTTCTTGTGTTGTCCCTCTCATGTGTGGCAATGCCATTTCTATGATACTTCGATTTTCAAAAAACATATTCATTGACGATGAATATTTTCTTGAAGATCCTCACAAACATTTCTTTTTTGAAAATTGAATTCACAACTAGGACCCATAATAGTGTTGAGAAATTATGTCTCAACTTCCAGCTTGAAGTCCTCGTTTTCATGCCTTGGTGATTGTGTGTTGTTTACAAAGTTTTGATGGAGGCAGAGCCAGGATGGAACTTGGCATTGTTCTGTTTGCCTAAGTTTCGAGTCTCTAGCGGAGGCGAAACCGGAATGGAATTAGGCATTGTTCTGTTTGCCTAAGTTTCGGGTTTCGGTTCTTGTTCCTGATCTGACTCCACTTCCTACCGTCTATTTTGCTTCACAAGTTCTGGCGGAGGCGAAACCAGCTTTGGAAGTTGGCAATGTCCGTTTGCCAGGTTCCTGTTTCAGTTCCAATTCCGACTCTGAGCCTGACTCTTGCTTTTATGATCTAGTTCTGCTGGATGTTTGGATTCTCCTCGGGGAGTTTTCCTCCGCCTTGTCCTATTTTTGGATTATTGTTTCTTGCAGCTGGCAGAGGTGGAACTAGAACCAAATTGGTTCTTGATCTTGGACTTTTGGTAAAGTCCTATTTCTGTTTCTGCTCCGACTTCGGGTCCTGCTCCAACTCCAATGTTCTTGACTTGGTTTGACCCCAGGTTGACTTTACCTAGTCAGAACTGTTTCCGATGAGTTCCTCTTTGGCGTGGGCGGACGCGGAACCGAAATGGTTCCTGAACCTGTATTTTCGGTGGAGTCCTGTTTCAACTCCTGCTTTGATTCTGACTCTGACAGTGTGTATTTTTGGTGGAGTCCTGTTTCAACTCCTGTTCCGACTTTGACTCCGGCAGTGTTAGGTTTGGCATTGAATGCCTAGGTGGCTCATTGCAGGGAGATCTATCAGATCTGACCAGATGCGTGATTTGTGGATGGTCTTTCTTGCTCTTGTTGATTTGGTTACATTTGGATGAGAGATAGGTTATTTTCTCATGAGTTAGACAAGTTGAGTTGAGTCGAGTGGTTGCAGAGCAAGTTGAAATCGTGAGCTGAAGGACGTGAGTTCTTGAAGAGGGTTTCAAACTATATGTTGTGAAAACATTGTAACAGTGGATTCGAATCTCTTTGGGTGATTGTGAGTTGAGCGAAGAAATCTGGATATTGTATGTAATCGATTCATTACTATAAACAATAGATTTGACTTTGTGTGGTGGGTTTTTTACCTGAAAGGGTTTTCCCATGTAAATACTGTGTCATCTTTGTTTGCTTATCTTTCTGGTTTCTCATTGCCATGGTTGTATGCATCTCTATAAGTTTTATAAACTATTAGGTTTTCGTTTTTGCTTCTCTCCCCTGTAGTAAAGGTGCTAAGGGAATGCATTCCGCATTGTTGGGTCACTAGATCTGCATTCTTTTCCCTTCAAAGTGGTATCAGAGCTTGGTTAGTTCGTGTTATCCTTGTTAGGGAAAATTAGTTTTTGCACTAATACTGTTTCAGTGGGAGACTTGCATTGTTAAACTTGTTTCTATTGTGAGATGGCGAGTACATCTGGTAGAATAGATATTGAGAAGTTTAATGGCAGCAACTTTGAGTTATGGAAACTCAAGATAGAAGACTTGCTTGTGGATAGAGACCTTTGGATTGCAGTGTCTGGAAGTAAGCCACAAACTATGACACAAGAAGCTTGGGATCTTGTTGATAGAAAAGCAAGAGGATTGATAAGACTGAGTCTAGCCGATTCTGTGCTCTTGAATGTTCATGAGCAGACAGCTGTAGCTGTTTTGTGGAAGAATCTTGGTGATATTTAACAAGGAAAATCTCTGGTAAACAAGTTATTCCTGAGGAAGAAGTTGTACTCCTTGAAGATGGTTAAAGGTGCATCTATTGCAGATCATTCGAACTCATTTAATATGAGTGTTACTTAGCTGACATCTGTAGGTGTAAAGATTGAGGAGGAGGATCGTTGCATGCTCCTGTTGTGTTCATTACCTGATAGCTGGGATCATCTTGTGATGGCTATTGGAAGAACAACCATTGCTTTCAAGACTAATGATGTGGTTGCTTCGCTTCTGCCTGAAGAAATGCGAAGGAAATCTTCTAAGATGTCCAAAGATGCTCTTTCTGTTTGAGGTAGAACAAAGGAGAAAGGCAAGAAGAAAGACAACAAGTCAAAATCCAAGTCTAAAGGGAGATCAAAGTCTCTTAGTAAAAAGTCCAAGGTAAAGTGTTGGAACTGTGGGCAACCTGGTCATATCAGGAAGGACTGCAAGGAGAAGAAGAAGAAGAATGCTTCTGACAATGAATCTTCTCAAAGTGATGCAAATGCCTTCATTGCAGTAGCCCTGACAACTCAGGCATTAGATGACATTTGGTTAGTTGATTCAGGTGCCTCTTTTCACATGACATCCAATAGAGATTGGTTCTCAAAGTATGAGAAGTATGATGGTGGAAAGGTATACTTGGCAAGTGATTCAACACTGGAGATTGTTGGCAGAAGAAGGGTCAGAATTTAGTTTCCTGACGGAAGAGTCAAAGGAATTGGTGGTGTTCTTCACATCCCAGGTTTGGCTCGAAATCTTTCTGTTAGTAAGTTAAATGATGCTAGTGTAGAAGTTTCTTTTTCTAGTAAGGGATGTAAAATGGATAGAGGTGCAATGGTGTTAGCTAAGGGTGTTCGTACTAGAAATCTGTACAAGCTACATGCACAACTTGTTCTTTGTAATAGTGCCTTTATAAAGTCATGTAATTCTGCACCTATAGAGAAAGATGAAGACTCTTCACTATCTATAAATGCTTTGGAGGTAAAACTCCCAGTAGAGAAGACTATGCTATGGCATCATAGACTTGGTCACATTGGTGAGAAAGGTTTAAAAACCTTGAAGAACAAAAACCTTGTAGTAGGGCTTGATGACTGTAACCTTGAGTTCGATTTCTGTGAACATTGTATCTATGGAAAGCAACACCGTGTTTCTTTCTCCTCCAGTCCTCACAAATCTTCTGGTATACTGGATTATATTCATTCTGATGTGTTTGGTCTAGTTGATGTTCCTTCATTATCGAAGTCTAGATATTATGTTTCTTTTATTGATGATTGTTTGAGAAGGGAATTTGTATACTTTCTTAAAAGTAAATCAGAAGTGTTCAGTCGGTTTAAAGAGTTCAAATCTTTGGTAGAAAATCAGAATGGAAGGAAAATAAAGTGTTTAAGGACAGACAATGGAGGTGAGTTTTGTTCTACAGATTTTGAAAGGTACTGCATTGATCATGAAATTAAAAGGCATAAGACAACCCCCTACACTCCACAACAAAATGGAGTTGTTGAAAGGTTGAACAGGACACTGATGGAAAAGGCAAGGAGTATGCTGAGTGGTGCTGGCCTGGAGCAGAGGTTCTGGGCTAAGGCTGTTGCTACAACATGTTATCTAATTAATAGATCTCCTTGTTTAGCTCTTGTTGACATGACACCTTTGGAAGCATGGTCAGGTAAGAAACCCTCATTAAGGAATGTTCGGGTCTTTGGCTATGAGGCATATGTTCATGTGCCAAATGAAAAGAGATCAAAATTGGATAACAAGAATGTGAAATGTATTCTCATCGGCTATGGAGTTGGTGTGAAAGGATACAAGCTTTGGAACCCTGTTACTGAGAAGGTTTTGTATAGCAGAAGCGTGATTTTTCGTGAGTTGAAACCTTTAGTAAGTGATCAACAGCTTGAGACAAATCAGAGTGATAAGAAGAAGGATGCAATTGAGATTCCCCAAACTCCAGAAAGGGAAGAGCTGCATGGTGTACCTGAGATTGAGGAGAGCTCAAGTAGCTCTGGAAGTTTTGATGATGAAGAACAACTTCAGCCTCTAAGGAGATCTACACGAGAAAGAAGGCAACCAGAAAGGTATGGTTTCTCTATGTTAGATTCAAATTGTGCTTATGCCTTAATTACCAACACTGATGAGCCTAGGACTGTGAAAGAAGCAATCAGTATGGCTGATTCAAAGTCTTGGCTGGAAGCCATGAATGAGGAGATGGATTCCTTGAAAAAGAATGATACCTAGAAGTTGGTACCAGTGTCTAAAGGGCGAAAGCCTGTTGGCTGCAAGTGGATATTCAAAAGGAAGACAGGCCTTGATAGCAGTGTGGAGAAGTATAAGGCATGACTGGTTGTAAAGGGATTTTCCCAAGTTGAGGGAATTGATTATGGAGAGATCTTTTCCCCTATAGCAAAGCTGACGTCCATCAGATTTTTGTTGTCATTGGTAGCTGTGTATGACTACGAAATTGAGCAGATGGATGTGAAGATAGCATTTCTCCATGGTGATTTGGAAGAAGAAATCTATATGTCCCAGCCTGAGCATTTTATTGATAGAGGCAAATAAAATCCGGTCTGCAAGTTAAATAAATCTCTCTATGGTCTAAAGCAATCTCCTAGAATGTGGTACCAGAAATTTGACACATTTGTGTTGTCAATTGGGTTTGTTAGATCAAAATCTGATCATTACATCTATTATAAATGTGAGAATGATCGTGTGCTTGTTATTACTCTGTATGTGGATGACATGTTATTCATTGGTAATAGCAAGACAATGATTTCTGATCTTAAAACTCAATTGTCTGCTAAGTTCGAAATGAAAGATCTTGGAGCAGCAAGGTACATTCTTGGGATAGAGATAACCAGGGATAGAACAAGCAGAAAGCTTTGGATCGGTTAGAGTAAGTATGTGAAAACCGTTCTAGAGAGGTTTAGCATGACTGATTGCAAGCAACTAGTTGTTCCAATCATGCAAGGATTGAAACTATCTGCTGAAGACTGTCCAAAGTATGCTACTGAGATGGAGGACATGACCAATGTGCCTTATGCAAGTGCAGTAGGCAGTTTGATGTATGCTATGGTCTGCACAAGACTAGACATTGCCCAAGCAGTGAGAGTTCTAAGCCGTTTCATGGCAAATCCAGGGAGATCACATTGGGATGCTGTAAAAAGAGTGTTCAGGTATTCGAAGGGTACTTTAGATTATGCTTTGTGTTACCATGGTAGTATGGTTGCATCATAGAGGACTCTTAGCATTCAAGGATATGTTGATTCTGATTGGGCAGGGGACATTGACAGCAGAAGATCCACTAGTGGATACACTTTCATGCTTAATGGTGGAGCAATCAGTTGGATGAGCAAGCGAGAAGCTGTAGTTGCTTTATCCATGACAGAGGCAGAGTATATGGCAGCAACTCATGCTTGCAAGGAGGCAGTGTGGCTAAGGCATTTGTGTTCAGACATTGGATTTAATGCTGAGCAGATTTCAATCTGCTGTGACAGTCAAAGCACCATTTGTTTGGAAAAGAATTCGACCTTTCATGCCAGGACCAAGCACATAGATGTGTAATATCACTTTGTGAGGGATATGGTTGAAGATGGAAAGGTTAGTATGGATAAGGTTGACACCTTGAAGAATGTTGCAGATGCCTTGACAAAGCCGGTTAGCACAGGCAAGTTCAGATGGTGCACAAAATCGATGGGCCTTGGGGCCTATGATAGACAGTAAGGTATGATGTTTTGAGGAAGCTGGAAGTGTTCACCAAGTGGGAGATTGTTGAGAAATTATGTCTCAACTTCTAGCTTGAAGTCCTCATTTTCATGCCTTGGTGATTGTGTGTTGTTTACAAAGTTCTGGCGGAGGCGGAGCCAGGATGGAACTTGGCATTGTTCTGTTTGCCTAAGTTTCGAGTCTCTAGCGGAGGTGGAACCAGAATGGAATTAGGCATTGTTCTGTTTGCCTAAGTTCCGTGTTTCAGTTCTCGTTCCTGCTCTAACTCCACTTCCTACCATCTGTTTCGCTTCGCAAGTTCTGGTGGAGGCGGAACCAATTTTGGAAGTTGGCAATGTCCATTTTTCAGGTTCCTGTTTCAGTTCCAGTTCCGACTCCGAGCCCGACTCCTGCTTTTATGATCTGGTTTTGCTGGATGTTTGGATTCTCTTTGGGGAGTTTTCCTCTGCCTTGTCCTGTTTTTGGATTGTTGTTTCTTGCAGTTGGCAGAGGCGGAACTGGAACCGGATTGGTTCTTGATCTTGGAATTTTGGTAAAGTCTTGTTTCTGTTTCTACTCCACTCTGGGTCCGGCTTCGACTCTAATGTTCCTGACTTGGTTTGACCCTGGGTTAACTTTACTCGGTCAAAACTATTTTTGATGAGTTCCTCTTTGGCATGGGCAGATGCAGAACCGAAATGGTTCCTGAACCTGTATTTTCGGTGGAGTCCTGTTTCGACTCCTGCTTCGACTCCGACTCCGGTAGTGTGTATTTTCGGTGGAGTCCTATTTTGACTCCTAATTTGACTCTGACTCTGGCATTGTTAGGTTTGGCATTGAATGTCTGGGTGGCTTGTTGCAGGGAGATCTGTCAGATCTGACCAGATGCGTGATTTGCGGATGGTCTTCCTTGCTCTTGTTGAGTTGGTTACATTTGGATGAGAGATAGGTTATTTTCTCATGAGTTAGACAAGTTGAGTTGAGTCGAGTGGTTGCAGAGCAAGTTGAAGTCGCAAGCTGAAGGACGTGAGTTCTTGAAGAGGGTTTTGAACTATATGTTGTGAAAACATTGTAACAGTGGATCTGAATCTCTCTGGGTGATTGTGAGCTGAGCAAAGAAATCTGGATATTGTATGTAATCGATTCATTATTGTAATACAATAGATTTGACTTTGTGTGGTGGGTTTTTTACCTGAAAGGGTTTTCCCACGTAAATATTGTGTCATCTTTGTTTGCTTATCTTTCTGGTTTCTCATTGCCATGGTTGTATGCATCTCTATAAGTTTTAGAAACTGTTAGGTTTTCATTTTTGCTTCTCTCCCCTATAGTAAAGGTGTTAAGGGAATGTATTCTGCATTGTTGGGTCACTAGATCCACATTCTTTTCCCTTCAAATAGAACATGTTTCCTTCATCATGGATTCATAAAGAAAGAACTTGAGAAATTTCCTCCAAGATGGAAGTAACTTTTGACCTTCCCGTCATGAGGGGACATTTTCTTCCTTTCAAATTCCTTGATGAAGTGAGAATATTTTGAAGGGATTCCTTGATGATGCATCATTTTGAGAAAAAATGTCTCCTTTGCACTTCTAAATGGAGCCTCCCTTGAATGGACCCCTCTTCATGTTGGGTTCCCAAGGGACCCATTTGAAATATTTCCAATTTATCGACGGTTTGCATGATTTTCAACTTGACTTATTGCACAGATGATTTATCTTCAGATATGCTTTATCTGTGGGTAAACATGTTGCTTTGTAGGTATGCCTATAAATCCACTTTCTAATACGAATCTGCGGAGTCCCCTTCTTTGGGTTTCCTCTATGTAAGAGATCTTGGGGGACGCCTCCTTGCAGGTTTATAGACCCATAAGGCACTTTTTCCTCAGGGTTTCCTTCATGTGAGAGATATTGGGGGATACCTTCTTGTACATATGCGGCCTATAAGGTGCATACTTCATGAAGCTTCCTTCATGTAAGATATCTTGGGGGCTACCTCTTTGCAGTTTTGTGGGCCTATAACATGCTTTCATCCTATGAGATTTTTCCATCATTAGTCTGAGGGCCTTCAATGTACCTTGAGAAGCTTCATAGTTCTGTGAGGCTACAGAGTCTTTTGTTCGAAACTCCTCGGGTAATGTGCCTAGGGAGTCCTTTTATCCTTCCTACACTTTTGAGCTCACTAGATCACAGTTTGATTTCTTGATGGTTTAGGTATAAAATTCTAACCCTACTAACACTTCGATCTAATTTATCGAAGCATTCATCAGTACTCATTCTTGCTAAAGTGGGGGAAAAATGAATAGTTGCAAATTTTCACCCCTTACACAAATTACCCTTTCGCACATCCTCACCTTAGAAATCAAATCCGAAGGTGAAATTCCACATCACCCAACTATCTTCCTTCCACTTGGAATTTTTCTATTATTAGTGGGAGAATATTTGTCGAGGACATGCACGTGATGCGTAGACGTTTGCACCATGCACTACCATCCGTAATAGATTCCTGTATTTGAAGTTTGTAGAGGCATTACACTCTTAATTGGGGATGAGTTGTAATGTACCTCTTTGACCAACCGACCTGAAAATTACTTATTCTTCCTCATTCTTCCTTAAAATTCATCCATTCTCACTCCATTTCATCTCTTCATGATCTCTTCATGCTCTTAGCAATTCAATATCACTTTCTAGCATCTCATTCACTCTCAAGAAATACTTCAACAATCCATTGTAGCAGAAAAATTCCATCAACTACACATAGCAAGTGTGAAGGAAGCCATAGCAATGTGGGCTTGGAGTCTTGCGAGACCTCCCTTCATCATAGTTGAGGTTGTGGTGGCCTTGCCAAGTTTTCATTATCCTTCATTGGCTAGTGAGCTTTTTGGTGGAGGTGGTAACGTTTTTCTCCTCTCCTTTGTGATTTGGTTGAGTAGCATTATACTATTTTGTATGTTGAACAATCTAGATAACTGAGAAGGGGGTGAATTAGTTATCACAAAACACTTTTCTAACTTTTAATTAATTTAAAGCAAACTTAACTCATTCAAAAATTAAAATAGATATGAACATGCAAGCACTTAACAACACCATGCACAATGAAAACAAGAATTTACGTGGAAACCCAAGATGGAAAAAACCATGAAGAATGCTAATTATCAATTATAAAGCACCAGTTAAAGTGACATCGGTTAAGGTGATTTTTACAAGGGCTCACTACTAAAATGGTCATTGTAGGTAAGGCTCACTACTGGTGGGCTCACTTCCTTATCAATACAAAAATCATTGATTAAAAAATAGATAAAACATGAACCGATGAAGTTGCATCTACATATGCATGAATTCAATTTCGATTAAGAGCACAATATCTGACTGCAACAGATCCGATGAAGAATCTTCTGGACACCTTCCTTGCACAACCTCTGCAATAGATTTCTTCTTCTTGACACTTGATTTCACTTCCTTCTCTATTTCTTGTCGCACAATCATTCTCACTCTTATCACTATTCACACACACCACTCTTCTTGTTTGGATATCAAAAGGATGTTCCACATATATTTATATATACACACTCAGAGAACAAAATGAATTGGCCTAGGAAAAAATGTTAGGTTGAGGAACAACCTTGAAATATTCAATAAGGCTTGGCATGCTAGCACCAAACCCAAAGGATAGGTCACACATAAAGGTCTTCTTACCACATTACACTGAGACCCATAAATAGGTCATACATAAGATAAGTTTATCACCTAGCATAATTACCAAAATAAAGTGTACTTTGAATTACATGAGATATATTTTAGAGTTGATAGGAATGCCACAACCAAGACCAAATCTCGATCAACAACATATGATAGGGAAACCACAACCAAGACCAAATCTTGATCTTCATCAATTTCAATACCAATCAGATGAATGCAATTAGACATACCATAACTTGTAACATGCTATATGAATGTACAAATAGCAGGGATATCTGAAATAAGCTTTTAGGCACAACAACCAACATCAAAAATATTAGTCTCCATTATTCTGAATTAACTATCTTTGACAGATGTCCCAAAAAGAAGTACTTCCATATTCGGATCAAGGATAACACCCACACTACACAACAACATAAAATAATATAGGATAGACCATTTATGTATAACATCCACAGCACAATCTTTCGTATCCCAAGTTTTGACATCAATAACAACAATTCCAAATCAACAACTTCTCAACATTGTGTTTTTTATTGCAACTTCTACTTTCTTTACTTCTTTATCGCATATTTCTACTTCATTTCTATTTGGTTATCTATGGAGGTGGAAAAACCAAAATGAGGGTCTTACTGAGGAAGACCCCTATATAACCTCAACCATTTTCCCCTCTTTTTGTGTGTAGGTGAATGTGCATTTGGAGCTAGCTGGTGAACTGGCGCATTGGTGAGATCATCTTCATCACCCTAGCTTTTATCTATCTACTTTATCATCTTTATTTATATTTTTTGTATCTTATCATTCTATTTTGTTCGTTTAAGAAAAACTAACTAGGTTGTTAGTTTTTTTTTATGTATTTTATATTGTTCTTCATACTTTCTGGCTATATGAATGCCAACACACTAGAGAGATGCCAGTGTACAACACTATTGTCCCAGAAATGCATTGTCATCCTCAGACATAGAGTTGTCTAAGGTGTAGTATCGACTCTGAAAAATAGCTCACCTAGCCTAAACTTGGATTTCAGGTCTGAAGGGTAATATAATTACTTTATAGTCCTCATCATTCTTGACCTCAATTCAAAACACCCCTTTAGAGTGAGGTAAGTTAGGGCATCCCTCCGCTCTCATCTCTCCATGACCTGAAGCTTTGACATGGTCGGCACCCCCTTCTTACACTTACCAGAGAAAGATTTCAAAGGAGTATCACCAACTAAAGATTTAAAGGAAATTCAACATCTAGAATATTTTCACACACAATCTCCATCTAAAGTACCTAATATATAGGAGATACAATGCATGAAATTGTCAAGCAATATTTATAAAACCATGAGCTAAATCACACAAAAAGTGGTTCCCAACTTATCCCCAATCAAATATTCCTTGTGATGTGTTAAGAAATATACCAAAATATGTAATTCCCTCTTACAATTCTTTTATGCATCCAACAAGTTTTCACATTTATTAAATCGAGAAACCCAACTTTTGGAGGTCATAAATTTTGATTTGAGGGTCCAATTGATGAAATTTTTGAACTATTGAAAATATTGTGAAGTTCTCTATCAGGATATATCCCACTTTGTCTATTACAACCACTTTTTGGCTCAAAAATATCCTCTAAGTGCCTCAAAATTGAGTTTTAAGTTTTAAAATACAAAAATTTAATATATTAAAATCCATACATAATCTTGGGTCAAAATTTTACCAACATGATTATTTGGCTATTCCATAGCTTTGGGGAAAATTTTGGATCCATTCATGCTCAAATGTAAACTTACTATCAATATTATCTTTTGTAGTTGTAAGGTGGTGACACTTTTTTATAACATTCTCCTGCTTGTAGAACACCTTACAAGAACAAATAGAGTATCAACACCATGTTTTTATTGCTAGGGGTCGAGAGGCCCATAAAATCTAAACCCCATATGAAACTATTTATACTCACAAGATTAGTTAAAGAATTTGCAATTTTCATGAAATTCTCCACCTTACCTAGATTCCCCTAACAATCTCAACCATATCTTTGTAAAAATTATAGTGTACATCAATGTGCTTATTTTTAGTATGAAATGCCAAGTTCTTCGCTAGGAAGATCACATTTTGAATTTCACAATAAAATATCACTATACCTTGTTTTATTTTTATATTTGAACATAGTCTCTTAGATTCAATAGTAGACAAATAAACCACAATTTATCACTAATTCATTGAGCTCATTACACCACCAAATAAATACATAAGAATTGGTGGATCATTTTCTATCCCCTACCTAGTCTGAATCCCCATAACCATGAATATCGAGTTAATTCCTTTCTCATATCAAGTTAAAATGAATAATTTGAGGTACGCCACAAACTTATAAATACTCTTTTAACTACATCCCAATGAACTCTACTAGGATTAGACACATCTGGAAAGAGTTCCCACTAGTTGGGTAATATCTAGTTTAGGGTAGATCTTAACACACATAAACATTCCAACTATACTGTTGTAAGAAAATATATTCATGTCTTCCATATTTTATGCGGATGTTGGACAATGTGAAGAATATTACTTTGTTCCAACTATAAAAGGATTGAAAATTTTTATACAATCTTGTATATTAAACATCTATAAAAATGATTTGACATACTTTGACAAAACCATAGATTTTTGTTCATTCTATCTCTTTTGATTTTCATTTCAAGAATCTATTTAGATGCACCAAGATCTTTCATTTCAAATTTAGCTGCAAGTTGAGATTTCAGTTTTGAAATAATTCCTTACCCTTTACCAATGAATAACCTATTATCAATATATAATATAATTCATAGGAAATTTTCACCATTAGTTTTACAATAAACACAATGATTTAATTTAGTTTTTTAATATACCAAACTCAATACATATGTATCAAATTTATGCTACCAATATAAATTAGGAAAAATGATCCTAGACCTAAATAGTAGTAGATTAACTAGGATCATTTTATTTTCAATTTGACTCCACATTCAAACACAAACCAACTAGGTTTTGATGATTAGATAGATTCCACAAGAGAGATCCAATCTCCTAGAGTTTGGTCCTTTTGAGTTGCATAGAGGAGAATTTTGATTTGTGTTTTAATAAGCCTATTTGACATAAATCATAGATGAAAATGAAATTCATCACATAAATAAAAATGAAAATTGATAGGACAATTAAAAATATAAAAAATGATGATAGAGAGGAACCTATGACTGAAATTTGAGCTTCAATTGGGTGGAAAGGGGTGTGATCACCCTAGACTAGATTTTCTACTTTTTTGAGATCTACAAAATTTAGATAGTTGGTTACAACCTGCTCTTTATTTCCTATGACTTGCTTCTCATGAAAATTTTAGATTTGACCTACACACATGAAAAGAGTGGGGAAGGTTGTGTTGTATAGGGGCTTTCCTAAGTCAAACCACATTTTGGTGTTTCTATCTACATGTACAAAAAATGATTATGATCAAGAGAGCATTCCCTAGGTTGGGAAGAGGTCAAATGAACAATAATTGACTAAAGAAATAAAGGATAAATGATAATTTTTGGTATGAAATCTTTGTCGAAGTGATGTTCACAACATGATTTTCCAACAAAAAATGTTTGATGTATTCTTAAATGGCTTGAAGACTTGCAAGAGGTTAGTCCAAAAAACACAATAGATTGTTATAGCGAGCATGTAGAGGATAACTCAATACATCTTCACAATAAGTGTATGATTGATCATACTAGCTCCTTATTTAGAATTTCTTCCTAATGTTCAAATGAGAAGATTTTTTTTTTATATATGCATTTCAATTGATATTTCTAATTATAGGCCGAACTAATATATTTTTAATCCTCCAAAGACTGACACCGAAACGTGAAATTCGGAATAGCTCACCTTTAAGGTCAAGGGAACTCATGCCATTGACTAGGTGATTTTTACCATTTTTTAGGATTCCAAAGAATTTAATTTATTTTTACGATCTATCCTAGAAATGAATACATTATTATTATAATTAATTTTGTAGGAAAAATAGGGTGCCCATGTAGTTTGAAATTGTCAAGGGTGATAACTTATGATGCTATATTTAGCCCCCAATTCAGTTAGAGTATGATCTTATGTTCATACTCACATTAAAGGAATAATTCTTTATCAAAATGTTGAAGAGAGAATATGGGACAAAGTTGAGGGGTGAACAAGCCCCCAACTTAGGATCCTATAAATCCACAATGTTAAGACAACCATGCAAGACAAGGCAATATTAAATCATACATAAGGCATTCAATGTAATCAATGGAGTACAAATAAAATAATACTCAAAGAACACATAAAGAAAAAATTATGCATACAAGGAATACATGAAGAAAACACATGGAATACATAGATAAAACACATATAATACATGGAGAAAACACACCAAATACATACAGTAAAAACATAAAATAAATGAGTAAAACATAATACACACATAAAGAAAACATAACATGTATATACAATATAAAACAATAAATGTTAGTACATGAAAACTAAATATTTGAGTTTGCAAGGTAAAGATACCTCAACATGTAAGGTTTTCTCAATTACCAAGAATCGTCCATTTAATGCACACCATACACATCTAAAATGATAAAATGATAAAAATTATCTCAAGGATACACAAATCTACTAGTTAGTAAGTTGTTTTATGCTTGGTGTCCATGCAAAAATGATAAATGATAGGTAACATAAGGATATAAAGTTGTGTAATGATATTTTACTCATGATTCCCATGGTTCCACTAGCGAGAAAGTTGTGTTATGCTATGTGGCCATGTAAAATTTCTCAAGTTCATAGACCAATAAACTTTTCTATGCTAGGTCTATGGATTGTTTGGCAATCATGCTTTAGGGAGTGCATAAAATTTTAACGTCATAGGGTATGATTGAAAACCAAAATTTAGGGAGAATATATATTATTCATGTCACAAGGGATGAATTGATAACCATGCCTCAAGGGTGTTATAGAAAACATCACCACCAAGGGGATATGCCAATAAGTCAAATCTCACAATCTGCTAATGAAATGAATAGGGTGATATGTACCTTCTTAAAATGTTATCATACTTTCTATGTTGTAGTTTAAGAAAAAATAAGGGGAAAGAGAGGATCATCAAGAAGGATACACATCTCCAAAAATAGTTATCTTTTCCCCCAAGCATATAGGAAAATAAAACCATGCTAGAGAATATTGTGTTTCCACCATTGATAAAATATGATGTCACCTGAGATTGTACCACCATGAATAACAATGAGAAAAATCATGGAGCTTCCAATGCCACATAGTGAGGATCAACACCATAGAATATAGTTTATTATTTAGAATGAATATGTGCATCAACACATGGAAGATTGATAGCACAAAAATAGAGAAGTTGTATTTAATTTCTCAAGCCCCAACACTCATTTGTGGAATGACCATGCACTCAATGATATACTCAAAAAGAATGATTTTCTTGAATATTATTATGAAACTTCATACATGTTGGAGGAGGAAAACAAGTGGGGTTTTAGAATCCTCAAAAAAATATTATCTTTCTTGGGTAGATGATACATAGTAGGAGATAATCCTTTCTCTTATGAAGAAAATATTGCTTTCTTACCACAACAAATTATAAATATAGGAGGATGAGAAGTAGATGAAGGAAAAGGTTGGAAACCTAAACCTCTTTTAGTAAGATACGGTGTAGAATTCACATGATCCTCAAATCCTTGTTTCATGTTTTCATTAAATATCCAATTTTAAAAATAATTTTAAATCCAAGCCCATGATGCTTTTCCAACTCAAATGTTGGAGAAGTCTAATCAAAATGATTATAAGAAGAATTGATTCTCTTACAAGAAAGAAAATACTTTTTAGGTGTTGAAATTTTAGGATTATATATTGCTAATACACAAGGGATGAAGGCTAAAGAGCTCCCATCACCATCATGGGATGATGATTTTGGATTTGTTGATGTAGAAGAAGATTGTGCAAATGAAACCTTTGGTTTATATTGTGAGATCTTGTACTCTCCCACAAAGTAGTGTGTAAAATATAATGAACCCCAATCATAAAAAAAACATGTACTTGAAGATGAAAAAATATTTGAATCATTAGTTGTATTTTGAGAAGAGGAATGATAAGATTTTGTTGAAGCTACCAAAAAAAACTTTAAATCATTAGGATTTCATGGTGATATTTTATACTCCCCAAGGAAAGTAGGTTTAAAATATATCGAATCCCAATAATCACCAAAGAGCACATTCATAGTTTCATTATCATTGGAAGGTAATGGTTCAATTTTTGAAGATGGAATAAAAAGACCTAAGAGAGTTTGAAATGTTATGCTCAACTTCAACTTGTAAATAAATTTTTGGATTTAATTTAACTATATAAACCTTGTTATTATATTTGTGCTTCATCACATGGTGTTCAGAGTAGATGGGACTCCCTTCATGGCATGAATCTACGATCTACCAAGAAGAAGACTATATAAGAGAGGATAACACATGGCATGGATAAGAGCAGAAAAAATAATGGGACCCACCTTAATAGGTAATGTGAATGTTTCCATTGGTTTCCTACCAACATTATCAAAGCCACAAATAGAAATAGCATCAGGTTTGATGAGAGATTCATCCACACCAAGTCTATGTAAACAGTTTGGATGCCAAAAAGTTAAGACCCGATACATTCTCAATGAGATTACTTTTAGCCCTAGTTTTATTGATGATGATAAATATCATTAGAGAATAATGTTGATTTTGAATCTTAGGAGTAGGTAATTGAATTTTATGGAAAATAATATCTAATTTTGTTGCAATCATACCATCTAGAAAGTTTTTTACATTATTTGGTTTGATATAAGTTGATATATAAATATTTTGCAAAGCCTTTTGGAGCATTTTGTGGTATAAATGTGAAGTTTGAATTACATTCCAAAGAGAGATCTTAGCTAGAGTATTACAAAGTTGCTCAACAAGATCATAATATTTGCCATTATGCTGAGGAAGACAAGGTATGGGGGGGGAGGGGAGAATAGGTTGAGGAAATGGAATAGAGGTTTGAATTTTTTTTGGTTGTTTTTTATTTCAAGTGTTATATGTGTTAGAACCTGCATGATAATGTGGTTGTTGTGACACATTTTGGTGTACATAATTACTTTGAGAGATTTTTTTGTAAATTTTAGGATATGACCAGGAGGTTTAAATTTGTTTGAAGGAGGTAAAATAATGAGAAAAAGAATAGTTTAATTATTAAGAACATGAGGAGGATAGATGATCAATTGTGGTTTTACAATCTCAATTGAGTTGAATCTTTATTTGAAATATTCTATCAAAGGTTTCATTTAGGGGAGATATTGAGAGAGGGAAAAACATGGGCATCAATGATTGCATCCTCTTACACAAAGATATCCTCACAGGTACACGATATATTGGGAGAGGGGCAAACATGAGTATCAATGATTGCAACCTCTTGCACCAAGGTATCCTAGCAAGTAGGAGAGATATCAGGAGAGGGAAAAACATGAGATTCATGATTACTTGAAGAATGAATATTAGGTAAAGTGATGTTAATAAATGTATCAATTATTTTATTAGTTTGCAACAGGATATTCTCATGGGTAGGAAAAACATTGGTTGGTTGAAGGTTGACATATACCCCCTTTGATTGCATGGAATGGGGTTTGGGTTAGTGCCCCAATTTTTTTAGGAAATCCATATTTTCTTTATTTCAAAAGAATATTTTTGAAAATAAAACATATAGTTATGTCCATTTTTAAGGGGTAATGCAATGAATTAGGTGAATTAGGGGCCAAATTGGTAATGCACAACAAAAATTGGAAGTTTTAGGAAAAAATGGCAGACATAGGAATTATATCTGAACAAGATCACAAATAGGGTTTCACACAAAAAAAATGACGCCAAATTGACTAGTCAAAGGTGGTGGTGCCTTGGACTAGAAATCAAGATTTTTGTAAATTTAGAACATTTGAAGGTCTAGTTCTATGAAAACCTAGGTTTGAGAATTGACCAAGCTCAAAAAATTAGTATGCCCTAATCTGATGATTAGGAGAAAATGCAAGCATGAATGAGGGTTTTTAAGCATTCAAAGGAGATGGTGGATGAAATTAGCTGCACAAATGAGTGACCTAAAGACGTATGAGGTTTTGATAAAATTGATATGCTAGTGAAAATGTGGTAAAATGTGTTTAAGTTTATGTTTTTTCAAGGATAAAATTCTCTAAGTGATTTATTATCCAAAGTAAACATGTAAATTTTTTAAATTAAAGTGAATCAACTTAGATATAAGCCCTAAAAAAGAAAAATCATATCTAAAACAATGCAATTAACTCAAAATATTTTGTAATTTTGATCTAAATTGAATTCACCAAGGTGCTTTAATGTAGAGAGTGCAAATTTTTAATTTTGAAAGTAAAATAAATGCAAATAAATAACAATACATTCAAATAACCTATGTTTTTTTAATCAATTTTTAAAATTTATGCTATAAGAAAAAAATTTGCAAGTGTAACAAACATTGAGTTCACCAAAATATGAAGTAGGAAAAGTGATCCTAGACCTAACTAGTAGATTAACTAGGATCAATTAGTTTTCACTTTGACTCTAAATTCGATCACAAACCAACTAGGTTTTGATGATTGGTTAGCTACCACAAGGGAGATACAATCTCCTAGGATTTGGTTCTTTTGAGTTGCAAAGAGGAGAATTTTGATGTGTGTTTTAATAAGCTTAATTGACATAAAAATTAGACTTGAAAATATAATTTATCACACAAATAAAAACATAAAATGATAAAAAAATTATAGCCATGAAAAATAGTGACAAAGAGGAGCCTATAAATGAAAGATGAGCTTGAATTGGGTGGATTGGGGCATGGGCACCCTATACCAAAGTTGCTGATTTTTTGGAATCTACAAACTCTAGATGGTAGGTGATAATATGCTCTATGTTTCTTGTGACATGCTCCTGATGAAAATTTTAGATTTGATCTACACACATGAAAATAGAGGGAAAGGTTGTGTTGTATAGGGGATTTCATAATTTAAAACTTGTTTTGGTGTTTACACCTCCATGTACAACAAATGATTATGATCAAGATGGCATGCCCTAGGTAGATATATATGAGATCTCCTCAACTTCTTTTCTATTTAGGGGCCTTGACTTAAATTTTTCATGCATAGAAGGAATACTTAGTTTCTCTAAGAATAACACTTCTAATATATATTACCTTCTATACAACACGATCCAAAAAATTGTATCCTTTCACACCATAATTGTACCCAATGAAGATACATTTCATAGCTTTGTTCTCTAACTTTGTTCACTTCTCCTTTGAAACATGTGCATATGCTTCACAACATAAAAAATGTAAGGTTTCATAGTGAAATCTTGTGACCAAAACATGCCTCCATAGTTGGTTCATCAATAAGAGTTGATTTAGGAGACCTATTAATTAGATATCAAGCATTGGTAATAAATTCAAATCAATTATTTCTAGACCAACACCACTAAGCATACTCCAAACCTTCTTCATTAGTTTCCATTTCATTCTTTTACAACTCCATTTTTTTGGAGAATACAAATTTTCCTTATTTATCTAAACGCCATAATTCTTACACATTTATCAAAATCATAAAAAAATCACCACCATTGTTAGTTATCAATTTTTTTTCCAATCTATAACTCAACCTTTGCTTTAAATTATTTAAATAAATTGAAAGCTTCGTTTAATCTAAAAAATATACCCATGTCCTACTATAATCATCAAAAAATGAAACATAGTATGTGGATATTTCAATGGAAGAAATGTCTAGAGGAATAAACACATCATAATGAATAAGATCTAATACACAAAAATATTAATGAGAACACAAGTAAAAGTGAGCATGAATTTGTTTACCATAAATATAAATCTCACATAAATAAAAATAAGATTACAATTAAACCTTTCAACAAGGTTTTTATTTTTCAAGGTCCCTAGATTTTTTCCCCCAATGTGGCCAAGTATTTGGTTTCATAATATAGTCTTCTTTTAAGGTAATTTTGATTAAGAAGGAAGAGCACCCTTAGGTACCCAAAATCCATGATCATTTTTTGAAGATGAAATCCTCACCTTTTTTAATGAAGTAGGAACATACCTGCTCTCCATAGAAGTAATATTGAACTCAATAGTGTATGAATAAAGCTTATATACTGTGCCAAATTTGACACCTATAGTGATCAATATAACAACTCTAACCATATTGCATCTTACATAAAAAAATACTAGCAACACACCCACTTCTATTAGTTTTCTCATTAATAATACATTTTGTGGTAATGTAGGGATATGCAACTTACCAATGGTTTTTAATTCTACCATCAGGAAACATAATTATAAATTTACCACAACCAACAATATTTAAATAAGAGTCATTTCCCAAGTACACCTTACCTCCATCAAATTATTTATATTTATAAAACCAATATCTATTGAAGGTTATATGGAAAGATGCACCTAAGTCAATTAACCATGCATCATTAATTGCATGATTGGCCAAAGCTACAACAAATGCCTCACCATCTTCTTGAACTAAGAATCATAATCAAGTTTCTTCTTTTTCTTCTTTTTTTCTTCCTTTCACTTATTATGAAAGTGTTCAGGCTTATCGCAGTTCTAGTAAATAGCTTTAGAATTTATAGAATATTTGGATCTCCCCTTGGAGTTGGATTTATCATTATTTTCTCTCTTCTTGCATTTTTTCTAAGGTCTTCCATGAACATTTAGGTCCTCCTTGACACTAATGGATATCTTTATCCCCATCTCTTCCAAAAACAAAGAATCAATAACATATTTAAATTTCAAGATAATATAAGTAATCCTAATAACTATAATTAATGAATCCCACTAATCAAACAAAGAATGAAGTAAGATCTGACATCTTTCCTCTTTTTATTTTACACCAATTGATGCCAATTTAGTCATCTATATATAAAATTATTATAAATGGTCTTTAATTCATCCACCTTCCTCCATTCTCTAATTTGTCTTGATATATCTCACCAAGTTTTTTCCATAGTTTCTTTGTAGAGGACTCTTCATGCACATGTATTGATTAAACCAAAGTCTACTAGGCATAATCTGATTAGACACTTGGCTTTATAGTCCATATCAAAATTGTTACCAATAATATTTTTTTACATATATTGTCCTTTATTAACTTTCCATTTGATTTTTTTTGCAACAAGATCACAAAGCATCTTCTACAAAATCTCCCACTCAAAATTGGATTAGTTGAAAAAAACCCAACAACTAGGTAAAGTGAAAGAAGTTGGGTCCACTTCTAGGAGAAGTGTTAGTTTTCAACTTTAGAAAACAAGTGCTCTTTCATATTTTTAGAATATGTACCCATTTTAAGTGGTTACTAGTTCCAAAATTTTGAAACTCACAATATATAAATTTTCATTTAGTTCTCATCTCATAAAAGGAATGGTATCTCTATTAGGAATTACATGTATATTACTACCAATTAAATGTAGATAATAGAGATTAAATAGAAGAATTAACACAAGACACAAAATAATAATAATGAGAAGACAACACAATATTTTTAACATAGTTCACCCAAACTCGAGCTACATCCACCAACAAAGTCTAATTTATTATTTAATTTCAACAAATGATATTAAAATTACTTGCAACAACGAAATTGATCATTTCCACTACTCTGTTCACCCAGGCACAGTGCTACGTGCACTTAAATATTCAACCCACATTTACATAATTACTAACCAGGCATCATTCCACATGACCTATAGCAATCCACACTCAATTACTCATCCAATTCCATGAAAAAGAAACAAAAATAAAACTAAATCCCATGCACTTGTTTGAATTCCATGCACTCTTGTTATAAAAATTCAATTTATACCTCTTTTCCTTCTCATGTGTGCATAACTACTGGTATTCGGGTGATCCAACAATGTTGGTTTATAATTTCTAGGAGATTCTGATTTTTGCTGAAATCACATTTTAGAAAATATAATGATTTAAGCCTTAAAAAGTTCCATTTGAAGGATTCCAATTGAAGAGGATTTGATCAAACCACCTTAGAGAAAAACCCCTCAGATAGAACCCCACTAGTTTTAAACCATACCTATAACAGAGTCTCCTTTACACCTATCAAAATGCTGATAAAAACCACTTTTCATTTACCTTTTGGGGGATCAAATTAATTCATTTAAAATTTATTTTTTGTAAATATGTAGTTCTTATTATAAGCTTCCCACAAATTATAATTTTAAGTAAACTTAATTTTATTATTATATTTGTTTTTTATTTCTTGTGAATGTAGGTTTTTCACCGAAAATCAAACTCTTTGTTCTGCACATGTGAAAAAATAGAAAATTATCAATATGTTTTTTTAAATATCAGTGCACTAGATATTGAAATCCTTGATCCAACAAAAAAAATATATTGAATTTCGACACATACAAAAGACGTTATGTTGTATACAGTCCACCTATGTTTGAATTGTATTTGGTTTGACTTTGAAACTTGATTAAAGAAAAAATATTTAATAAAACACTATGAAACCAAATGAAAGCACTAGATATTATAGTTACAAATCTAAATTCAAAAAAATAGAATTTTTTTCTTCATGGAAAAAAAATTATGTTGTGTACGGTGAGCATCACTACTTAAAAATGGTGTTTACTAAAAAAACTAGTTTTCGAAGGAGATAGAAAAAGAAGTGTAATTTGATTCCAAAATTTTTGAAAAAAATATATTTAGAATCTATAGAAAAAATTTCACAAATCACTAGTTTGCATCATCTTCAAATTCCTCACGGTTTAGCCGCTATAGGTGCCCGAAAGTGAAGATTTAGTTAGAAAAAATCAACTCAATGTCCAATTTGGCCAAAAATTGTAAACTAGTATTATGGGATCACCCATTCCAACATGACTATTTGAATTCAAATGTGCATAAATAACTCTTCATTTTTGGGTAGTTTTTTAACTGTTTACAACTATAATTTGAATATTCAAATAGGTAGTAAAATTCCTTTTTAAATTTAGGGGAAAACATGTTATGGGGAGAAATTAAGAAACAAGTCTAATTAGGCTCCACATACAATAATATCCCACTTGGAGATTGGTCATATACACCACTTACCCTATAGCTCTGACTGAAAATTAACACCTTGGGCTCTATTGTTCTAATTTATTTATTTTCAAACTTGAAGGCCAACCAAAGTTGAAGAGGAGCTCAACTTCTCCCTTATCACTACCTTCGTTAACATATCCACCAGATTGTCATATGCATGTATCTTTTCTAGCCTCAATTTTCCATCCTCCAACACTGATTAGATGAAATGATATCTTAGCTATATGTGTTTGGTTTTTGAGTGCAAGGCATAGTTCTTTGCAATATGTATGGCACTTTGGCTATTCATAAAAAAATAACTTTCAGCCTGTTGTTTGCCCAATTCTTCCATGAAAACTTACAAGCATATCATCTCCTTGGTTGCCTCTATTACAACTACATACTTTTCCTCTGTGGTGGGTAAAGCAACCACCTTTTGCAACCTTGAGATCCAACTCACCATTGTCCCACCCGCATTAAACACATAACCTATAGTTCTCCACATGGTGTCAATATCTCTTTCCAAATTTGAGTCAACATAGCATTTTAAATTATTATTAGATATCCCAAAATATAATTTTTTGTTGGATGTACCTCTCAAAATACTCGAGAATCCATTTTACCACATTCCAATTCTCTAATCAAGGATTAATCATATACCTCCTAACAAATTATACACATGACATGTGCAATATCCAGTCTCATGCATACCATGGTGTACATTAAAATTCCCATAGCTGAAGTGTATGGTACCTTGAAGATCTTGTCTTCCTCTTATTTGTTTAGACATATCTCCTTAGTCAATTTAAAATGACTAGGCAAAGGTGTGTTGGAAACTTTTTCATTCTTCCTATAAAATATTTGCAATACCTTTTCAACATAATCAACCTAAGATATAATGAATTTTCTATTTTTCCTATCTCTAGTAATTCCCATACCAAGGATTTTTTTTGCTGCCCCCAAATACTTCATAGCAAATGATTTTGCTAACTATTGTTTTAACTCCCTTATGTGATCCTTGTTAGACCCTACTACAAGCATATCATCAACATATAAACATAAAATAATATAGCTATCATTATCCAACCTCTTAAAATAAATATAATGTCCAGATTACATAGGTTTTAGCCTTGCTCATCTGTAAAATTATCAATTTAAAATACCATTGCCGAGGTGCCTATTTCAAACCATATAAACTTTTTCAATCTGCACACCAATTTCTCCTTACCTTTAACCTCAAATCCTTGTGGCTATTCCATATATATTTCCTCCTCCAAATCACCATGAAGAAAGTATTTTTTTACATCTAGCTATTCTATAATGAAAATATTCAATAACCACAATACTTGAGACAACACAAATGAAATTCATCTTAACATCCAGAGAAAAGATTTCAATAAAATCAATGTTTTTTTTTTCTGCACAAATCCTTTAACTACTAACTTAGCTTTAAATATTTTCTTACCTCCATCTTTCTCTTTCAAACTATAAACCCATTTATATGGTAAATCCTTTTTACCTACAAGCAACTTGCATAATTCCCAAATATTATTTTTTAGAAAGGAGTCCATTTATTCTTCTATTCCTTGCTCCCACTGAACCTTTGTATCCACCTGCATAGCTTCATCACACGCTTCCAATTAACCAACAATATTTAATAAAATAGAATACAAAGAGGGAGAAAATATTTTAGGAGGTCTACTTATCCTTGTTGATAATCAAACATTCACTAGATTTTGTGGTATTTTCCATTGTTATTGTGGAGCATGAGGAACCACTAGAACATCACTATTCGAAGTATCATCCAACACCACATAATATTTTTATTTCTTCTCATGCTACTGCAACTAATCTTTATACACCACATTCTCATTGAATACAACATCCTTGCTTCTCACAATTTTAAGATTTTCAAAATCCTAAAGCTTATAACCAAATTTATCAATTCCATATCCAACGAAGATATACCTTTTTTATTTTTCTTCGATCTTGGTTCTATTTTTAGAATCTACATGTGAAAATGGTTCACAACTAAAGGTAGTGAGAAAAGAATACTCAACTTCTTACTTTTCCATGCTTCCTCAAGAATACCACAATCCAAAGGAACTGGATGACCTATATTAATTAAATAAACAACAATGTTTACAACCTCTTTCCACAATTTTAAAGGAAACCCAACATGAAATATCATGGTTCGTGCATTCTCCATTATTATCCTATTCATGCACCCACCCAATCCATTTTTCTGTGGAGTCCTTGGAACCATTTTCTTCCTACAAATTCCATTAGATGACTAGAATAATCCTCAAATTATTTTCTGCAATACTCACCACCATTATCAAATATGAGAAATTTTAACCTTTTACCCATCTCATTCTCAACCAAGCTTCTCCATTTCTTAAATGTTTCGAATAGATTAGATTTTTGTCTAAGGAAATAAACCAAAACCTTCCTAGTTGTATCATCTATAAAAGTAACATAATACCGAGAGCCACCGAGAGAAGATATGTGATCTAGTTCCCATACATTCGTATTCACAAACTCTCTTTTGTTTGTCATACACACAACTTTCATAGAAATCCATATTAGTACATTTCAGACTTCATAAAACCTTCTTTGAATGAGACACCTTCATAAATTTTTCACTCATGTGCCCAAGTAAATTATTCCATAGTGCTATCTTAGAACCCACAACAACTATTTCATTTTCTACCCGTGAAACCACAACAACTATTCTTGAGTCTATTACAAAATTGACAAAAACTATTGTCGAAATTGTAGCAATTGTTGTAGCTATTTTTTTAGCAACTTTCCTATTTGTTTTTTACCTGCAACAAATTAAGTAAAAGGAATAATATGACCTATACAAAGATACAAAGTTATTAATTTCACACCTTTTTCTACTACTAAGGTACCCACAACACAACCTTCATCATCTAGCTATCTTGCTAAAATTAAATTTCTAGTCAACCTTGGAATGTTCCTTACCTCTTGTAGTAGCCAATGATTCCCATTTCGCAACTTAATCCTAATTATTTCCTTTCCAAAAATATGACATGGTTCCTTATCTCCCAAAATCCCCTTGGACATAATAATTTTTTTTTTCTATGGTGCATATCACGAAATGAAGCCCTCAAATCTAACACCCAAGAATCGTAAACACTATCAAAGGAAAGAATCAAAGCATCATCTTAATATTTATTACTTACCACATTCACCTCCTTATTTCCTTCTTGTTTTTCTATGTCTTTATACTTTCAAGACAAATAATATTTATTTACATGACCTGGTTTCCCACAGTACCAACAATCCTTCTTTCTTTTGGATTGAGACCTTTTATCCTTTGAATTTCCTCATGATTTCCCATGACCTCTAGAACCTTTCCTTGTTTCCTTTGATATGCCCCTATTTTCTTCATTCAAAAAACTTTTGATGTGGATGTTCCACCTGAGCTTTTCCTATGAATTTCCTTTCTCAAAATCACACCAACAACATCATCAAATTTTAAGGTATTCGAACTAGAAATAAAGTTACTAATTGTCAATACCAAGCTATTCTAGACTTCAAGAAAAGAACATAATATTAAGAGAGCCCCTAACTTCTTCATCAAAATTTACATTTACATAAGTCAATTGATTGGTAACCATATTGAACTCATTTAAATGATCTATAACTGATCCACCTTCTACCATTTTCATATCAAATAAACACTTCATAAGAAATACCTTATTCAAAGAGAAAGGTTTATCATATAATTTTTCCAATATATACATCAAATCATCCATTGTCTTCACTTTTCAAATATTGAATGCCATCAATGGTGCTAGACACAAGAAAATGCTTCCCAAAACCTTTATGCCTAGAAGAATAGGGTGAAGGCACTAAAATGGAAAGATGAAGGGAAAGTTGGAATTCATATGAGTTAATTTGTTTGATTTTGTAAGGTCACCCATCTATCACATGTTTCTAGGAATTTGTCAATAAAGTATCTGTCATGTCTCTGAAACAACAATTCCATAAAGACCAAGTGTTAAAATACAAATAAATTAATAAATAAAATAAATAGCAATATTAATGTTAAATATAAAATAAATGTGTACCATATCAATATAAAAATATATAAATATGAAATAACAAATATAATAATAATATATAGGCAAATTATTGTTATTACATTCCAGTAATAAATAACTTAATATCAAAAATAATAATAATAAATAAATATTATAATCATTACACATCAAAGATTGTAATACATTAGAATAAAATAATAATAAAATATTAGAAAATTGGTTTTATTATTATATTTTAATGTTAAAGTATATTCAATAAAACATCAAAATAAAATAAGAAAATAAGTATATAATCTGAAATATCATAATTATTAGTAATAATATATTATTTTCAAAAATAGATATTATTGTGATAATAAGCCTTTAAAGGCAGCAATTAAATCTAACAAAGGGATATATTTTATGAAAAGTCACATCTTTCACCAAACAATACATTCCCCCCATGAGTCACCTACCTTGAATGGTATAAATAGAAGGAAGGAAAATAAGGAAGAGGGGAGACATGGATAAATACGATCTGTGATTCAGAACAGTAGCAACAATGATTGTTATGCATTGGAATATAGTCATTTAATATATATATATATATATATAATCTAATAGGCATACAAGTATATATGCATAGATATAAATAAATTTTATAATGAATAATATGCAATGAATAAAGGATATATATATGAATAAGGGAAGAATAATTATATAAACATATATATATGAATGCTAATGGATATAAGTAAAAGAATAATTATATATATATATATATATATATATGTATTATACAATTATGTACTAATGATGCTTGTTGCAATTATCAAACCTTATAAGTAATTGTGATTATTTGATATAAAAATGAATAAATTTATGAATGTTTTTATCTTATGATTGATCAGGAAAAGGAGAAAAAGAACATAGTTTGAACACTAAACCAACATAAAGGATATCTTCAGAAAATCAGGGCAAGAATTATGGTAAACCTAGAAAGGGACATTACAGTACCTGACATAGTCCTTAGGTCTAATCACCAATAAAAAAATTGCACTAGTAATAACTTGTTAATAAGATTAAATATATCAAAAAAACTTAATAGTGGACCATATCAATATGCAACATTATTAAGTAGAATAAGTTGTAGTAACAATTTAAATAATTATGGAGTGGCTGGGTGGGAATAGGAGCAGAGCTCCAAATTTGAATTCTTTAGGTAGAGAGGAGGATGGTCATTTATATTTAGACGTGATTGATGTAGAATCTAGGATTTCTTTGGTGTAGATCAATTGCTAGGCTTCAATGGGTGTTGATGCTACTATAGGACTTCTTCATGGAGCCTTTTTTGTGCCTGGCAGGAGGCCAAGGGTTTTGGTTGGCGAAGGTGTTTTGGCTCCGAGTGTGTTTGTGGTTGTTGAAGAGTCCAAGTCCATTGTTGAGGTCATGGAAGTAGTGTTCTCTGCTTCATTGGTATTTTCCTTTGTGTTTTATGGGATTGCCTCTATTGAGTTTGGTTTGTAATTTTCTTCTCTTGCAAATTCTTCTCCATTGCATGATTTTGAGGTCTCAACTTTTGTGAATTTTGAGTTTTTTTTCTCCATTTCTTTGGTGAGGCTTTTTGTTCCTCTTGGTTTTTGTATAGTTTGTTGATCATTGTTTCTTGCACTAGACTTGGTAGTGACCTATCTCAGTTGTTGATTTTTGTTGTTTCTTTGTGAGCTAATGTTGGATTTTTGTGATCCTTGGATGTTGGTGTTCATCTTTTGGACCAATCTCAACTATTGTCTTTCCCCTAGTGATAATTTATTTTTTTCTTCATGGGTTCTGTTTTAAAGTTTGGGGTGGGTTGATGCCTTCTTCCTCCATTTCTTTCTCTGCACAATTCACTTGGTTGTATGAGGTGGTCTTGGGTCTTTTAGGTCTCAAGAGGGTGAGGCTTTATGATTATTTTTCTATTGAGACTGAGTTGGAGTGGTGGTTTTCCCTCCATGACATTACTGTGGGTGTTTTCCTGGCTATTGATGGTGTCCCCTTGGGATATCTTCCTTTGTTGTGTTGGAATTGTTGAGTGATTATGTGTTATTTTTCCTCCTAAGATCTATAAATATTTTTCTACTATTGGAGGTTGTCTTTCTCGTGGAGTATTCTTGTTCTGTTACTCTGTTTGAGCTTGTTCGGTTGACTGGGTTGCACCCAAAGTTCATTTCTTTGGATGGGTTATATTTATTCACTACCTAGTTGTTTTTGGAGCTGAAGGTAGCTTTTTCTACCCTTGTTTCTCATTTGATTTTTTTGGTTGGTATATGGATAAATTTATATCTGCTATCCTAGGTGAATTTGTGGCATAATGAAGCCCGCATGATGTGGGTGGTGATTCATTCTAATTTATTCTTGAAGTTCTTGATTCTTGGGATGCCAAAGGATGTTGTGTTTTCCATTTCTACTAGAGTGTCAACTTTATTTTGGGTTCTATAGAAAATGTTTTCTATTAAGGAAAATACTACTCCTATGGAGGTGGAGTTGGTTGCTTTGGAAGTGGTGAAAAGCACTCTTTTTTGGTCTCCTCTTTTATTCCTATTGAGGTGGAGTATGAGGTTGCTAGAGTTTAGTGGCTTTGGTGGAAAGGGTGTTTATGTCAATCTCTCTAATAGAGGGGAGCTCTCTCTTTTAGAGGTGGAGGTTCAATTAGTTTTCTGGGCTATAAGGTGTTTCAAGGGGATTCTTTCTATCCTATATTCAGTCTTCCTTCTTAGCTCTCTTATTGAGGTAGGGAGTTTGGTTGGTCTAAAGGTTTTGGAAGGGATCTCTTTCTTCCCTCTTTATTGTGTCATCTCTTATGGAGAACCGGTTTTGGAGATGTGGAGGTTCTACATCATTAAGGTTGCTTCTTTTTTTGGGCTCAGTCTTGGCTCTACTGAGCATTTAGTTTGTTGTGACCTGGTTGTTGTAAGTTTTATTGTTGGCTGGCTGACTCAAGTGGCTTTTGTGAGTTGTTAGGATTCAAGGCCCCTATAAAAAATAGTTGTAGAAGGTTAAAGGTTCCCTTCAAAACCTATTGTTTGCAACATGAGTAGTCTAGACTATCTTGTGGTGGCTACTATTGTTAGGTTGCTAGTTGTCTGTGTTTAATATTTTTTTAGCAAGGTTTCACATCCCTTTAAAACCTATTGGATTGAGTCTTGAGTTCCTTTAAAACCTATTTTTAAAGAGTTCTAGGTCCCTCAAAAACGTATTTTTCCCCATTAATAAAAAAATAATAATAATTCACCCTTAGATTTGTAAAAGTGATTAAGCTCAATCACAAGTTGATCATATACCATTTATTTATAATATTTTTGACATCACTTTTTCACAACTAGGAAATAAGATACACATAGCTATACTCATTTGTACCATGAAAAGTATGAGCTTTGTGCTCACTAGGTACTAGGTGGCCTTACATCATCTTCTCCTAGTATTGAATTCCTCTTAGGAGTCCTCAAGGGAAGACAATGGATCCACTTGTTTCAAAAATTATAAGAACAACAAGGATACATATTTCACCACATCATATAATGAATCAACAAGAGTCTTATTCAACCATATTATTTCCAAGTCACATCAATGCATGCCATAACACATATCTCAATTTTATTAGAAGAAATTCTCTTTATTTGACAATAAATTAATTAAATATAGATATTTCTTTGTATCACATCACACACATGGAAATTTTTTGACATCTCATTCATATATCTCAATAATCATATATCACATAAAATTAAATTTTCATGAAAAGAATGATGAAATCACATAGTGGGATGAGGATGATCGGTTTCCAAAATTCACCAATGAGAATATGTAATATCATAGTGCCACATATCTAAATGAATCATAATCTCCAAGTCCTTGTTGAGTAACCCTCTATATAGAAAAAATAGATAGATCTATGGGAAATGGATTTACAACTGTCATATACTGGTCTCATTTACCCCCTTATAAATAATTCCCTAGGCCATGTACTCCCCCCATACAACTTGTTAGAGACCCCTCATGACTATGACAGTTTCACATAGCTCATGTTACTACACACATGCCAATAAGAACATTGATAAATCCTTAAAATAAGAAATTTTAACACATTAAATTTCAAATAAAATCAACCAATAAAAATTTATATAAAAAGATAAAAATTCAATGATGGCCACCAAAAAAGAATTCAAAATTTAGAACCAAAAGTCACAATAACTAATCCTTGAGGTAATAAGGATAATTTCAAGATTCAATTAATCAAATAATTTCAATAATTTCAATTTTTTTGGCTTAATCACTCAACTAAAAGTCATGATAATAATAAAAAAATTGGAGTCCAAAATTTGCATAAGTTTCACATCACAATCACCATGTGACTTCAAACAATCCATTTAGTGGGGGGGGGGATGGTGATATCAAACAACATAGATCTTATGAATAAATCACCGTGTAATAATAAACATATCCCACACAACCCAGGACAATCATGTAATAACTAAATCATTATTGATAGATCTACTCGAGAAACAAAGGTACATTATGGTCCATCCTCAACCCATAAATTTCCAACAAATTTAGTTTACAATAGTCACATTTGAATCACTAGTGGATCCATATTGAGGGGGAGATGTGGAAAACACTCCAATGAAACTATGATGGACACACTCTAATAGAGGAAACTCACCTCACCAAAGGATAGGTTGGGTCACAAAGGAGGCCTTCTCTCCCCACTCAACCCCAAAAAGAGGATGTTCTCAATTAATCTATGAGGGTTGACCCTTATAAAAAAATTCTTGACATAACAAAACATATTTTTAAAGGACTCATCATTCAACAAAGAAGTCACAACCATGATTTAACTAAAAAATGAATAACTCCTAAAGTCTACAACAACATACAACAATCACAAAGGGTATATATGAGTGAATCATGTACAACATACATAAACCCTTCGCTTGAGTTGAATATCATGTATCAAAACTAGAGACATGAACATAGATTATTTAGGTAGAGAGGAGGATAGTGATTTAGATTCACATGAGGATGATGTAGAATCTAGGATTTATTTTGTGTAGAGGATTGGTTGCTAAGCTTCAAAGGGTGTTGATGTTGTTGCAAGCCTTCCTTCATGGAGTATTTTTTGCACCTAGCAAGAGGCTGAGGTTTTTTTTTGGTAAAGGTGTTTTGGCTCTAGGTGTTTTCGTGGTTGTTAGAGAGTCTGAGTCCATTTTTGGGGTTGTGGAAGCAATGCTTGTCACTTCGTTGGTGTTTTCCTTTGCATTTCATAGGCTTTCCTCTATGGCATTTGGTTTTCAATTTTCTTCTCTTGTGGAGTCTTCTTTGTGTGGTTTTGAGGTCTCAACCTTTTCATCTTTTGAGTTTGTTTCCTCTATTTCTTTGAGGTGAGGCTTTTTGTTCCTCTTGGTCGTTGTATGATTTGTCAGTTGTTATTTTTTGGTGTTGGACTTAGCCATGACCTGTCTTGATTGCTGATTTTTTTTTTTTCTCTATGAGATTGTTTTGGCTTTTTGTGCTCCTTGGATGCTTGTGTTCATCTTTTGGACTAGCCTCAACTATTTTCTTTCCCTTGGTGGGAGTTTATTTTTGTTCTTTAAGGGTTTTATTTCAAATTTTTGGGTGGGTTGATGCCTTCTTCCTCTAGTTCTTTCTCCTTATAGTTCCCTTGGATATTTGAGATGGTCTTGGGTCTCAAGAGGGTTGAACTTTATGATTATTTTTCTATTGAGAGTGAGTTGGAGTGGCATTTTTACCTCCCTAATATTATTGTGGGTGTTTTCATGGCTCTTGATGGTGTCCCCCCTAGTCTCTCTTCCTTTGTTGTGCTGGCATTGCTGAGTGACAGTGTGGTCTTGTTCCTCCTAAGGTTGTGAAGATTTTTCTACTATTTGAGGTTGTTTTACTCATGTAAGATTCTTGTTTTTCTACTCTATTTGAGTTTCTTTGGTTGAATGGGTTGTACCCAAAGTTAATTTCTTTGGCTAGGTTGTATTTATTCATGAACTAGTTATTTTTGGAGCTGAAGGCAACTTTTTCTACCCTTTTTCTCATTTGGTTCTATTGGTTGGGCTATAAATAAAGTTATATAAGCTATCCCAAATGAATTTGTGACATAATAAAGCCTGTATGCTATGGGTTGTGATTCATTCTAAGTTCTTCTTGAAGTTACAGACACTTTGGATGCCAAAAGATGTTGTGGTTTCCCTTTCTACTAGAGTGTCAACTTTATTTTGGCTTCTACAGATAGTGTCTTATATTGAGGAAAATATTTCTCCTATGGAGGTGGAGTACTCTCCTATTGAGTTGGAATTGGTTTCCATGGAAGTGGTGGAAATATCTCTTTTTTCGTCTCCTCTTCTATTCCTATTGAGGTAGAAAATACTCCTATTGAGGTGGAGTATGAGGTTGCTAGAGTTTAGTGGATTTGGTGGAAAGGGTGTTATTGTCATTATCTCCAATAGAGGGGATCTCTCTCCTTTAGAGGTGGAGGTTGAGTTGGTTTGTTGGGTTGGAACGTGTTTCAAGGGGATTATTTCTATCCTATATTTAGTCTTCCTTATCAACTCTTTTATCGAGGTAGGGAGTTTGGTTGGTCTGATGGTTTTGAAAGGGAGCTCTTGCTGGCCTCTTTATTGTGTGATCTCCTATGGAGAACCAATTTGGGAAATGTATAGGTCCTACAACATTAAGGTTGCTACTTTTTCTGGGCTCAGTGTTGCCTCTGCTAAGCATTTAGTTTGTTGTGACCTGGTTGTTGTATATTGTGTTGTTGCATGGCTCACTCAGGCGGTTTTGTGAGTTGTTAGAGTTCAAGGTCCCTATAAAACCTGGTTGTAGAGGGTTTAGGGTTCCCTTCAAAACCTATTATTTATGTTGTGAGTAGTCTAGTCTATCTTTCGTTGACTACTATTGTTAGGTTGCTGGTTATTTATGTTTAATCTATTTGTAGCAAGGTTTTAGGTTCCTTTAAAACCTATTTGTAAAGGGTTTTAGGTCCCTCCAAAACCTATTTTTTCCCATTAATAAAAAATTTAAATAATTCACCCTTAGAGTCATACATCTTAAAGTATCATTAAGATCAATCACAAATTGATCATATATCATTTATTTATAATATATTTTGACATCACTTTTTTACAACTAGGAGGTAAGATACACATAACTATACTCATTTGTACCATGAAAAGTATGAACTCTAGGCTCACTAGGTTCTAGGTGGCCTTACATCATCCTATCCTAGCATTGAATTTCTCCTAGGAGTACTCCAGGGAAGAGAATGGATCCACTTGTTTTGACAAGTATAGGAACAACAAGGATACATATTTCTCCACATCATATAATGAATCAACTAAATTATTATTCAACCATATTATTCCCAAGCCACATCAATGCATTCTAGAACACATATCTCAATATTATTAACAAAAATTCTCTTCATATGACAATAAATTAATTAAATATAGATATTTATTTGCATCAAATCACATACATGGAATTGTTTTGACATCTCATTAATATATCTTAATAATCATATATCACATAACATTAAATTTTCATTAAAAACACCATGAACTCACATAGTGGGATGAATATGATTGATGTCCAAAATTATTCTATGAGAATCCATAATATCATAGTGCCACATATCCACATGAATAATAATATATAGGTCCTTGTCAAGGAATCCTCCATATAGAAAAATAGATAGATTTGTGGGAAATGGATTTACAACTATCCCATACTAGTTTCCTTTACCCCATTATAAATAATTCCCTAGGCCATCTACTTACCCCATACAAATTTTTAGGGACCCCTCATGAGTATGACACTCTCACATAGTTCACATTACTACACACATGACAACAACAAAAAACATTAATAAAACCTTAATATTAAAAATTGTAATACATTAAATTTCAAATAAAATCAACCAATGAAAATTTATATAAAAAGATACAAAATTCAATGATGACCACCAGAAAATAATTCAAAATTTAAAACAAAAAGTCACAATAACTAATCCTTGAGGTAATGATGGTAATTTCAAGATTCAATTAATCAAATAATTTAAATAATTTCAAAACAAACCGCTTAATGAGTCAACTAAAAGTCACGATAATAATAAAAAATTATGAGTCCAAAAATTACATAAGTTTCACATCACAATCACCATGTGACTTCAAAAAAGTCACTTAAGGGGGAGGAGGGAAAATTGTGGTCTCAAACCACATATATCCTATGAATAAATCATCATGACACAATACACATATCCCACACAACCCAAGACAATCATGTAATAACTAAATCATTATTGTTAGATCTACTCCAAAAATAAAGGTACACTTTAGTCCATCCTTAACCCATAAATCCCCAACAAATTTAGTTTACAATAGTCACATATGAATCACTAGTTGATCCATATTAAGGGGGGATGTGGAAAATACTCCAATGCAACTATGAGGGACACACTCTAGTAGACGAAACTCCTGTCACCATAGGATAGGTTAGGTCACAAAGGAGGCATTCTCTCCCCACTCAACCCAAAAAAAAGGATGCTCTCAATTAATCTCAGAGGGTTGAACCTTATAAAAAAATTATTTACCTAACAAATTATTTTTACAAGGACTCATCATTCAATAAAGAAGTCACAAACATGCTATAGCTAAAAAATGAATAACACCTAAAGTCTACAACAATATACAACTATCACAAAGGGTGTATATGAGTGAATTATGTACATCATAGACAAACCCTTCTCTTGAGTTGAATACCATGTACCCCAACTAGAGACATGAACATATAAATTCACCGGTATCCTTACTAAACATGACTAAGTTAATTTTAATTCTTTGTAAAAAGTGTGTCACCAAAAAGTGTAGCCTTTCACACTTTTTCACTCATTTGGGCCATTTCCCTTGGATTTTGGCCTTGTTTTGCCTTGATCTATCCTTGACTACTTGAAAATCAACAACAATCTAATGGTGTTTTATGAAGGTGTTGTGAAGTGTTGTAATAGACCTTCCCACTTTTCTAAGACCCTTTCAACACAATTCACCTAAATAACCCCTTTTTACCCCTTTTCAAGCCTTGTGCTAAAGTGTTGTAAAGTGTTGTAATATATTTTCACACTTTCCTAGGCTTGTCATCAATAAATTAACCCTTTTTAATGTTAAATTGGTCCCTTAATGTACTTTTAGGCCCGAATTAAGTGTGTTTCGAGAGGAAAGTCTAATAAGCATCATTAAATACCTTTTTATTCCCGACCACCACTTGAATTTTCCCAAGTGGACTAGGTCACCACCTTGGGCGACCTAGTCTCTTTAGGCATAAAATTCAAAAATAAAACAAAAACCTAACGAGAATTTTCCACCAAAACCCTAAGGTTAGCCTATCATGTGGCATTTTTGAGAAATTAGGGTATATCTTGCATAAATAAGGGTTTTCACCTTCATTTCACCCCCCCTAAGATTATTTTTCATCTTCATAAGAACTCTTGAACTCAAGCTTCTCAAGCAAGCACTCAAGCACAAAGGCACTTCAAGCAACCTCCATTAGAGCTGGTTCTTGCATATTGCAGACTTCAACAACAAAGGATTTGGTTGTATGCAGATTTGGCAAGGAATAAAGTGTTGAAAAGGGTACCATCATTCCATTCAAGTCAACTCAAGTAATCAAACCCTAGGTGGAGCAAAAGGAAACTTGTAGGCCATTTTCTGAAGATTCGGACACATGTATCTAACATAAAGGGATGTGCAAGTGGTGGCTCACAAAATTAGACTTTGAATCTTTCAAAAGTACTAGGAGGACTAGGTCACCATAATTGGCAACCTTGTCCATGTACTAGGCCTGAAAAAGGGTTTTGACATTTCTGGATACCCTTTTAGCAGAAACCCACTCCGACATATTTTCCCGACAAAAGGACTAGGTCACCCATTTTGGCATAAGTGTCCCTGTGTAGATTTCCAACAGATTTTAGAACATTCCAGGAATATTCTTCGACAAGTTTCAATTCCTAGGTGCACAATCTTTGTATTTTCTAGTTTCCTTTCAGATTGCATACATTTAGGTCATTTAGTTTATCTTGCATATAGTTTACATTTTCTTTTGTTTACATTCTATAATTAGTTTTATTTTATTTTATTTTAGCATGTAGCCACGCACATCACAACCTTACTTAGCCCATACCCTTTGAATGCAATAACTAAAAAGAATATCATTAAGTGGAAAGAGAGTCATTTACTAATCAAGAGCTCCTAGGTGAAAAACCTTAGGGGCCTAATTGGGGAAATCCCATTTCCCTCTTTGCATATATCTTTTTGGTGGTTCATTTTGGTGAACTCGATGGTAGACCACTTGTTAATCTTCTGATTTGGCATTTCATCTTAGGATTAATCTTGAATTGCATTAGGGTTTTGCATTGTTTGCATCCTAGGATTTTTAAATAAGTGCATTAGTCAAAGGTTCATGTTAGCTTGCACTTTTCATTTCATTCTCATTGGAAAAAGTATAAAAAAATCTGCATTCTCATTCTGTACCTACATTGGAAAAACATAAAAATTAAAATTAGCATTCAAAACTTTCGAAAATAGTCACAAAAATAACTATGGGGACTAAGTTTCCACATTGGGTGACCTAGTCCTCTTGCATATTTTTGGTAGTCTTTTCTATCACTTTCAGAGCATTGTCTGCACTTCTATCTTTTGTAATTACATTTCTATGTTTGTCTTTAGATTTACTCTTTTATTCAATTTTCTACCATTTAGTTTACTTTCACTATGGCTATGTCTTTCAAAAACTTTTGGATGTCATTCAAATCCCTGGTAGACATATCCATTTGTGCCTTTGGCACTAATCCTAATGACATTGAACCTACTCTTTCTCAACCAACTCCAACTACATGTCCTCCTATCGAATTTGACATCATTGGGGATGATGATGCTAGCATAAATTGGTTCTTCAATTAATGCCTTGACAATCATGAGGCCAATGCAGCCTTCTACCCATCCATGTAATGACCCCCATTTCCCAACATGTCATCCCTAGAGAAATTTTATTACCTCCATCCAGAAACAAACAACAATCCTAAGTTCCCTGTACACGGTGAACCTGGTTCATCTGATTCTGTCACTACTCAACCATTTTACCATCACCAGGTCACCCACTCTCCAATTAATCTTCAAAAAACCTATGGAAAAGGGTTAGCTATTCTTAGCAAACAGGGTGGTGACACAACAAACGAACATAAAATACACAAATTTTATGAACAATTGTCTCCTGATGAACATACAAAGAGAATTGGCTATCAAGATTCTCCTCATGACCATAGGCCTCCTAGAGAATTTCTCAGACTTAGTGATGATGGTATGGTGATCTTCGATTCCCCTCCTGATTTGGATGTTCTCCTTCCTAAAGAACAACCACCCTCTCCTAACAACAACAAAAACAATCCTCAGATAATCTCAAGCCCTCCTGCCATAATCTCCTCTTTTGAAATTGGAGAATCTAGTCGACAAAAGAGGCCATTCAATTACACAAACTCAAAATTCCTCTTCGTCCACCTCCTGAATGTGAGAGGAAATTACAAATAATTTTAAACAAAGGAATCATCACCTTACCTCATCATACTAGGTTGGTGATTTATCCTAAAGATGCTAATGTACCACACTGTGTTTACCATCATGTTCTTGGCCATAGAAGTGATGAATGTCATCATCTTTGAGAGATAATGAGTAAATATCACTTCGATTGTGATAATTGCTTCTCCCTCAAATCATAAATTACTCTTATACACCTTCTCATGTCGTAGTTGTAGAATTATCCCTTCTCACTATTATCTTTCCCACCACCTATCTCAGCTCATTCTTTCCTTGCACTCAATGGGGGTAGGAAGTTTTGCTAGCCCTATCCTAGTAATGCATTTTTCCTCGTTCCTTAGCTTCGTTATTCACCTCCTACTTATATCCATTGAGATTGGGAGGCAAATGAATTGATTAATAGTTGACTTACACTTGCCTTACTATAATTGTGTTTTATTTTATGTGCAATGTTTTCCCCATACCTTTATGTTTGATGTTCCTCCTCTTTGTGACATTCTTCTATGTGTATCTTCAGTCTTCTCTATATCATACAATCATTTCGCTTTTCACTTTCCATTTTTTCCTTTCATTTGGGGATGATGTAAGGCATTGCGAGTGCAATGTCTCCTTAATGTTGACCCAAATGAACTTTTTTTCCTTTTATTTTTTCCTTCCATTTGGGGATGATGCAAGGCATCAAGACCACAATGTCTCCTTTATGTTGACCCGAATGAACTTCTTTTCCTTTTCTTTTTTCCTTCCATTTGGGGATGATTCAAGGCATTGAGACCACAATGTCTCCTTCATGTTAACCCAAATGGACCCCTTTCCTTTTAATTTTCTCTTTTTTCCTTCCATTTGAGGATGATGCAAGGCATTGAGACCACAATGTATCCTTCATGTTGACTCAAAAAGGCTCCTTTTTCTTTGTCTTTTCCTTTTTTCTTTTGTTATCCTTTTGGGGATGATGCAAAGCGTTGAGACATCCTATGCCTCTTTCATGTTGACCCAAAATGACTCTTTCTTTTCATTTTCTTTCACTGTCTTTGTGCCATTCTTCCAATTCTATGTATTTGAGGAGATGATGACAATTGTGAACTCTCTACATAAATATTGCAGCAATGAAAATATTGATTCCAAATCCATATATCCCTTATGTGTTTATGATTTTTCATTTTGGGGGCAACCCCCTTTCCCTTTTCCTTTTTCTTTATCTTCGCATGACGTAGCCTTTCTTGGACACCTATCACTTGACATAGGGATTTCCAAGTAGGCTCTCATGTCCTTTCCTTTATTTTTTTGGATTATTCCTTTCTCTACTTTAAAGTAATTTCTCACAAAACGGTGTGTAGCAATTCCTTTAAAGTGGGGGCATTTATTGGAATTATTTAATTTTGCATTTGTATTTGTTTTTCTTTGTCCTCAGTTCCTAGTGCAGCCTTATCACTTCATATGACACATTTCTCACATTGTGGATGACATTGGGTGTAATTTCCTTCATAAGTGTCACCTATCTTAGCATATTATATTCCTCTTAGTGGCCTGATGTGACACAATGCATCCCCTAAGTTGTGAATTTTCTATTTTTCAATTGGTCCTCTCTTGGAGACATTAGAAAAAATCTCCCTAAATCAAATACCTCACATGAACTAAATAAGACTCCTTCAAACATCCCTTTTTCATTTTATTATTTTGTATTTTTAAATGTATTTTTACATCCTTGCATACATGGCCACCTTGCATAACACAACTTGCATTCCTGTGGTGCCATCTTGCACTTGTTAATGAGTTCTAATCATCCAAGGCTTTTCTTATCTCATGAACTGGAACCTTGTCTTTTGTGGTGGCTTATCAAAGTTATCAGGAGGTATAACTTTGGTATGGTTGAGTGGGAAGCTTAACTAGTGGCACAAATTTCCCCATAGCCACCTTTGTGTGTGTGTGAGTGCATACCAACCATGTTTATGTATCTCACCCCTTTTCGACATTCTCACCTGGTGGACAACTGAAAGTCTCATTGGCTTAGAGTGAGTACACCTTTCCTTTCAAACAAACAACCTAGATCTGATCCATAACTAGCTGGACAAACGGTAGAAGCTTGATCCAATTTTTTCTCTCTCCACTCTTTCACATCACTCCTTGTGTGATATTTTGTGCTTATGTTCAGTTTGCGATGGGATCATGATCTTGGGGGCTTGATCATCCCTCTTGATCATAGTCATCTCACCTTACTAGCATGAATACATTGGATCCCTCTCGAAATGCATAATTCAAATACTTTAGTGTGATTTTGAAGCAAAATCATCCTCTCACTAAAGTGGGGGATAAATATGTCACCAAAAAGTGTAGCCTTTGACGATTTTTCACTCATTTAGCCCTTTTCCCTTGGATTTTAGCCTTGTTTTGCCTTGATATAGCCTTGACTTCTTGCAAATCAACAACAATCTAACAATGTTTTATGAAGGTGTTGTGAAGTTTTGTAACACACCATTTCTCTTTTCTAAGACCCTTTCAATACAATTCAACTAAAAAACCCCTTTTTACCCATTTTCAAGCCTTGTGCCAAAGTGTTGTAAAGTGTTGTAATGTACTTTCACACTTTCCTAGGCTTTTTATCAATAAATTAACCCTTTTTTAATGTTAAATTGGTCCCTTAATATAATTTTGGGCCTGACTTAAGTGTGTTTTGGGAGACAAATATAATAAAAATCATTAAACACCTTTTTATTCCCAACCACCAATTAAATTTTCCCAAGTGGACTAGGTCACCACCTTGGGCATCCTAGTCCCTTTAGGCATAAAATTCTAAATTAAAACAAAAACCTAATGGGAATTTTCCTCCAAAACCCTAAGGTTGGCCTATCACGTAATATTTTTGGGAAATTAGAGAATATATTATATAAATAAGGGTTTTCACATTCATTTAACCCCCCCTAAGATCATTTTACATCTTCACAAGAACTCTTGCACTCAAGCTTCTAAAGCAAGCACTCAAGCACAAAGACACTTCAAGCAATCTCCATTGAAGCTAGTTCTTGCATGTTGCAAATTTCAACAACAAATGATTTGGTTGTATGCAGATTTGGCAAGGAATAAAGTGTTGAAAAGGGTACCATCATTCTATTCAAGTCAACTCAAGTCATCAAACCCTAGGTGGAGCAAAAGGACAACTTGCATGCCATTTTTTGAAGATTTTGACATGTGCATCTAACATAAAGGGAAGTGCAAGTGGTGGCCCATAGAATCAAACTTTGAATCTCCCAAAAATACCAGGAGGACTAGGTCACCATTATTGGTGACCTTGTCCCTGTACCAGGCCTGAAAAAGGGTTTTGACATTTCTGGATACCCTTTTAGCAAAAACCCACTCCGACATATTTTCCTGACAGAAGGAATAGGTCGCCCATTCAGGTAAAGTGTCCCTGTGCAAATTTCGAGTAGATTTTTGTACATTCTAGGAATCCTCTTTGACAAGTTTCAATTCCTAGGAGCAAAATCTCTGTAATTTCAAGTTTCCTTTCAAATTGCATATATTTAGGTCATTTAGTTTATCTTTCATATAGTTTACATTTTCTTTTGTTTACATTCTATAGTTAGCTTAGTTTCATTTTATTTCAACATTTAGCCACACTCCTCACACACATCACAACCTTACTTAGCCCATACCCTTTGAATGCAATCACCAAAAGTCATATCATTAAGTGGAAAGAGAGTCATTTCCTAATCAAGAGCTCCTAGGTGAGAAACCCTATGGGCCTAATTGGGGGAATCCTCTTTCCCTCTTTGAATATATCTTTTTGGTGGTTCAAAAAGTAAGCAAGACTGAAAGGTTCCAGAGTAGAAAATCTATGCTTTGATACCAAATGTAATACCCACTTTTTACCTTACTGAGAAATGAAACAAACCATTTAAAAAAATTATATAAACAATAAAATTATAAGATTTACTTAGAAAAAATAGCCGAAAACACTACAATTGTTAACACATAGTCATATAGATAGGAGGATTTTATGACATCCACAACATATAACATAACTTACAATAACATAATCAACCCTATAAATTTTGAACATAACAAAGGATTCTATATGAGATTCCTATTTGGGGGGAGATGGGACTCAACCATTTGAGGAAATAAGAGAAAATATTCCATAACATAAGATGTTTACATATACTCAAACTCTCCCAAGTTATCCCAACATATATATTTCCTTCTGCAACCTTCCACTCTCTCTTATTAAAATCATAAGTTGTGGTACTCATACCCAAAAATAAAATTAATGGGTACTCATACCCAAGGTAGTGTAAGGTCACCCATCTCTTGGATGTTTCTAGGAAATTTTCAATAAATTACTTGACATGGTCCTTAGGTCTAATCACCAATCAAAAAATTGCACTAGTGTTAAATTTTTAATAAGATTAAATATCTCACAAGATAGATCAAAGGTGGGTCATATCAATATTCAAAATTATTATGTAACACCCCGCCACACAAACCCCACAAGACAACAACCAACTAACCAAAGATGAAACAATTTTTTTGTTTTGAATATAACAACTACTCAACAACCATTATATAAATAAACATACAACATTATTATAATTACATAATGACAGCTAACTAGTCCCATGGGATTACATGGTTGCATTACTCGCAAATGTTCCCAACCAATAAACATTGCTATAAATAAATGCCAAGTAATTAAATGATAGAAACATAAACTACAAAAGATAACATAATGATAAACATACAACCATCCATAATCAATTGAGATGACAAAGATACATACATCATTTTATTACATATCAAATACATAGTTCAAGATTATAATTGTGGATCATATTTCCACAAATACAACACATCAAAGATACAATAGTGCATTATGAAAAGCTTCCCTTATATCCACGAGAAGGTTACATCAAGGACAAGAATAATACATCATTGAAGAATAAGGTACAAGACATCAAACAGTCTTCAATCAAGTGAAGCCCTAGAATCTTTGCATTCGCTTCCACTCCTCACTTCATGAACATAACCTGGGTATCCAATGGGATGCATAGCACATTCCAACCAACCATGTGGACTTGAAGGCCCACCCCCCATGCTAGGAGATGACAAGAAAGGACCCACATCCAAAAAAAGGTCAAGCAAACAAGGCTAACACAACATCAACATAAAACTACATCAAACGAATGCAAACAACACTCCCATAGGAAACCAAAGCAAGGGAAGATAAATGAGTATAGTATGAGAGTGTCATCACATGGCATTACATTGATTATCCAAACATCCTATCACAAGGTGTCACCTCCATCTATGGTTATCATGACTACCTATCTCAAGGTTTCGTTCCATAGGGTGACTCATGTGAAACCACCCACCTTTTGTGAGGACAAGGCAGTGATCTTACCAACCAAGTCTTCTCATCCCATCCTTAGCCTGTGAAATCACTAACAACATGGGTGAGACACATAATTAATATTGTTTAGGTTTTAACTACCCAAGCCCACTATTTCATTAATTAGATTATCACTTGTTTAGGAAACTCTTCTATGGGTTATCTTGACAGCCCCTTTGTGTGCCGACCCCCATGAAGAGCCACCCTCCCTATGAAACCAAAACCAAATACAAAGTAGGGAGTGTACCTCAACTCACATAAAATCAAATAGTACATAACACACAACATGCGAGGCATGAATAATCTCACAAACACATATCATATCATTGAACCAAGTACAAAGGAGGTACCACCCACCAACAAAATCTACATAAGTGAAAAAATGCACTAAAACAATAGAGTGCCCAAATGAACAACCTTCTCCCTAGCCTTTGGAAGTTACTAGAATATCCACTCAAGTCTGAGAATTAAAAAAACATGGGTTCCCGTGACTCAAAGTCAACACAAAAATGAACCAACCCATAAAAGAAATAGCATTTACTCAATTCTTGAATCCAATAGAAAATCAATGGATAAATCATATTCATTGAACAAAAAATTCAAAAGAAATACTTTCTTCTAAATCAAACAAGGGTAAAGCTTATCAACTGATTTTAACACATAGATAAAATCACAACATTTAAATAAACAAACAATTAATTTATACATCTAACTAATTAAAAGAATGCATGAGTATTAAAAGATCACTATTACTAATATCAATCCATGTTTTCTTTTAAACACTATTATTGATTATAAAAATGATGATTCCACTAACTCAATATTACACATTACTTTACTAATAGCTTAGCCATTAAATGCACTCAATTAATAATTAACCCTAATCACACATATTCTAAATAACTATCCCTATAGAGAATTTACAAATCAACTTATTAAATGAATATGTAAGTATTCATCATTTACAAGATCATCTAATTTACATAAACCCTTCGTTTATCAAAATATAATCAATCAACTCTTTCCTATTTAACCTTCCAATTACTTATCTACATGTTCAATTAATTACAATGTAGAATTTTTATTTCACTATAACCCTAATTCAACATATAGTTCAAACAATTGCTAATGCAATGTAAAACATGTACTCATACTAGCCAAATTCTAAGTGTGCATATTCCAATGACTAAGTAGCCTACTCAATTTAGGCTAGAAAATATTTTCTAGTCTTCAACCAATTAATTAATCTAAGGAAACTTAAAGCATATTTTGATCAACTATAATCCATTAAACACAATACAAAATTATTCTTTTTCTATAGGAACCTATTTTCAAGTATACATATAACTATGTCAATATATTATAAATAGAAGGCAATTTGTAATATCATATTTCAATTTTTAAGTGATATATATGCAATTATTTACAAACATTTCCTTATACATATCTATATATAAAATAAATTGAGTTGCTATTTTCAACCGACTAAACCAGATATAAATACAATGAGCACAACTTTAAAAGGAATACATATACAAATGAATATATATATATATACCTATATTGACTCAACAATAATCACATAAACTAAAATTTGCAAATACAATGCAAAACATTCAACTAACATAGCTCGAATACCATACATAATAAATCAAATAAAAATCTCCTTTCAAGTATCAAACACCATTACAAATAACAACTGAATTACATATATAGTTGTTCATTAGATGTGCATGGTTGACCTTCCTACCGCCTTGGCAATCATTGGAGATTCCCTACACCTCAATACTACAATGCTAGTTTAACACGTGGTGCCTTTGGATCATAAATGAATATAGGTGGAGTATTTCCAGTGACACTACATATTTATTAGGATTCCTAAAAAATGTGGCAACCTATGTTCTTCTCAAACAAATATGCAAATGTGGGGTATAGTGGTGATGCATAAATGGTAAGGAGAATGATGAAAGATTAAGGAATTCAAAGGGACTATATAAAATCGATGGCATGGGATAGCAATCACCATTGCAACAATTGTATATCTAAAAATAAATCACAAGGAAAATTCATCAATATTAAATACATAAACTACAAGAAAAGGTGCTATGAGAAAAACTCCAATGATAACTAAAATGCTTTCTAAGGTGATTTCAAGCTGGGTGGCAATGATACGCCAAGATGGGATTTTGCCAATGGAAAGGAAATAAAGAGATACTACCAAAATTTTAACATACAAAAGTCCCTAAAAATAAATGGGTAAGTGCACCAATCTGTGACACAATCTAGGTGCCAAATTGAAAAACGCCCAAAAAAGGCTGAAATAAGCCATTTGGCGTGCGCCAAATTTGGCATGCACCAAATTGAAAACTTAACATAAAATCCAAAAAACAGGTTTCAAACCCTCATTTCTCTTCAACTCGTGGCTTGAATTGGAGGATTTGAGGTTTCCAACTCGTGCTCACCAAATCTCGTCCATTTTTTGCATCCTTAGCTTGCCATTTTCCATGAGGATTCCACCAACACATTGGAGAGGTCAAATATTGGAAAGAGGTATGCATTTTTATTCTATTTATTTCGAATTTCATTTAGAATGCAAATTTAAATAAATTTTTATAAGAAAAATTTGTTCTAATTCTCAGTGAATGAATCTCCACCTCAAAACATTGAGAATTCACAATCACCCCCTCACAAAGAGCCTCCTATACAAGCACAACCTGAAACCCTTCCATCAATTCATAAGAATCCTCAAGGAACACAAGAAAATATTCAAAATGAAATTGAAAATGATAAAAGAGACATTCAACAATTAATTGGAAGATATACTGAGCATGCCAAAACCCACCCTTATAGGAGAGGGATTGATGAATCATTGAAGTCAATTGTAACTCATGTAGGAGAAATGAGCGAGCAAATGCATTTTTGGTCAAATAAGAGGCATGTGATGAGATAATTTTATGCTAGTGGTTTGTCATATGTAGATGTCAAAAACCAAGAAAATAGCAAAGCCGATTTGTGTGCCCTATTTATAGACACGAGAACCAATGAACCTTTGTCTCATGCATGCAGGAGGTTCCCTATCCATTGGTACCAACATGAGTTTTTTTTTTTTTTTGGGAGTGGTGGTGGATGGTATTTGATCGATCTCCATGCAATAGCCATGAGGTTCCGCAATAATTTTTGAGGAAACTCTATTGCGAGTTTGTTCTCAATAAAATTCCAAACTATTTTGACATCTTAGAATTTCAGGGTAGAGGTGGGGGCTCCACACATGATAGACCTACTGCACGATGTAATCCATAGTTGGCATCGAGAGCCTTGGCTAGAACCATGGTGGATCATGTCATTGTTCCTTCCATTGTTAAGGACAATGTAGAGGTGGACATGCTAAAGTTGATTGACTCACTTACCCAAACCATTTTATATTGTGTGAGTCCTCTAGTAGAGCCTGGTGTGGAGGAGACGTGTAAGCCCCAAGCCCCCACCATTGTGGCGCTTGTGGTGCTATTTGCATGTACGATTATCAAAGTGCTCATGATGTAGCTACATAACCTACATCAGTTGTAGAGGTGATGGCTTTCATAGATGATATTCTGAATGATACATTCAACATTGACACTCAGGTAAAATTTAGGTAGTTATTTTAATGTTGTTTATTAAATTATATTTTCAAATTTAAGAATAACTAATTAGTAGAATTTTGATATGATGAAATTTCAAGGTTAGACTGTTCATGAGGCATGCTCTATTCCTACAAACCCTTATACATTCTCGATGATGAGTCCATAGATATGCAACTAGTATTAAAGATATTATTATTGTATTTGAACAGTTGAATGTTATATTTGAATGTTTGTCTCATAACATGCTTTGGATTTCAAATATTTTCTCGATGCACCTTCTTCCTCCACACCTCACAATTCATATCCTCAAACAAATTACACTCAGGTATCCTTTATTCATTAATGGTGTTGTAAAACTATGTTAGCTAGTTTTCATAATTTTGCGTATATACAAATCTAAAAAAAATGATGAGAAACACAAACATTGCATTTATATTCCTTGAGTGTGTCACATTATGTTCTCCTAATTCACTTTTTGTTCCTTTATTCCTTCCTAATCCCATACCATTAACATTTAATAGTTCACCCTATTTTCCATGATCCCATCCTAGCCCATCCCACTAATATCTTCTAGTCAATGCTATGTGTCATTATGTCCTTCTACTCCCATATTATTGTACCCATTATTATTTCACCCTAGATGTTCCATGATCCCCTATGTTATACCATATTTATCCATGTTTCATCCTAGATAACTCTTCTCTATTATTGCTACACACAGGTCAAGTTCGCACTTCGTGTATTATAGTCAAACCCTAGACACCTCCTAATTCACCCTATGTTGCATTATTCTCTAGTAATCGCATCCCATTAACCTCTAATTTTCCACCCTATATTTTTTTATCCCATCCAAGCCCATCCCATCAATCTATACTAGTCCATCCTATGTTCCATTAATCCCTTCTATTCCCATCCCATTACCCTCTCTTATTTCACCTTATGTTCCATTATCCCCTCTTGGTCTTTATATCAACATGATACCTGAGATATTGTTTCATTTTTAGTTGTTGAAATTAGAAAACCTTGGTGATTTTGGTGGCACGATGGACCACGGAGTTGCTGCAACAATAGCCACTTTTGATCCATTGAGAGAGGTATGCAATAGATTAGTCGATTTGACATTATATTTTATCCATTATTGTCTATTATAGAAAATTATCACGATACTTTTATGTAGTTTAATTTCTATCTTGATAGTGGCTATAGGTGGTTGTCACTATAGATCATGGACATGGTGATGCTATAAATGTGCATGATGACTATATGTATGCAGTAAATGATTATATATTTTGTTATATGCCATTCCACAATTCAATTTCTATGTATTAACATCTTTACTTTTTATTGTATTAGTTGAAGGTCCAGAGTGAAGAGAGGAGGACTAGCGAGCATGTTCGAAAGACAAGAGAAGCAACAATCACTCCATCCAACCAAATTTTGAAGGCAACACATGATCTATTTCCTTTCCCTAGAGGGAAATGACTATGTATTAGGGTTGTTTGTTGTATGCCTATGTGGCATTTTGGAACATATGTTTTGTACTATGGAACATATTTTTTGTACTATCAATATATACATGAAATTTTATGTCCATATGGCTCCTTTTTACTAAGCCTGTATGTTTTTTTTGGATATATTGTATATACTTTTATCAATATATATCATTGTATAGCCTTTCAACTTTTTGATTAAAGAAAAATTTAATTTTCTACTGCATTCTTGAATGATGTTATCATGCGTATCATGTAAATTTTATGCTTGAATATTGGAGGCATGGATTTTGTTTACATATAATGCTTAATTAATTACTATCAAATGCTAAATAAGCCCCATCTAAAGTGTATTGTGTAAATAAGCTTCATTCGTGATGGTTTGTATCATTTGGAACGCTTCAATTACTTGTGCCTCACTTATTCACATGTATGCTTCACTTATTCACATGTATACTTCACCTATATTGTGTGTATTCACGTGTATGCTTCATGCTTCCAATGCATAGCAACAAAAATCTTTTGGGGAAAAAATGACAAACCAAAAGTATAAGAGTTTTTGAAAAAATTGGGAAAAATTGTAGAATAAAAGATAAAAACTTTTTAAATTTTTTTTGAAAGGTATTTCCATAGCATATAGAGATATAGAGAGAAAATAAAATAAATATTTTAACAATGAATTGTAAAAAATAGATTTTTGTAGTTTATATTCATATCATTGATTACATTGCATTGCACATCTTTCAAAGTCAAAGCATTACTTCACTTTGCATAACTAATAACTAGATGCTGATAGATGACAAAATTTCAGTTACAATATAGTTTGTACAAAGTCAACCTAAGAAGTTATTGAATTTCCTCACATTGCATAACTAATAACTAGGAGTAGCTTCCAATTACATTTTTTTATCATGGCATTCTATGAGACCAAATTTCTTTGAGGCATTTTTTCAAATAGTTCACTACCTTGTCTATGTTACCACATTTTTCATACATGTCTACCAAAGCATCTTGTCAAACAGTTCACTACCTTTTTGCTATTGCTAAAAGCCTAAAACAAGTGATTTCGAAAAAGCTATGGATGCTTCGAAAAAATATATCAAAAGCATAATAGTAAGCAATAACATAGAAAAGGCAGCAAACTGTTTGAGAAAATGCATCAAATAAATGTGGTGATGGAATGTCATGACAAGCCATAGACAAGGCAGTGAACTAGTTCAAAAGTTGCCTCAAATAAATGTGGTCTCATGGTGATGGAATGCCATGACAATCAAATTGATTTTCATTGTCATGGCATTCCATCACCATGATACCTCATTTTTTTGAGGCATTTTTTCAAAGAGTTCACTGCCTTTTCTATGCCACCACATTTTTCATACATGTCTATCAAAAGATTATATCAAACATTTAATTGCCTTTCTACTATGGATAAAACCCTAAAATATTGATGCAGTAGGGGAGGTCCTACAATCTCACTAAACAAAATTCCAATAATTAATCACAATCCTCAAGTCACAAATCCTCATAGCTCTTTACTCTCATCAAATCAAGCTACCTCCTTGTAGCACTCCAAACCTATAAAATCGGGTATATTTTCTCAATCTCTTATTTTTCAAACCAATAACATTCCTATTTCAAGGAGCTATTATTGAGTTTAGCAACATACCTTAACAACATACCAAACAATCACCTAAGGTTGTTTTGTAACAAATTGCTCAAATCGGGCTTTTCATGCCTTGTAGGGCTCAAATTAGCCCACTTTCACAAAGAGACCACCTTCAAAACTTGTCCAAAACTCTTGAAACCTTGGGGAAGCACTTCATATCTATCAAAATTTCAAATTTCACCATTAGATTGCAGTGGTTCAATCATTTACTACCCAAATCATAAAACCCTCATTTAATGCCTATAAACTAGGGGTTTATTGAAAACGGCACTTCCCAAACAACCCAAAAAATTTCAATTGCTCAAACAAGTAAAAAAACCTTTATCATACTTAATTCCTCATAAAAGTACGTTTCCCAAGTCAAAAACTCAGTTTCACTCTCTAAAACCTCCCTTTTTGAAAGGAAAACTCAAAATTTACTCATAGGGCTTCACACCCAAGTCACCTCCAGACCTCCCCTGCTCTAATTCACCATGCTTACACATTTTTAATGTTAGTTCAGACCCATTCCTCAAGTGACAGAGGCTACAAAAAGAGGAATGGGTCATAAAGCCATATTATTGACTCAAAACCTTCACTTGTACAAGTTTAGGCCGGTTTGGTTAAATTGATGATAAAATGCACAAAACTCAAAATATAACCTTCAAAATGGATTCAAAGGATTTTTAAAACTATCTAGAATTCCACCCACCACAATTTTTAATCCAAAAAGTAATTCACAGGCCGTACAAGTCTTTTTTTATATGGAAAAATATAGAAATCTAGAAAAATCAGTGATGTTTCTATTAATATTTCACTTGAAAACTTAAATAATCTCTCTTACATCGATTCCTTTCCACATATTTATGATTTTCCATCAAAAATAACTCCTTAAATTCCTCAAACGGCCTATTGAAAATCCTTGACCATTGGACTTCTCTTGTGTTCAAAAATTGCAAGTTTAAAATATTGCTTTTTTGCATAATTTCACAAATTTTCCCATTTTTGCATTTTTGAGATACCAAACCTCCTAAACACCTAAAATGACTGAATATTGACAACTTACATCACAAAATTTTCTTATAGACCTTATTTTATCATAAAATTCAAAACTTCTAGAGTCTAGACCTTATGAACTTAATTTGACAATTTTGCACCAATGGTGCTCTTGCACCAAACATGTGCTTTCGAACAAGCTATGGATGCTTGGAAGAAATATAGAAAATCATAATAGAAAGAAATAGCATAGACAAGGAAATGATCTGCTTGAAAAAAATGCTTCAAAGAAATGTGGTCTCATGGTGATGGAATGCCATGAAACGCAAATTACTATGGATTGTCATGATATTCCATCACCATGAGACAACGTTTCTTTGAGGAATTTTTTCAAAAAATTCATTGCCTTGTCTATGCTACCACATTTTATAACATGTTTACCAAATAATTCTATGAAACCATTCACGAACTTGTTGCTATGGCTAAAAGCCTAAAACGGGTGCTTCCAAACAAGCTAGATGAATGCCTGGAAAAAATCTATCAAAGCATAATAATAAGCAATAGCATAGACAAGGCATTGAATTGTTCAAAAAAATGCCTCAAAGAAATGTGGTCTCAATTTTCTTGTCATGAAATTCCATCACCATGGGACCACATTTCTTTGAGGCATTTATTTCAAACAGTTCACTGCCTTGTCTATGCTACAGTTTTTTCATACATATCTACCAAAGCATTTTATCAATCAATTCATTGCCTTGCTACTAAGGAAAAAATTATAAAACAAGTTCTTTCAAACAAGCTATGGATGCTTGGAAAAAATATATCAAAGAATAATAGTAAGCAATAGCATAATGTCGAGCAGGGAGGCCTTCAATCAACTAAATAGAAATCCAACTGATACACCAAGCCTTTGTTCCTCCAAACCCTATCAAGGGTGATTCTCCTCAAACTTCACTATTTATCTTGTAGGTTTACAAACCCAACTTATTCACCTTTTCTTTCAAAGCTTAATAACAATAAACAAGCCACTCACCTTTTCAGACACCCTTTTAAGCCTTCAAAAATGTATCACAAAAACACACAAGGTCACTTTTGACCAACACCAACAAAACAAGGCTACTACAATGTCTTAATTGGCCAATTAGGCCAAATTTTCAAAGCAACTATACTCCAAACTATCCTCCCATCCCAAATAACTATAGAAATTCATTTTCCAGACCACAAAACCTCCAAATCCACAAACTTTAACCTGAGAACCACTCCTTTAAGCCCACATTTACAAAACCCTCATTTTTAGCAAGTTTTGGGTGGGTTTATTAAAAATCCTAATCCCACAACTCATAGCACCTTGAAAATGCATCAAACATGCTTAAAATAACTTGCACATGCTTAAAAGTCCCTCACAAACTGCTGCCTCAAAGGATTTCAACCATTTCCACTCTTAAACCACTGAATTTCACCAAAACTCATCAAATTGCCAACTAGGGCATCACACCAAACCACTCAACTCACCTCCCTTTCTCTAGAAACCATGCAAATATGTTCCCTACCCATAATTATGTCATTCCACTGAGTTATAGTAGGATACAATGGGTGGAATGGCTAAAAAGTCATGTTTACACACTCAACTACTTGCATTTGACAACTTTTTCCCCAAGTGAGAAATCACTACCACGGGAAAAGGCCTCCTAGATAGAAAAAATGAGAGAGGTTATTATAGATGGGTCCAACATGATCCCATAGGCTCAGACAAGAAGTTTCTAAGCATCATGGTGTATGAATATGAGCATGCTAAAGTTCACAACCATTTTGCACTTTGGACTCTTAAGGGATTCTGTCGGTTGAACGTAGCTCAGAGAAATTCTACATGTTTTAGTGGGAAAGAGGACCATGCATAGTGTAAATATACCCACCCAAATTGGGACAGTTCTTTTGGTCATACAAGTTGTAGAACGAAAGATGCACCACTTTGCAACTTTCAACTACTTGCATTTGACAACCTTTTTCCAAGAGAGAAATCGCCACCATGGGAAAAGGCCTCTGAGATAGAAAAAAATGAGAGAGGTTATTGTAGAGGGGCTCAACATGATCTCGTAGAATTATATGAGAAGTTTCTAAGTATCATGGTATCCGAATACGAGCATGCTAAAGTTTACAACCATTTTGCACTTTGGACCCTTAAGGGATTTTGTTAGTTGAACGTAGCTCAGAGCGATTCTGTGTGTTTGGGTAGGAAACAGGACCATGCCTAGTGTAAAAGTACCCACTCAAACATGTCAGGACAGTCCATTTGGTCAGATGAGGTGCAGAATGAAAGTTTCACCACTTTACAATTTTCAACTACTTGCATTTGACAACTTTTTCCCCAAGTGAAAATTTTCCACCACAGGAAAATTCCTACAAGATAGAAAAAACTAAGAGAGGTTATTGTAGAGGGCCCTAAGATGATCTCATAGGATTAGACAAGCAGTTTCTAAGAATCATAGTGTCTGAGTAATATCATGCTGAAGTTTGCAGCTATTTTGCACTTTGGACCCTTAAGGGATCGATCCGGTTGAACATAGATCAGAGTGATTCCGCATGTTTGGGTGTGAAAGAGGACCATGACTAGTGAAAACGTACCCACCCAAATGTGTCAAGATAGTTCATTTGGTCATACAAGATGCATAATCAAAGTTGTACCAATTTGTAACTTTTAACTATTTCCATTTGATGACTTTTTCCCCAAGTGAAAATTCAACACCATAGGAAAATTCCTCTGAACTAGCAAAAACCGAGAGAGGTCATTGTAGAGGGGCCAAACATGATCCTGTAGGATTAGATGAAAAGTTTCTAAGTATCACCATGTCTGAGTAACAACATACAAAAGTTTGCAGCCATTTTGCACTTTGGAACCTTAAGGGATTCTGCGGGTTGAACGTAGCTCAAAGCGATTCCGTGTATTTGGGTGCAAAAGAGGACCATTCCTAGCATAAATGTACCCAACCGGATGTGTCGAGATATTCCATTTGGTAACATGAGCTGTAGAACAAAAGTTGCACCACTTTGCAACTTTCAACTACTTGCATTTGACAACTTTTTCCCTGAGTGAAAATTTGCGACCACAGGAAAATTTCTCTGAGATAGAAAAATTTGAGAGAGGTTACTGTAGAGGGGCCCAACAAAATCTCATAGTATTAGGTGAGAATTTTCTAAGTGTCATGGTGACAGAGTAATAGCATGCTGAAGTTTGCAGTCATTTTGCACTTTAGACCCTTAAGGGATCAATCTGGTTGAACGTAGCTCAGAGAAATTCCATGTGTTTGGGTGTAAAAGAGGACCATTCCTAGCATAAACATGGAAAATTAGACATGTTGGGACAGTCCATTTGGTCACACGAGCTGTAGAATGAAAGTTGCACCACTTTGCAACTTTCAACTAGTTGCATTTGACAACTTTTTCCCGAAGTGAAATTTCACCACCACAGAAAAATACTTTTGAGATAGAAAAAATTGAGAGAGGTTATTGTAGAGGGGCCCAATGCGATCTCCTAGGATTAGACAAGAAGTTTCTAAGCATCACAGTGTCTGAGTAATAGCATGCTAAAGTTTGCAACCATTTTGCACTTTGGACCCTTAAGGGATCGATTTGGTTGAACATAGATTAGAGAGATTCTGTGTGTTTGGGTGTGAAAGAGGACCATGAATAGCATAAATGTACACACTCAGAGGTGTTGGGATAATATTTTTGGTCACACAAGCTGCAAAATGAAAGTTGCACCACTTTACAACTTTCAACTATTTGCATTTGACAACTTTTTCTCCAAGTGAAAATTTGCCACCATAGGAAAATGCCTCTGAGATAGAAAAAAATGAGAGAGGTTATTGTAGAGGGGCCCAACACAATCTTGTAGGATCAAAATAGAAGTTTCTAAGTGTCACAGTGTTTGAATAATAACATGATGAAGGTTGCAGCCATTTCGCACTTTGGACCCTTAAGGGATCGATCCGGTTGAACATAGCTCAGAGGGATTCCGTGTGTTTGGGTGCAAAAGAGGACTATTCCTAGCATAAAAATACCCACCTAGATGTGTTGGGACAATCCATTTGGTCACACAAGCTGTAGAATGAAAGTTGCACCACTTTGCAACTTTCAATTACTTGCATTTGACAACTTTTTCCCCATGTGAAAATTCACCACCATAGGAAAATGCCTTCGAGATAGAAAAAACTAAGAGAGGTTATTGTAGAGAGGCCCAAAAAAATCTCATAGGATTAAATGAGAAGTTTCTAAGCATCACATTGTCTAAATACGAGCATACTGAATTTTGCAATCATTTTGCACTTTGGACCTTTAAGGGATCGATCTGATTGAACGTAGCTCAAAGAGATTCCACGTGTTTGGGTGAAAAAGAGGAACATGCCTAGCATGAACATACCCACTTGGATACATGGAGACAGTTCATTTGGTCACACAAGATGCAAAATGACAGTTGCACCACTTTGCAACTTTTAACTACTAGCATTTGACAACTTTTTCCCCAAGTGAAAATTCACCACAACAAGAAAATGCCTCCGAAATAGAAAAAATTGAGAGAGGTTATTGTAGAGGGTCCCAACGCGATCTTGTAGGATTAGATGAGAATTTTTGTAAAAATCACGGTGTTCAAGTAATAGCATGTTGAAGTTTGTATCCATTTTGCACTTTGGACCCTTAAGGGATCGATCCGGTTCAATGTAGCTCAAAGCGATTCCATATGTTTGGGTGCAAACAAGGACTATATATAGCATAAAAGTACCCACCTAGATGTGTTGAGAGAATCTGTTTGGTCACATGAGTTGCAGAATGAAAGTTGCACCATTTTGAAACTTTGCACTGCTTGCATTTGACACTTTTTCCATCAAGTGAAAACTGGACACCACTCCAAGATAACAAAAACTAAGAGAGGTTATTGTAGAGGGTCCCAACATGATCTCGTTGGTTTAGATAGATATTTCGTACGCACCATGGTTTATGAGTAATACCCCGTCAAAGATTGTTGCCCTTTTGCACTTTGGACCCTTAAGGGATCGAGCCGGTTGAACGTAGATCGAAGAGATTGTGCTCTCTTTTCAATGGAATTAGGTGGGCAACATAATTAAATCCATTTTAGTTTTGGTTTGGTTAGATTTCAAGTGATTTTGTGTATTTTAGAAGCCAATTATCGAGGGTCGGTCTGTATACCCTTTTTTAAGGGTTTTTAGTGCATTAAAATGTCATGTTAAGCCTTCCACCCACTGTATGCTTTTGTAACTCGATGAAAAGGCTTAGTTAGGGTTATAAAAGATGTGTGCAAGGGAGGAAAATAGAGGGTTTTTAGGTATTTCCCTAGATGTCAAATGGTGCATTTTTGAGTAGAAAATGGTGGTTTAGTGCTAGGGTTTGAAGAAATATTTGGGGGCAGCGATATCTCTTGAACTTTTAAGCTTGTGCGGACCTTTATGAAGGTGTTTCAAGCTTTGGTTGGCTATGGGAAGTTTTGGAGTATGGGTTTTCAATAAACCCTTGCCTAACTTGTGAATGAAGAGGGTTTATGGGTTTGTTATGTTAGATGGCTTATCAAGCCCTAGAATTGGAGGAGTTGGTGGTTTGGTAAACTAGTTAATGCTGCCCACTGGTGGGTTGCGTGTGATAGGAAGAATAAAGAGGGGTTGCTTGTTTTGTGAAAGCTGATTCAAATGAGTCTTATGAGGGTTTGATGTATGTTGAAGAAGTCTTAAATGGGTGCCTAAAATGGTGGTTTCTTACAGAGGTTGTTAAGAAATTTTGAGAGTTAAGGTGGGAAAAATATATCTATAGACCTACAAGATTCACTAGGTGCAAACTTGAAAATAAGCCAAGATTGAGCTTTGAGGGAAGGAAGGAGGTTATCCTTTTATTATAATTTCTACATCATAGGTGCTCACTATGAGGTTAACTTCAAATGAGTAACTTGAGATTCCCTTGTAAATCTTCACACGCTCTTATGAGTAATTGGTGAAGTTTTAAGGTCTTATGTTTCCATTTTGTGGAAGTTGAAAATCAAGGTGAAAATGTTGTCAAGATAGGTTGAATGCCATTTTATCTAGTGTGAGGTCATTTTTTGGATTCAATAAGGTCTAGGTAGACCATCTCTAATGTCTTAGGAGTCTAGGAGGGTCAAATTGCAAAATAATGCAAAATGAGCAAAAATGTTGTTAACAATAATATGTAAAAAAGTACAATTTTGTACTCCAACATCCATAATGAGTTTGAAAATTTGTTGGAGTCAATTGTAGGATGGTAGTTGGTTTTTTTCACATTTGAAAAGGATTCTTATGTTTGAGTTTGAGGTTGGAGAAACCAAGTTAGAAATAAAAACAATAAAATCTTGTTATTCCCATGCCATTTTCTGATTTTTTCCATAATTTTTGAAGTTTATTGCTACTGTATGGTTTTGTACAGGGTGGTTGTGCTTAATTATTAATGGAAACTAGCGAGCAATAGATTTAACTATTTCAAAAACTTGGTTTGAAGAAATTTCATTCAATTTTGTGCATTTAATAGGCATTTAACTGGAGGTTGGTCTGTGAGTCCTGTTTCAAGGGTTTAAGTGCATTTAAAATGGTGTTTTAAGACTTCCACCCACTGTATGATGTTGTAACTCGATGGATAGGCTTAGTTGAGATAGATAAACATGTTTTCATTGTTTCTTGAGTAGGGGAGGTCTGCATATTGATTTTTGGTGGTGCCCTAGGTGGCATTTGGGGTGTTTTTACATGAAAAAGTGAGGTTAGAGAGGGTAAAAGTGGGAAATGTTTACTCGGGTAGTCATTTCTCTTGTTCTTTTAAGAATGTGCAAGGTTATTCCAAAGGTTTTTATTTTTTTTTGAGGTCTGAGAAGGCGTCGAGCATAGTTTTTCAATAAGCCCTAGTGTATATTGTGAAAAGTGAAGGCTTTAGTGTTTGGGGTGTTGTAGGGCCTATATTTCCCTAAAAGTTGTGGATTAGGTGTTTCCTCTGGTAGGTGAGTGCTACCCAATCAAGTTTTGGGTGAAAGGAAAAGTTTAAAACACATTCTCTTTGTAATTTTGGCCTAATTGAGCCCTTGGATAGTGTTATTTTCAAGTTTTTAGCAAGTTGCTCCAAATGAGTCTTAGGTGAAATTGAGGTATGTTAGAGATGAACTATGTTGCATAAATTTATATGAGGCATACATTGCCCCTACCTTGTCAAGCCTATGGAATTGGAAAGCCAGTGAGCTCACTAGCTTGCTAGTTCGGTAGGATTGACAAGGTAGGGGCAATAAAATATGCATTTCTATAATTATATTAGACATTATTTCATTCTTACTCATAAATCCACATTATTTTCCTTGAGACAACTTTAAATGTAAATCATGAAGCATTACAACTAATTTCAAATGTAATATACACATTTAATTGAGGCATATATTAAGGAATATACACATTTGCATGTATTAATTTCTCATAATTTTTGTATATCAAAAAATACACTAAGTCAATGAAAAATATTACAATAGTGATGGAAGAAATTATTGAAAATATTCCCATTTGTCAATATGTGTAGCAATACATGTAGGGAAATAATCCTCCCATTTGCAGCCCAGATCATGAAATATATTGTACAAGAAGAAACAAAAGGAGTTGTTGCCTAGTTTATTTTCTCTAATCCACCTCAGTTGGCCCAATTATTTGCATTCCAAAATGATTAAAAACATGTACATCCCCTTCTCCCTATGAAACACATGGGTAGTAGCCTCTCCATGGTTGTGTACTCTCATAAGAATTTGGTCCACAAAAAACCTGCAAAAGCCTATCAATATTAGACATGGACTCACATAAAATTCATTAAAAGAGAAATAACTAAATAATGTCAATCATACACCTAACGAGACCTACTATCAACTTCATGCGTTCTATATAAGGAGGTCGATTGAAGGTCCTACAATGGTGATGTGGCCCTTCACTACTTTCTCATCTCTCGATGATCCTACATATAAATTTCAAATATATCACTGACATAATTAACATAAAACATGTAACATATAGGAATCTGAGAAATCTACGAGATGGAAAAGAAAGAGAATATTGACAACCAAAAAATACACCAACAACCGATGTTTCTCATACCGCATAACACTTACACCACTAACTGATGTTCTTTTCTTAAAATTTGAAAAAAATCAATATTACCTACAGTCACAATCACAAAAGGATCAATGGCAATCATAAATGCATATGACATCAAACACTAATAGGGAATATGGTGCAGAGCACATTGTCCTCCATTTTCTGAGTTGAGTCTAGTTAGGATGAATGAGTCAAGATGTTGTCAAATAAGGTTTGAAAGTCATTTAATATGGTAAACTGACCCATTCCTCTCATTGTGGCCACTATAACTTGAGGAATGGGTCTACAACATTAATAAACTAGTGTGGGAATGTGGAATTTGTGTAGGGGAGGTCGAGTGTTCTATTGGGCATGAAGCCCTAGAGTGAAAATTTATGTTTTCGAAGTGAAATAGTGAGGTTTTGAGATAGTAAAGTGTGTAAAAAGGTTGTGTAGATTTATTTCTTGATGAATTAATTTTCAGAAAAGGTATTTAGACTTGTTTGAGGTATTGTCAAGTTTTGGTGAGGGTTGGATGTGTGATTTTCAATAAGCCCTACATTATTTGGCTTAAAAGGAGGGTTTTGTGATTCAGTGCTTGGGTGGATGATTGTTTGAGGGTAAATACTAGAATATTTGATTTGAGCACATGTAGAAGGCTCCCCAATTGAATTTTGAGTGAAAGGGAAAGCTTAAAGTAGAGTCCCTTTGAAAAAGTGACCTAATTTGGGTGAAGTGGTTTGAGTGGGAAAATGATAGGAAACTTGGGAGAAACAAAGATATTCTATCCTTTTGAGTTTTTTTAAGTCTTTTATGAAGTGTTGGAGGTATTGGTTGGGTTAGGAAAGCCCTGGAATATTGTTTTTCAATAAACCCCCATGTAAAGAGCAAGAAATGAGGGTATCATGGAAGGGTGATTTGGGAAACATGTCTCTCCAAAGTAATTTTGAAATTTGGGTTTTTTTTTTCTTCTGGTGAGTGCTTTCCAATTGAAATTTGGGTGAAAAGGAATTTTTAAGGTATAGGTCCTTTGGAAAAGTGACCTATTGAGGGGTTTAAAATGGTGAAAAAGCCTGATTGCAAGGTGTTGGTTCAAAAGAGTGATATTCCCATTTGAGATGTGTTTGGAATGAGTGTAATGGGTATATGAAACCCTAAATGGTTTGTGTGTTTGTTAAGAGGGTCGATAGTTATGCCATAGTTTTGGTGTGTGGAAACGTACAAAGAAACTAGATTGAAATAGTGAAGAGTTAATAAAAAAGAGTTGTTAAGGAAAAATGTTGGTTTGAGTTGGATGAAATTGTGTTTGTAATTGGTTAACCTCCCTGTTATTGATCAGAATACCAACTTAAAGGTGCTCAATAGAGAGTAGCATATAACCATCATTTTCCATATCTACATTAATGCAATTTTGCAAACTCTTATATAATCAAACTTAAACTCTTGAAAGAAAGCAATGATCAATACCATGAATTTATAAATTCAATGTTCATACTTACAAATCAATCCAGGGAACCATTCGGGTCTTCTCTACTCTTTATTGTGTTAAGTATTGCCTCATGGTCAGAATCACACACTTTCCATAAGTTCTTGTTCGTAGATCTACCCTTATGGGGTTAGACTTCTTATAGACCATTCGTCAACCCACTTTTTTGACTCATAATCATTCCATGCTTGAAGTGTACATGCAGAACAAAATCATGCCATCTTCCATGTATGGATAGTCCATGTACTTGCTTTGGAGCTTCTAAAAGAGTGTAGCTCACTTGATCCTATTAGTGTACAAAAATCCTCATATTTTTCAATGTTAGTATCATCTACTATATGAAAATATCTATGAACTAAAGAATTACCTTCACTACCTAGACCCATTGCACCATTACACCACTAGACAATTGATCTTGCATCTGTCAACTTTACACTATCTGTGTAATTTAACTCTTCTCATGCTAGGGCTCTTTTGATACATGCACCTGCTCCATCATGCTCCCCCTTTCCATGCCCAATCTCTGAGAAGTTCCACATATGCTGAACACCATTGATCCTATGCATCCTGCTCAACCAGTAAAAAATTCTGACATTCTTGAATTGTGATGTATAATTATCAAACCATATGATATGATGACTAAATGATATGCCCCTTCTAGTGAGATCAACATAGAACATATGAATTCAACCTTGCACAAAATCTGTTGAATATGTGCGATCATCACTGATGTAAAAGTGATACTCCCTCAATAATTTCCTATTTTCCTCTGTACTATCATTTGCATGAATGAATTCTATATGCACAAATATAGCAACCTACGTGGAGTTGTAGTACTGTGATTGCACCTCATTCTGTGGTTGTAGTGTGTAGTTCTCAGCAAAGTCGACAAATGAAATGGTATGACAAAGCGGAAATGTGTCCTTGCATAGCTTGAACTGTGAGTCCAACCATTGTGCTCTATGTGTATTGCTTTCATACTCATAAACCACTTGATCACGGAAAATACCCATAAACTGATACACTAGAATCTTATCACTGACCAATTCACACTTCTTTACTTCTTTCCCATCTTTTAGATTGTATGTGACTGTCTTATATTTGCCAAATTCCACAATTCTATCTCCAATTTTGTGTGTACTATCCATGTGTTGGAAAATTGGAAAATGTTGCATGCCACCACAATGATCACATGTGCCATCCAAACATGAATTATTGTAAAAAAATTGACCATCCTCTCTTTCACATAAAATGGAAGACAAAAATGTCCTTGACGATTTCGGTGGAGGCATTATGTTACATTCCTGTAAAACATTGCTAGTATAAATATCTACACATATACGCCGATAAACATCATAATGGTTAGAAAACTCAATATGAACCCTACAACAACAAGTAGTGCATGTGTGATTTATTTTGACATAAAAAGGCTTTAGCATTTTAAAATACATTTGACATATTTTAATTTCAAGAAACTTCTATACAAAATAAGAAAAAAATTGGGTTTGAGTGGTATCCAAATAATACATTGGATGTGGTTCATGGATTTTACTACCAATTCTACTTCTTACAAAATCTCTTTGATTAGGAGAGATCCTTGTGCTATTCTTCCAATAATTCACTATTAAAGATCTCAAGCCTTGAGCAATTCTTGTATCTTTCTGTGGCACTCTACCTGAGAATTCCCATAACTCATTGCTATTTGGATCCTCCACTCTTTCACGCCTTCCTTTGGCTCTCATTAGAGATGATCTACTTATTTTCAAATACTTACTTGTCTTTTTAAGGTTCACCTTGTTCCTTGTTTGACTTCTTAACAATGTTGTTGTCATCAAATGTCGTGTGGCACAACTATCCTTCGTGCGTGAGGTAGAAAGCACGCTCTCGTATGCACTCATCAAGTTCTTTAAAATGGAATTTTCACTTGAGTCATTTGAAACTCTTAGCCCAAGAGCCTTCACGGTGGGCCTAAATTTTAGTTTCCTCATTTCAACAAATAGTTGGCATCTTACACCCTCACTTAGCTTTGCAAAAAATAAACTCCATATCCTCTATGCATATCTTTGACATGTACATTTTGGAATCTTATTAGGCATCCATTTCAAAACATTGGAATCAATATCAATAAAAAATGTAGGTTTTTTATGCAAAATTCTAGGAGGAGTTCTCAAATGTAAATTTGTGTCAACATTTGGAAGGTCAACAACATCGGGGATAGATCGTGTATCTTCAATACAAGTTGAAATTGATCACATACCTTGAGATTGACATGTAAACGATGTTGTACCTCCAACTTGAGATGTCATTTATGGAGTGCCTTGAAATAGAGATGTGTTTGTTGATGTAATTTCAAAATGAAATGTTGTTGATGGTGTGTCGTCAATTAGAGATGTGATTTTCGATGTACTTGAAAAACCACATGTTGTTGCCAATGTGTCTTCAACTGGAGATGTGCATTGAGCTTCACCTATGGTTGATGATGTGCCCCCAATTTCGGTATCCATTCTTGTCCTTCCAAAAAATTTCCTCATTTGTGCCCTTTGTTTTTCCAATTGGACATCTCTCTTAGATTGCACAAGAATTTTTGGCTGTATGGGCTGCAATTCCTTTGCTGCGCAAGCTACATTTTTTTATTCTCTTCTCCTTGCATTTTTAACTGCACATTCTTCTGGTGTTAGAGGCTTCGATCATTTCCTCAGCATGACGTTGAATGCTAGATGTTCACATAGAACAAAAGTAAGTAATGCATTTTATAAAAATATTGATATCACTGATTACATTGTATTAAATATGAAGCACACCAAAGAATTTTATGAAAGAAGGTAGTGAGATGTTTGGAATTATCAAACATGTCTATGGCAGGCAAAAAATTTCATATGATGGAGTTAGATGTTTGTAGGGTTAGATATTAGAGTAGGGATTTTGAGCGCATTTGAAGAGTTGGCAAAGTAGCTAGAGGTTGATGCAGTACATGTAGGGATCCACAATGAACATGTTCAAAGATTTAGAGGAAGGATCTTAATATAATTACACACACTCTTTCAAAGTTTCATCAAATGAAATAGGATTATAAGGACTCCAATCCATACTAAGGTATAAGGGCTTTTCATGAGACTATTAAGGCATCTAACAAGATTAAAATAATAAACCAAACACAACTGGATCACTTAACTTACCAAGAAACACCATTTTGTATCACTCACTCCTTAACCACTTACAAACTAGTAATACTTCCTCATAGGATAGTCACTCATATCTAATGAAATAGGTAACTTATGAAGACTATAAAAATGGCCTAAAACACATCCCAAAACTACTATAAAATATTTTGGAGAAAATACCTCAAACTAGCCCTGTTCCACTCAAGTAACTAGGCCAATAAGGCCTCTCTTACAAAGAGACACTCCTTTAAAAACCTTCAAATATATTGATCTCCATGGACAATATTTTTTTAGGTTGTCAAACCTTAGATTCCACCTATTTTAGGGACTAGAAAATTCAATAGGGTACCAACCTCCAAACCATCACTCTAAGCTATTTCAAACTAGGTTTCCCTTAGGGGTTTATTGAAACCCAAACTTCCTAAGCACTCCATACCAAAAAAACACTTGGAACACTTTAAAAATAGCTTGCACATGCTCTAAAAAATTACTCTCAACCTTTAGCACTGTTATTTCCTCAAACCATTACTTGAAACCTCAATTTTTGGTCAAGACACACAAGAAATCAACTAGGACAAAAACTCACAAAACACTTCCATCAACTCTTCAACTCTTAAATCTTATTGAAAATGGGAAAAAACCTGTCAAACTTAATTTCACTAAGTTCTAGGGGTATCCACTGAAGGAAAAGTTCATACATGCATTCTTTAGTGTTCAAAACCCCAAAATAGGGTTTCATACCCGTTAGCACCAAAATGATCATAAAACTCACAAACCTCCATGAAATTCAATAAAAAAAACTAAAAATGAAAGATAATACATGCCTTTAACATTTCCCATATCTTTTATACAATGAAGCAATTGTACAGGGAATACTTCTTGATCTTCTTCATTTTTTCCATACTCTCACCTCTTCCTCGAGGTTATCTTAAAAATTTATGGACTCATAAATACATAAAATAATTCCTAGAACTGAAATTCTACTTACCTAACCTTGCATGCACCTAACTCTGCAACTTTTGCATCTTTTAGCAACTTTTTTGACCACATTTTTCCAAATTGCAAGCTATGACACAACTGAACTCCCTTAGCTCTAAATACATTATAAAATGGTCTAATTGAACTTATTGAACACAAAATACTCAACATTAACTAAAATCCTAGCATTTGACCATGCTCACTAAAGATGACTTTTTTGACAAAATTGAGCTTACAAGGTGCTCCTGCACCAGAGGCCTAGAATGTTGATTTTCAATAAACCCTCCTTGTTTCAAGTATAGAAAGGCCTAAAGCAAGGGTTTAGTGTTTAGATTCATTAGAGAGGGTTCCAATGACTAAGATATGATAAGATATGAACAATTTTCTCTATTGTGAATGCTACAAGGAAGTGAATGTGAATTGGTTAGTTGAACATTGAATTGAGGTTTTTGAGATTGAAGATTGTTTGAAATAGATCTAATCGTGATTGTTGAAGGTTTTGTCTCCCTACTCTGCATCAAAATCCTAGGGTATAAGTTGTTTCCACCTAAATTAAAACTAGAGAATCTTGTGTTTATTATTCTCAAAACCACATTGTGGTTGCCAATGAAGTCATGAAGAAGATGAATTCAAAGAAGGGTTTGTGATGCTATATCTTATAATTATTCACTAGATTTAATTGGCAATGAGGTAACTTATAAAGACACTAAGCATTCTCAATTACACAAAAAAATCCCTTTTTTTATTTATTAGAAAGGTAAATGGTATGAATGAATGGAAACTTGCATTAACAACTATTTCAAGTCACTTGAATTTATCTAAGCACATGTGATGAAGGTTAGTTTTTTATGGAGCAAAAAAATTAATGAAAATTTGCATTAACATTGATGAAAGCTATTAGGTTTACCAAATTAGTTGAAAATAAAAGTTTTCCCACAACCATCACTAATAATGAATTTGAATCTCTTATGTCATGTTTTCCATTTTATATCTTGAAGCTCATAAAAGTTAAACTTTTACATGCAGAAATCCATATTATTTAATGTTGAATTCTATGTGTAACAATGAATATTAATAAAATCATCAAATGAATGGTCTAAAAATTATGAAAACAAAATTAAAAACTCAATATAAACATCTACCTAAAATGAAATAGAGTTAATTCCACTAGTCATGCTGGAAATGGACTACTATAAGCAATGCAAATATAATTCATAAGTAAATTTGTGCTAAGTAAATGTCATGTTTTTTATTTTTTTGTTCTTCAAACTCATAAAAATTAAACCTTTTTATGCAAATCCCATCTAATTGAATGTTGAATTCTATATCCAATTGTTATGATTAATGAAATCATTAAAGAAATTTAGTTTATATTGTCAAAAATAAACAATATATCAAATATAAACATTTCAATATTACCAAAATGAATATATTACCTCAAATAATGTAAAATGATGTAGAAACTTCAAAATTTCTTCTTCTACATTGTCTACCATTCAAATTGGTGGTAAAAAGGTGATGGATAAAGCATAGATTGGTACAACATGAATTCAACTACATAAAAAAAGGCATTTCTAAATCGAATAAAGCATTGAACCAGACAAATACAGAAGCATGTGGGCCTGAATAATAGGGTCAAACCCTATTTTACTGTTTCAAGGTAAAACACATTTGGCGCTCACCAAATTTGGCGAGCGTCAAATGTGTTATTTTGAAAGGGAGAGATTCTATAGAGACAAAGGGAGTGACACTCGAGATAGAGAGAGGGGTGATAGGAGTGAGAGAGATTAGTCTAGGTAGTGTGGTAGCGACTGAGACCTAAGAGCGATAGAGAATTGAGAGGGATAAAAAGTTATCTATTGACACTGGGGGAAAAAATTGACAACAAGAGAGGGGTTGGGAGGGATGAGACCTGGGAGATAACAAAAGACCAAAGGGGGAGAGAGAGAGAGAGGGAGTTTGGGAGAAGGGGTTGGAGTGAAATATATTTTCTAGGTAGGATGGGAGGTAAGTGAGACCTGAAAGAGAGGGATTGTGAGAGAGGGCATTAGAGTGACACATATTAGTCTAGGTAGCATGGGAGGGAGTGAGACGAGAGAGAGAGACTTGAGAGGGAGATATTTATTTAGTTACGGTGAGGGGGAAGACCTAAGAGATGGAGTGGAAGAGAGAGGGAGTGGGACCCTTAAACCGTAAACCCTATAACATTAACCCTTAAACCCTTAATCCCTCAACCCTTAAACCCTAAACCATAATCCCTCAACCCTCAACCCTCAACCCTTACACCCTAATCCATCAACTCCTATACCCTCTTAATCCCTTAACCCTTAAACCCTAATCCCTCAACCCCTATACCCTCTTAATCCCTCAATCCTCAACCCTTAAAAAATAATCCCTCAACCGTTATACCCTCTTAATCCCTCAACCCTCAACCCTTAAAACCTAATCCCTCAACCCCTATACCCTCTTAATCCCTCAACCCTTAAACCCTAATTCCTCAACCCCTATACCCTCTTAATACCTCAACCCTCAACCCCCAAAACATAATACCTCAACCCCTATACCCTCTTAATAACTCAACCCTCAACCCCTAAACCCTAATCCCTCAATCGTTATACCCTCTTAATCCCTCAACCCTCAACCCTTAAAACCTAATCCCTCAACCCCTATACCCTCTTAATCCCTCAACCCTCAACCCTTAAACCCTGATTCCTCAACCCCTATACCCTCTTAATCCCTCAACCCTCAACCCTCAACCCTAATCCATCAACCGCTATACCCTATTAATTCCTCAGCCCTCAACCATTAAACCCTAATCCCTAAACCCCTATACCCTCTTAATCCCTCAACCCTCAACCCTCAACCCCTAAACCCTAATCTGTCAACCTCTATACCCTCTTAATCCCTCGAACCTCAACCCTCAACCATTGAACCCTAATACCTCAACCCCTATACCCTCTTAATCCCTCAACCCTCAAACCTCAACCCCTAAACCCTCAACCATCAACCCTTAAACCCTAATCCCTCAACCCCTATACCCTCTTAATCCTTGAACCCTAAATCCTAAACCCCTATACCCTCTTAATCCCTCAACCCTTAAACTTTAATACCTCAAACCCTATACCCTCTTAATCCATCAACCCTCAACCCTCAACCCTCAACCCTTAAACCCTAATCCCTCAACCACTATACCCTCTTAATCCCTCAACCCTTAACCCTCAACCCCTAAAATCTAATACCTCAACCCTCAACCCTTAACCCCTAAACCCTAATCCCTCAACCTCTATACCCTCTTAATCCCTCAACCCTCAACCCTTAAACCCTAATACCTCAACCCCTATACACTCTTAATCTATCAACCCTCATCCCTCAACCCCTAAACCCTAATCCCTCAACCCCTATACCCTCTTAATCCATCAACCTTTAACCCTTAAGCCCTAATCCCTCAACCCTCAACCTTCAACCCCTATACCCTCTTAATCCCTCAACCATCAACCCTTAAACCCTAATCCCTCAACCCCAATACCCTTTCAATCCATCAACTCTCAACCCTTAAACTCTAATCCTTAACCCTCAACCCTCAACCCTTAAACCCTAATCCCTGAACCCCTATGTCCTCTTAATCCCTCAACCCTTAACCCTCAACTCCTCAACCTTAATCCCTAAACCCCCATACCCTCTTAATCCCTCAACCCTCAACCCTTAAACCCTAAACCCTCTTAATCCTTCAACCATAAACCCTTAAATCCTAATCCATCAACCTCTGCACCCTCTTAATCCCTCAACCCTCAACCCTCAATCCTTAAACCCTCATCCCTCAAACCCTATACCCTCTTAATCCCTCAACCCTCAACCCTAAACCCTAATCCCTCAACCCTATACCCTCTTAATCCCTCACCAACCCTAAACCCTAATCCTCAACCCCTATACCATCTTAATCCCTCAACCCTCAAACCTCAACCCCTATACCCCCTTAATCCCTCAACCCTCAACCCTCAACCCTTAAACCCTAATCCCTCAACCCCTATACCCTATTAATCCCTTAACCCTCAACCCTCAAACACTAAACCCTAATCCCTTAACCCCTATACCATCTTAGTACATCAACCCTCAACCAACCCTTATACCCTAATCCCTCAACCCTTATACCCTCTTAATCCCTCAAACCTCAACCCTCAACCCTTAAAACCTAATCCCTTAACCCCTATACCCTCTTAATCCCTCAACCCTCAACCCATAAACCCTAATACCTCAAACCCTATACCCTCCTAATCCCTTAACCCTCAACCCTCAAGCCTTAAACGCTAAACCCTAAACCCTCTACCCTCTACCCTCAACCATTAAACCCTCAACCCTCAACCCTCAACCCTTAACAAGGTTCAACCCTAAACCCTTAAACTATAAACCCTATACCCTTAACCCTCTACCCTCTACCCTCAACACCCCCCCTCTCTCTCAACCCTACACCATCTACCCTTAAACCGTATATCATATTCCCTAAATCCTAAACCCTCTACCCTTAACCCTTAATCTATAAACCCTAAACCCTCTACCCTCTATCCTCTATCCTTAACCCTTAAACCCTAAAACCTCAACCCTCAACCCTATACCCTTAACTAGGTTAAACCTTAAACCCTTAAACCCTCTACCCTTAAAATATAAACCCTAAACCCTCAACCATCAACCCTCAATCCTTAACCAAGTTAAACCCTAAACCCTTGAACCCTAAACCATTAAACTATCTACCCTCTACCCTCTACCCTCAATCCTTAAACCCTTTTAAACCCAACTAAACTCTCTATGCTAATCCCTCAACCCTCAATTCTTAATCCCTCAACATCCTAAACCCTCAACCCTCAACCTTCAACCCTCAAACCTCAACCCTTAAACTATAAACCCTAAACTCTAAACCCTATACCCTATACCCTTAAACCTTAAACCCTCTACCATCTACCGTAAACCCTTAGACCCTCTACCCTTAAACCGTAAACCCTATACCCTTAACCCTTAAACCCTAAACCCCTAAACCCCTAAGCCCTTAACCCCTAAGCCCTCTATCCTCTACGCTTAACCCTCTACCCTCTACCCTCAACACCCCCTCACTCTCTCAACCCTACACCATCTACCCTTAAACCATAGATCGTAATCCATAAACCCTAAACCCTTATTCCGTAAACCCTAAACCCTAAACCCTCTACGCTCTACCCTCAACCCTTAAACCCTAAACCTTAAACCCTCTACCCTTAACTCTTAATCCCTAAACTCTAAACCCTCTACTTGAGAGATAGAGAGGGAGAGGTGGTGGGAGGGACATACTTGAGAGGGAGGGAGAGGGAGAGGGAGAGAAATAGAGGGAGTGAGATAGGGAGGGAGTGGAAGAGAGATAGAGGGAGTGGTTGTGAGAGGCAGAGGGGGTAGGAGGGGGAGACTTGATAAAGAAAGAGAGGGAGATGGGGTAGGATGAAGATACTTGAGAGAAAGAAAGAGGGAGAGGGCGTGAGAGGGAGAGAGATGAGAGAGAGGGAGAGAGACAAAGTAGGAGAGAGAGAGGGAGTGGGGGAGAGAGAGGGAGATACATAGAGATAAAGAGAGAGAGAGAGAGAGAGAGAGAGAGAGAGAGAGAGGTGGGGAGGGAGAGAGGGTGGTTGGGAGAAACCTAAGAGAGAGGGTGGGAGGGAGACAGCTGAGAGAGAAGGAGAGGGAGACAAAGTGGGAGAGAGGGGTTGGGAAGGAGAGACCTAAGAGAGTAGGAGAGAGAGGGAGCAGGACATAGAGCGATGAGAGAGAGACTTGTGAGATGGAGAAGGGGTGGGAGGGAGAGGGATTACTCAAGGGAGAGGGAGTATTTGAGATAGAGGGATTGGAGAGAGATGGAGAGAGTGAGAGAGATAGAGAGAGATAGGGGGTGGAGGGAGATACTTGAGAGAGTGGGAGAGGGTGTGAGGGAGATACCTGAGAGAGAGGGAGTGAGAGAGGGAGAGAGATAGAGGGAGTGAGAGAGAGAGGATGTGGGAGAGAGATAGAGGGAGTGAGTGAGAGAGACAAATAGATACTTGAAAGAGGGATAGGGGGTAGGAGGGAGAGAATTGAGATAAAGAGAGGGAGGGAGAGGGCGTGGAAGGGAGATACTTGAGAGAGAGGGAGAGAGAGAGTGGGGGAGTGATAGAGGAAGTGAGAGAGAGGGACTTGAGGGAGAGAGGGAGATGTGGTGGAAGGGAGATACTTGAGAGAGATGGAGAGGTAGAGGGAGAGAGATAGATGGAGTGAGAGAGGAAGGGAGTGGAAGAGAGATAAATGGAGTGACTGTGAGAGAGAGAGGGGGTAGGAGGGGGAGACTTGATAAAGAGAGAGAGGGAGAGGGGGTAAGAAAAAGATACTTGAGAGAGAGAGAGAGGGAGAGGGGATGGGAGGGAGAGACTTGAGAGAGAGGGAGTGGGAGAGAGAGAGGGAGTGTTTGTGTGTGTGTGAGAGAGAGGGGGGATGGAGATACCTGAGAGAGAGTGAGAGTGAGAGAGAGGGAGAGAGACAAAAAGACCAAAGGGGGAGAGAGAGAGAGGGAGAGTGAGAAACGAGGTTGGAGTGAGATAGATTTACTTAAGTACCTATGTGGGAGGGAAAGAGACCTTTGAGAGGGGATTGGACTGAGAGAGAGTAGTCTAGGTCACGTGGGAGGGAGTGAGACTTGAGAGAGAGAGACTTCATAGGGATAAAGAGTTATCCAATTAGGGTAACAAGTTAGAGAGCATATGAAAGGTAAAACCTCAACTATCCATCTACGATCATAAACTGTGCACTCTAAGAATTATCAAAGTTGTCGACCAAAGAGGGGAAATTCAGGTTTTGTTCAAAACAGGTAATTTGGCGAGCACCAAATGACCTACTTTGAACTTGTTAATTGACAGGATTTTCCAAATTTTCTCATATTTTCATCCATGCTCCACGTCTCATTTGCACATCTTTCAATGCAAGTATATAAAAAAAAAGTGATAGTGTTAACCTCTCTCCTAGCTATCTAAATATATAATTATTTTTTCATTTTGATTTAGTTAGGGTTTTGATCCATGACTCCTTTTGTAAATGCCTTCATTTTTTGTCAAAAACCAACATGTGCTAGTTTTATGATAGATTTTTACTCGTTTATCGAAACGTGAAACAAATAACATTTTTTGAAATTAGACTCCATTCTACACATGATGGAAAAAAAATCAATTTTTGATTAGTTTTCAAAAAAATTAGGGGGGAGCACACTGAAATTTTAGCTTTTCAGGATGTGTCCACTTTGAAAATTTATAAAATATTATATATTCATTCAAAAATTATCAGAAAGAATGAGGATAAACTACATGATGCTAACTAATTTCTCACCATTGGGATTTTTGAAATTCTAAAAAAAGGTTAATAAAAAAAGAGGAACCCTTAGGCGCTATGCTATTTTTTTGATAAAAACAAGACCTATTTTGCCCTCCCCCCCCTCCATTTTTGAGACCCTTAATATTCTTTAATTTAAAAAAAAATAGTAACTTAGAAACTAGACTCAAAGCACTTCTATTTTTGTTATTGTTGCATCTTAAAATTTTGAGCATAACTATCTTCATTTTCTCGTGCAAATCAGATTTTGCTAATTTTAAAAAAAAAATGGCATCTTAAAGGCCGAACTTGTGTCACAGATTAGTGCACTTACCCAAATGATGCCAACCCAATCAAGTAGATGCAAGAGAAGAGGGTTGTGTTGGCACATATCTGAAAGGTTTATAGAAGCTTGCAAGCAAATGCAATCGGCGGGCATGTAAGAATAAATTATCCCCAAAGGCACCTCATCACATGGAATGAAATGATTGTGGGATGTGCCCAAAAAATACATCGAATATGGGAGGTGAGGCGCACAAGATTGATATAGCAAGGAAGCTCTCAAAATCTAAGAATTAATGAAGCACGCTGTACCAAAACTCATCTTCTATATTATTGCAAGAGAAAATTGTACTGAAAGTAGTGAACCATTTCCATCATTTTAACCAATACGATAATCTTGTTGAGGATATTGGTGATGCAAAAAGAAAAAATCCGAAGAATAAACTAGCACTTATAAAATGCACCTTGAAGATATGCACGCAAAATGAGGAATCATGAACATGGAATAAAACTCGAATTCTATTCAAAATCAATACTCAACCATTATCCAAGATGGAGCAACCAAAATGTTCAAAATCCATCGATTGGAAATGAAACCACGTAGGCAAGCACCTAGTAAAATAAAGATTGAAACTTCAATAGGGAATGTGAGACGCAAAAGAAAAGGTGTCATATGAAGTATCAACAAATAAAATGCAAACCTAAGCATGAATGCCTATTAAACAAATCGCAAGAAATGACAATTGCGCACAGTGAAATCAAATGGCCAGAGAAAGAATGCGCCCAAACAACAGTCATAAAAACAACAAAATCTCAACACATTTCATCGATCAATTTCTACCCACAAGGCACAAAACCAGTTTAAAGAAAAACATCGATGCAAGGGAGAGCACAAACAAGAATGTGAATAGTTTATAAAAAAATTGTGGATTATCGAGTGGTATATTTCGTTAAAGATTTTCTAACTCTCTTTAATAAAAGTAAACAAAACACAACACAACCTTCATTTCATAATGCATAAAAAAAATCATTAAAATTTTGCATTTGAACAATTGGTTCAGAACACCAACCTATAATGCCTTCTGGATGATCATGAAAACAAGAAGAGATAGGAGAGAAGAGCTGGCTGAGAAAGCAAGTTGAACTCCAATGGTTGATCTCCTTCGCTATATTCACAAATTCATCCACTTTCGTTCAAGGAAGCAAGCCCTCAATCAGACTTTTACACTCAAATAGATTTTCAAAGAGAAAATCCAAAAATAAAATTGTGTAATTCTCTAGAAGAATTTTTCTTTTACAGAGCAGAATTTTTCTTTTTTGGAAAATGAAAAAACTGACTTCCAAAAATCTGAGAGAAAGCATTATAAAACCAGAGAACACCTTCTCGAAATACAAAAATTAGTAAAAATAACAAGTTTACCATTTCAATTAAAATAATCATAAAAAATCAAAGCATAAATCAAAATTCAAACTAAAATCAACAACTTGCACAATTTTTCCAGTTTGAATCGATGCATGTAATTGCATGTAAATAATTTCCTTGTTTTATTTCTTTTTCCCCACTTTTTAGTTTTGCTATTTTCACTTAAATTTCCATTTCGAATAAATCCAAAATAATAATTAAATAAACAATATTATCAAACCATCAAATTAAAAATTAACAATATTACAATTTGAAATATTATTCCACCTCATCACTTAAAATATTTATACCATTACACATTTAAAATCTACAAAACATTTAAATTTACAAACTAGTTTAATATTTAATTAAATACTTTAACATTTTCACAAAACCACTTTAATAATTCAATTTAATGCTTTAATTAAATTAATTACCACAATAATAAACATCATTAAATTAAATTAACTAATTAAACAATAAGATAACTGCATCATAACCAAGTAGTTAACATACTTAAACTAACACTTTAAACGAACGACATGGAACAAATGATACCATAACGAAATGTGGTATTGACGAACAACACCATCAAACGTCAACGGGGTGATGAACACATCATAAATCAACACTAACACAAGTGGCCCAAAGACCAAAGCGAAGGGGCACTACATATTAAGTAGAAGAAGTTGCATTAATAATTTAAATAATCACCCTTAAGAGTCATATAATTGAAAGTATCATTAAGCTCAATCACAACTTGATCATATATAATATATTTTTGATAACATTAGTTTTTCAAAAATAGAAAGTAAGCTACACATAACTATACTCATTCGTACCATGAGAAGTATGAAATATATGCTCACTAGGTACTAGGTGGCCTTACATCAACATGCAAGAGATGGGTGACCTTACAGATTTTCAGATAGAGAATTGCATTGAAATGATTTGGGTTGGTTTTTATGGATGAGGGATTGAATTTGAAGGATGAATGAGGTATTTGGAGGAAAATGTTGGATGATTGATTTGGGATGAAGGTTTATTTTCTTGAATAAGGTGAAGAGTTAAAATAATACCAAAAAAAAAAATTGGATTAAGGGAGATTTGGATTGAAACGTATACATGTTATTTTTTTACAATAAGACATACCAAGAACTTATAGAATCCTATATTATTCAAGTGAGAGTGACTCCTAGTGTGGGCCCATAATATAATTAGCTACTAATACCATCTACTATGTGATGGATAGCTAAGGTAAGTCATTTTGTGTAGAATTCCCTTAGAAAATATGGTCAAAGGGTTCCCAAAAGGTGTATTCTATCTCAACATATAGAGGTACTTGTGAGTAACTTTAGGGGGTGATCTAATTTACTTGCATCACACTAAGAGACAACTGAAATATCTTAAGATAAGATGAATATGGTTTCTAGGGAGTCTTCTATATACCTCAAGGGTATGTGAGGCCAAATATGTAGATGAAAGGGAAAATTATAAATATTTAGGAGGAGAGAATAACTCACTCTCCACCTTCACTTGTACCTAAGGTATAAAGTTCTTGAAGGCTTAGCGAACATTGACTAGATTCCACTTCCAAAAGGGGTGTCTATTGATTCACCCCTATATCTTTATATTCCACTAGAACATGGGAGTTGAGGTTATCCTATAAGGTGATCAAATTCATAAGCATGCCCCTTAGAAGGAATGATCCAATTTTTTTATCATCAAAGATTGCACAAAGTGCTAGGGAGATCATACACATGTTGGAATCATTGAGATAAAAATGAAAATAAAAGAGAGTAAGAGGTTCTTTTTATCCTTAATATTGAACAAAGAAAAAAAAGGAGAACATACACACCACTCAGTCCAAGAAAAAAAAACAATGCTCATTAACCTTTAGGAAATAAAGTGTGCAACTAAGACTACTCAAATGTAGAGCCTTGGAAAAACATAGCTACAAAAATATGTTAGTATTTTAAAGATTTTCTTTGGGAAATATTTGTAAGCTACAAAAATAGGGTTAGAATATTAATTTTTTTGTATAAAATGATTAAAAACCAAAAGAATATGAATAGAATTTATTGGAGTTGATAGGAACCAATGAGTTGGGAAATTGTGAAGGCATTGAAACATAGTGTAGAAGCACTAAACAAAAAAGTTTTAAAACATAGTGTACAAGTGCTAAAAAAATCACATGCTAAAAGAAAGGAAAAAGAGATAATATATATATAAAATAATTATACCTGAAATACATAGGTGTGGATTGATAGGTCTAAAGTGTTGATTTGTGTATGCACTAAACTGAGGAGGTGTTAAAGGATAGAGTGTAACATATAATTTAGGAACTTGCATAGGATATGGAATATATGTTAATGTTTTTTCCTATTAAATAATAGGGACCTATAGAACAAAATGACAGTAATGGTGGAAATGATAAAAAATCATGTTAACATATTCAAATAAAAAGTGAATAATTAAAAAAATAAACATTAAAAAAAAAACAATAATAGAAAAGAGGAAGAAAAGTATCAGTCACAAAAGAGTTGAATGATAGAACAAAAGAACTAATTTGTGTATGCGATTATTTGTAGAAGCATTGATTCTTAGAGTGAAATTGCTAAGTTGTGGAATCATTGCTTCACATAGTAGAAGCATTAAATTGTGCTAAAAAATGCTTACAAGAAAAATAAGTTACCACAAAGTTTTGATCTAGAAATATAGGTGTTTATCTTGACATTTAGGTGCTAAAATGCACAACATAAGCACCACTTGAGAATATGGGACAAGAAAACTCACAAAAATCAAGAAAAATGATGAAGTGAGAAGACCAAGAATTCCAAAATGAAGATATGAAAATAAGAAGGATAAGAATAAATATTCAAGTGCAATATTGGAACCTTTTACCTATTTTCTATTATTTCTTTTCTGATTGAGCATAAATGGAGCGCACCCTTGCTTGAATTGATGTGGAATTTTTGATGTGTTAAGTGAAATGTGGTTTCTTAATAAACTAGCAACATGATATTAGGATTATGATAGTATATCAATAAAATGGTAGCATTATGATAGCATAGAAGTGAATGATGAGATAAATGAATATCATAATAGCATGATGGTGGAAGACAGTCCAATGAGATGAGAAGCCTCCAATTTAAATATTTTTCATAAAAAAAATCTATTTTCAAGATGCGTTGATTAATGAAAGGATAGTATCTGAGGAATATGGAGGCATGTATTGAAGGCTTACCCTTGTAAAAAATCTCACAAGAGGAATGTATGTGTAAGAGATAGGTGTGCTCACATAGGTTTGATAACACCATGTGTAAGGAATAGGGTGAATCTTTTATGACATGTGTATGGCGTAAGGTGGATACACATGTATGAGGAGTATGCTCACATATGTGTGATAAATTACTAGGGTATGTTGGTATGCTCACTCATGTGGGACAATGACAAAGGTAAGGACACTTGTAAAGTGATGACAAGTTAAATTTTTTATCCATGTAGATGGGCTCAATAGATAGGATTAAATCGACAAAGATTGAGGGTGATGTAGATTTAAATATGGTAGAAAATGGTAATGAGGATTAATTAACCTAAATTAATGAAGTAAGTTTCAATTAATTTATTTAGTTGGAGGATTTGGCTAATAAGGTTAAACTTAATAATTTTAAATTTATTTAATTAAGTGTAAAGGATGAATTGTTTAATTATTTATTTAATTTTCTACTTGATAAGATAAAACCAAATGTAGTGAAATATGAGAAAAACTAGTTGTCTACAAAATCTGTGTAGGAAAGATATTATTTCAAGAAAATGGTGAGAACATCACAATTTAGATGAAAAAACTAGTAGCATGGATTTTGAGCTATGAAAGTTTTAAATGGAAGACTTCCTCATAGATTGAGATATGTACAAACAAATTTGAAAATATGTTAGTGGATGATTTGGAAGTTTTATAAAAGTGAGAAGTGTGCCAAACTATTCTTATAAGTAGAGAAGAATACATATAACTTAGACAAGTTAAAATATATGTTTAATAACCTATCCATTGGGAAATTTTAGGAAGGATGGGATAACCCCATATCATTGGATAAAATACTATTAAATAATGAAATATTATCTTATAATTTGAAATGACACCATGAAAGGGTGAGATCGTATACATAATTCTCTTGAATGTCTTGGGAGAAAACATTGAGGAATTCATTTGGAAGGTGTTTAGTAACTTTTATGAAGATAAATTATTTTGATTTTTTTTTTATGGAATAATTATTACTTGAATATGGGTGATGCTGACTATTTTTAAACACCTTAATAGCCCCAATTCTATTAATACATATTTTAAATCTATTGGTGTGCAAATAGATGGTGATAAAATCATTATTTTCTTGTATTCTTCTCTAGCTTTCAGTATTATTTTCACTACACTTATACTTGAAGAGGTGTTGGGTACTCTTATCTCAAAGGAAATAATATGAAAAACCTTAAAATATACCAAATATGTATTAGTTATTCATAAAAAATGAAAGAAGTTAAGAAAGAAGAAATAAAGAAAATTTCCATGTTTAGAGGGAGATCTAAGTCTCATAAATATAAGGTAAATTCTAGAATTGTTGTAAGAAAGGGATATAAATAAAGAATACAAGGAGGATGAGGGTAAGAGTGGATCAAATGATGATTCACTAAAGGAATTTTTAAGATGTTTTTGGTGATGCATTTGTTACAATTTTGGTTGTGTATGCATGTGAAGATGCATAGATGGTCGACTTTGGAGCCAATTTCCACATAATTAATCAAATAAAGAAGATTTTTGATAGAAATATTTTATTAATGTGCAAGGTTTACCTTGGAGAAAACTCTTTCCTTAGTATTATTGGAAATGGATGAGTTAATTTTATATTTTCTAATATGAGGATCAAAGGTATTCTAAGACTTTTTCACATCCCAACTTTGGAATGGAACTTCTTGTTATTAGGAGGATGAATGATGTGGGGTTGTAGGTAGTATTTAGTAAGGATGTGTATTAAGATGGTTAATGGAGCTATGATTCTTATTGTAGACATGGAAAATGTACAAGTTTGTTTTGGCACACCTGATCCCGATTACTAACAACGCTTCCTCTTAAATCAAATTCTTAGCATTTCATCACTTTCTATCCTTTAATTCAATAAATCACTATTTATTGGATTAATTCTACCACCTCCTTTGATTAAATTAGTCGGTTTAATTTAATTAACCTTACATTGCTATTTAATTAAATAGATCATTTGATTAAAGTCTCTAAAGTCCTCTTATTAAATTAAATAAATTAAACCTTATTTGATTTAATCTAACACATTCCTTCTTTATTAAATAAATCAAATCCTTTATTTAATAAATCATTTCCTCTCAATTTCTGACTTAAATCAATTCATAAATCTAAGTCTAAATTTTTACATCACCTAAATCTCCATTAAATTAATCAAAACATTGATTAAGCTAATCCTTCTCACTAAAATTCTCTAGAGAATGCAAGTTGCACAATAAATCAATTACTTTAATTTATTAATTTCTCTATTTTCCCTCACAAGGCATCAAAAGAGAATATTCCTTATTTGAATTCAAAAAGGCCAAGTGGACTTGGTTCTTCCAATAAGGCATTCAATGCCTCTTACATGTCCTTGGCCTTGAGCCAAGTGACATTAACTTCATTTCCTTTCCCTCTTCAACATGTCATTTCTCAAATTTGAAATGCCACCTAAATGCATTTATTGGCACATTGGCCAAAACTTGCACATTCCTCATCCAATCACATTTGGACAAGTGGCACAATGCTATTGGGCTATCTTTTGTCTCACATTGCTTATTTCCGTTATCTCTTGCAAGATTTGAATTTATAAATTGGAGACTCTTCTCCTCAATCTTCATCCACAACTCACATGCAAAGTTACTCTCTTCAATTGAGAACTAATTTTGCTCATTGCTTCCAATCATCCATCAATTTTCATAGCTCATAACAAGATTATGCTCAAACCTCTTTGGAGATTTGACCATTAATTCAATCAACCAACATTTGCACATAGGAATTGGGAAAGGGCCAATTGCAACATATCATTGGCACCAATTCCCCCATGGAATTATCATTTTGTTCACTTAATTAGGACTAATCTTTATCTATTTTAGTCATTCTTCCTTGTTCCTATTTTAATTTTATTAACAAATAAATTTTGTGGGGAATCCCTCATTGTTTGCTTGCATTTAGATCTAACATTAACAACGTTTGACATCTTTGTGCTATTGCAGGTTTAGGGGTTTACATTTTGGCGCTAGAAGGAGGGCATGAAGTCAAAAAATTATATCATGTTTTCAAATTCTGTGGTTTTTAATTTTTTTGTTGCAGACACATGCAAACTAGCCCGCACAGCACTATATCGCGCGGCTTTTAGTGCCGCAGCACAATATCTCCCCGCTTTCAGTTTCGCGACTCCATATCGACCCGCAGTTACATCGTCCAAACTTCACCGCGGGATTTCCACCTGTCTCTTTTTTTAAATTTCTTAACCCCGCCGTGTAGGTCCTAACTCTATTGCTTTCACCACTGTAGCCCTATTTTGAACCGCGGTTTCTCCAAACTCCACCGCGGTACCTTTCCTGCCCATAATTTTTAAATTTTCAAAGTAGGCCGCTTTCAAACTACACCGTAGACCTCTGTCGCGCCCCTTTTGCACTCTCCGTCTATGCAGAGCACTTTCCAAAGTCACCCATGTGGCACTATATAGCGCCGCTTATCTTCCAAACTTCGCCGCTTCTCCAAACTTCGCCACTTTTCCAAACTTCGCCACGGGACGACAGTAAAATCTTAAATTAGCATGTGCTTTTTAAGTTTAATTTTTTTTAACCTTTTTATCTGATTTCCCATCTTTATTACTCTTTGTTTTACTATCATTTTGCAGGTTGGAGTAAAGGAAGGAGTCATTATGGCATCATTTTTACAAAACCAAAGTGTTCCTAAACACTAAAAATGTTCTTTAACAATTCTTGGGAAAATTTGTTAAAATCTTTGGCCTTAGGAAGATTAATTTTACTTTGGGATTTTAAAACAAACATTCAAATTTCCTTTTATAATATCATGTTTAATTTATACAAAGTGTTTCTAAACACTTAAGTGTTCTTCAACACTTTTCAAGGAACTTGTTAAAATCTTTGACCTTAGAATACTAAATTTTCATTGGGATTTAAAAAGAACAAACAAACTTTGTTTTCTAAGGTTTCCAAGGGGCTAAAAAGAATTTTAGGCAAATACACTAGAGTTGGTTTGAAAGGTAATAATTGAACAAGGTAACTGCACACTTCATTTGGTGCTTTTAAAAATAATTCATCATTGCTTTGAAGGTTAAAATGAACAAGTGTCTTTTATGGTTTACAAACTTTTTCACAAATTAACATCATTAAAATGTGTATGCGCTTCTCTCACACTTTATAGTGATCTTGAGAATCAAAATCATTTTAGTGATATTAACTTGTCAGAAAGATTGCCTCCACATTTTGATTTGGGCACTTAAAATTGAACAAAACATGCGAGTGTGAATAGACTTATTGCGAGTGTTCTCCTTTTGTTTTTAAACAAAATTCAATTGAACTACGAATAATGTTTGTTCACTATTGTTTATCTTAGAGGGTTTGCCTTGTGGGAAAAAGTACTCACCCAAGGGAATGACCCAACTCGGAACACGCTAAAGCTAAACAACTTCCACCCAGGATATAAGTGTGGATATTGGAACAAAGGTCAATATCATGAGGATTATTCCGATGAGATGGACAACAATGGACTCTCGCTGATGTTGGATAATCCCCCACAAACGAAATGCCCGAATTAAAACCCCTTGTTTAGAAAAAGGCCAAAAACTTGTCTATCTTGCTGGTACAAAATTTTATGTCCTTTGAAGCCACCCCACGTAACATGCGGTCTTGTTGTGGAAATGGAAAGTATGCCATGGGAGATTCATGGGTACTAATGCTTGACTAATCCAAATAAGTGAGTGCCGTGGAGGGGAGCCAGTGTGGTCAAGCATTTAGCCATTCACACAAGATATGAGCAGCTAGATTTATCCAAGTGGGAACCCAACAAGATATTGCCTCATCATCCTAGGAGTGTAAAAGTGCTTGGAAAAAACACATTGCTTGATTTTGAAAGCATTTGAAAAAACAAACATACACAAAAACCTTGAAATTTCAAACACCTTGTGGGAAACAAATACCTATTGACGAACTTGGCCACTCTTGCTTTCCCTAGGAATCATATTCCTAGAGGTTTCTAAGTGCATAAGTTCTATCATCATTTGTTTTCAATAAGGATAAACATAGGAAAATTTTACCCTATTTTCCTCGATTTCCACACAAAGGAGGGATGAGAAAGAAAATGGGACACTAGACATATAATTTAAAAACCTAAGAAAGCAAGTGTTTTGGATAAAAAGAACTTCATTTTAACCAAGATAAAGAGACAAATTGAATTACACATGTGTTGTTTCCAATGATTTCCCGCAAGATTAAAATCCCAAAGCCAAAGTTCAAGAAAGCGAGTCTAAAAATCCATGAGCAACACCTTGAGATGCTCTTTGAAGTAAGGGAGAGACTTGTATACAATTTCTACAAAAAAGCCTCAAGGAACAATCCCGCCTTGTATGCATTTTATTGCCAACAAAATCTTGAACTTTTTCAAAGGTTTGCATTTCTCCTATAGGAAGTCTAGCGTGTTCTTCAATATCGAGGTTTTGTAGAAAGAGTTGCATCTAGGTTAAGGTTCAAGATCAAAGTTGTCATTTTCATTCATTGCTCCATCAAATCAAGTCTCATCTCACCATCAAACCTTTTGAGAACTCTAGAATCAATCATCACACTAAACTTGGAGGGCTAAATCAACATCATCATATCTTGGCTTAACACACCTAGCCAACATAGTCTCAAACCATTGGACAAATTTTCTTTGAGATAACACAACTTATCAAAATCTATTAGTTCTCAAACACATTGGCATAACACACTTTGTCAATTCATCCATTTGTGCAAGTTCCCTTAGGATAACACAACTTCCTAGGGAAAACAACTTCGCAACAATCTTGTTTGACTTAACGCATCTAGTCAAATTATCACGATCAATCAAATCAAAAGCCCTTACAAGTTTAGCACATACCTTCAAATTTTTTTCAAAAATGGTTCACTCACTCATCCTATCCAATTGATCCATCACCATTATCACCATCTTTGATCTTTTAGCTTCCCTAGTTCTTCTCTTTTGGACCTAAAGGATTAGGATTGAACAAATCCCTATTTTTTATGGTCCAAACAAGATCTCAACACAAGAAGGACATGGAGAATATCAGAGAAATATCAGCTTCTATGGACATGAGTCATTTAAACACTGAAGTGAACCTAGCAGGATCAAGAAATCCCCCAAGCAACTCTCCCTTATCATCACAAAATCCTCAAGAGGAGAGTCATCAAGAGGATGACAAAAATGAAGATATGGGGATGACACCAAATGAAATCATGGAAATGGTTCAAAATCCAGAGAACCACAAAATTGTTAGTGCTATGTTCAAATACCTTTAATACGATAGCAAGAGGAGGGGTCATGCCCCCTCCCGAACTTAACATAAGCACTAGTACAAATTCATCCCCATTGTCAAACATCAATCAAGAAGTACCTTGCACCGCATCAGTCATCACACCAACCTCCTCGAATGTGAACAAGGGGAGTGTCATGTTCCAGGAATTGCAAAAACACTGCCTTGTGGCTAATAAAGAAGAAATCATCACCCCCACGCCGGCTACATCTATTTCAAAAAACCCATCTCACCCATACATCCCACTCACATTTCATAATCCCGATAGTTCATCCTCATTTCATGCCTCACCAGCCTACAATTGAACATACCAACTGCCCCACCGCATGAGGAAGATGGCTTGTTTGGAACGACGGAAGCTATCAATCCCTTCTCTTTCGAAAGTGGTGCATCATCCCTTCCCCCACTTCCTTTCGCATCTGCACCACCTCTTGGAATAGGTCTTCCACCTTTAACCATCAAAAATTTCTCCAATCCAAGCAATCCGACTACCACTTTGAACCCGCTTCTTTTTCCCATATCCTCACAACAAATCGCAACTATTCCTGTCACCATGGATAATGTATCTATTGGTCCTCAAGTCTCCCAAAGCATGCCTCCTCAAGGACCAATCATCTCAACCACTCCTCCAACAACCCAAATCACAATCACCACCACAATCCCTCCACCCACCATGATAGTTGGCATGATTCCTGCTCCACCACCAATCCTGCCAAAAGCCAACACAACAAATTCATTCACCACTCTAATCCAAACCCTCCAAAAGGCCAACCAACAAAGAGTACTCCAGAAAAAGCAGCAAGCCCAAGCTCAAGCTCAAGCACAAGCACAAGCTCAAGCTCAATGCCAAGCGCAATTGCAAGTGATCCATCTACAAGCCTACCAACAAGCCCTACAAGACTTTTAGGCAAAGCACCAAACTAAACAACAAGCTTTGTTGGAACAACAACAGCTCGACCAACAAAAAGCTTTGTTGACATAATAGCAGGATGACCAACAACAGGCTTTAATAGCTCAACAACAGCTTGACTAATAGCAGGCTTCTTGGGAACAACAACATATGGACCAACAACAAGCGCTATTGGAACAACAATAGCAAGATCAACAACAAGCGTTGTTGGCACAAATGTAGGCTTACCAACAAGCCTTGAATGCACAGCCGAGCTTGCAGCAAACTCCCACTAGTACTCCTCCCACCATGCGCACTCCCTAAACACCTTATAACTCATTCATCCCACCCCTCGATCCAAGCAAAGATGTCAGAACACAAATCAAACTGCTTTGCAGCAGGTGTTGGAATTGCAAGTAGGAAAAACCACAAGGACACCAGGCAACTTGTGCCCTTATCCATTCGATAGAAGTCTCACCATGGTACCATTCCCAAAGGGATTCAAAATCCCCAAATTTGATAAATACAATGGAACGGGCAACCCTAAAAACCACATCAAGGAATTTCAAGTGCACTGCATGGAAGTCGCATATGATGACACGTACCTAATGCGACTCTTCCCCTGAAGCCTAACTGGTCCAACTATGGAATGGTTTTCTCGCCTACCCACGAGCATTAAAACATTTGAGGAAATAGTGGAGGCTTTCCTAAAAACTTACACTTTCAATATGGGTGCGGATGTCAGTTTAGAAGAACTATCTGCACTCAAACAAGAAAAAGGAGAGTTTATCGCATCCTTCTTGCAAAGATGGCGATCCAAGGCCAATCAGAGCAAGTGGACTATGCCAGAAGAACAACAAGTATGCACCATCATAGCCAATCTCGATAAAAACTTGGCGTTTTACTTGAAAATGCAGTGCATCACATCATATGATCAACTAATTCCAAATGTGTTCAACATTGAAAGAGCCCTTATGGCACGAGAAGGTGCTCCAACATTCACTCCACCGCAGGACAACCGCTCGTCTAACAACTACAATGATAAACCTCGAACATGGTCGAGGAACAAAAATATCATGAACGACGACGTGGTCGATGCTAAGGTAGTCATCAGTGCTCCTAAGCAAAATACCCAAAACCACCATCAACCACAAAATCATAATCACAATAATGTGCAGACTAATGCGGTAGTGGCACAACCACCTCCCACCAATCAAGTCACCAATGTGGGTAATCAAGGGGGACCACCTCCCTACAACAAGTTTCCCCCCAAGAGGAAGTTCACAACCCTTGACGAATTGATTGAGTCTATAATGAAGAGGCTGGTCAAAGAGAATCTAATCAAGATCTCTAACTCCAAGCAATACACGGAGCCCATGACCAAACCGCCGTGGTACAATGAGAATCTCCATTGTGACTTTCACAAAGTCAAAGGACACACCACCGCAAATTGCATGAGACTCAAAAATATCATCCAAGACCTCATTGAGGACAAGGTCATCAACATCGAGCAGTCGGACGAAAACCAAGACCTAAAAATTTACACGAATTCGATGCCGAATCATAACCAAGGAAATAATAATGGCAAACAAAAGTACGCTAGTGCAAATCTAGTATACGAGGAGATAGTAGGATGCGTTGACGAAATGGTCACTGTTATAAATATCAAGGGAGCTAACAATGACTGTGGAGTCACCACACGAGGCGAAAAGGTTACAATCGTCGGGGCACCTACTAAGACCCCCATTGCCAATAAAAAGGCCATCCCCTATGATTACAATGTTATTGATTAGTTGAAAAGAACACCCGCCCAAATCTCCATCATGGAATTACAAACAATCTCCGCCACCCATAGATAGATCCTTGATGAAGCACTAGCCGCATCTACCATTGCTACCACCCTTGATACAGAGCAATTTCAGGCTATGGTGGGTAACATTGTTACCCCAAACCTCATTACATTTTTGGATCAATATTTCCCTCTGCAACCATCTCATAACCGTGCACTCCACCTCCAAGTGCTCATCCATAAAAAGAAAGTCAAATGAGTCCTAGTAGATGGTGGTGCAGGTCTTAATATTTGTTCATTAAACCTTATAAAGAAATTGGGATTCGCAGAGGATTCCATAAATAAGAACAAAATCATCACAATAAGAGCATATGATGACCAGGAAAGAGTGTCTCAAGGCACTATCAAGATCCCCATCCAAGTGGGGCCGAAAACTATGGAAACCGCCTGTCAAGTCCTCGACCTTGACCTATCATACAACATCCTCCTAGGATGCCCATGGATACATGGAATGAAGGCAATAGCCTCAACCTATCACCAATGCATTAAGATCTCATATCTGAATGAAGAGGTCACTATACATGGGGATCCCGAACCTTTCGCCTATTGCAAAAACTTGGAATCCAAGTTTTACAAGATCCCTCAAGTACCCAAAAATGATGAAGGACCATCCACTTCATACATAGACCCAACCAATCTCGCCTCCACTTCTGCGACAGAGACACCCGCCATCCCCGACATATCCGAGATTAAGAACATGATACAGGACAATGAATGCAGTAATTATAGAATGAAGAGAAATGCTTTTGTTGTAGGAGAGTTACCACAACTGATTCAAACACCTATTCGCACTAGAATGGAACCCTCTAGATTACATCATTGGGGGGATCTCAATCGGGAGAATGTGGATGAGGAGGACATCACAAACACTCTGTACCAAGATGAAAGACCCACTCCCACCCTACCCATGGAGGAAACAAACAAAGGGTTACAAATGATGTTCGACATGGGCTATAACAGGAATGAAAGCCTAGGAAGAAACAATGATGGATGGTTGAAGCCCATCATTATGGAAAGAAGAATGCGAAACATTGGCCTTGGTTATACTCCTTCGAGTATAACTGTACGTGGTAGAGGTACGCCCAGAATAGTAGTCCGGTCCTCTCCTCAGGTAACAACAACAATCCCTAGACCACCTGTTTTCTTAATTATCCCACTCAATAATTACATCTTTGACATCACTAATGTTTGTGCTAGTAGTGATGATGATGATACCATAGCAGGTCTCCCTAGGCTTTTCGAAGATTCCACCTTATTAATGATTAGTGCCTCACCTGCTGAGCCAATCCAACGAACCCACCAAATCCACCTAATGTACCCCCAACTCATTGATCACGACCAACGAGGACCACCGATTCTAGATTCATTTGAAAACGATGAGGCCCTCTCAAAATTCATGGGACTAAGGGATACAGTTCTGTGCAGAGATCATAAGGCTAGATTCAACATCACACTGAACACATAAGCATACTATGGGGAGATGATTGAGTCCTTCAGTCGCAAAAGAAAAATATCGAGAATAAGCTCAGAGTTATTTAGTGAAAACCATACCGTGGCGCTCTCTAACCATAAAACAGTAAAAATAAAGAACGCATCCGATGGTGAAAACCTCCCTGAGGCACCAGAGGATGAAGGATTCAATCTCCCCCCTACTACTCTACATCAGGATAAGTCAACAATATTGGAAGAACAGTGCAACCCTATCAACCTGGGAACAGAAACAGAGCCGCAAATCACATTCTACGCCCAAACACTTCAAACAAAGGAACACAAACTATTGGCAGCATTCCTAAAGGAGAGAAAGGTAAATTTTGCATGGACCTATGCAGACATGCCAGGCTTGGACCCTGAAGTAGTAGTTCATCATTTGGCCGTTTACCCTGAAGAAAAACCACTCAGACAAAAGTTAAGGAAGATGCACCCACAAATAGCCTTACTCGTAAAGATTGAGCTGCAAAAACTTCTAGATGTTGGCTTCATATGCCCGATCGACTATCTAGAATGGGTATCAAATCTTGTACAGGTCTCAAAACTGAAAGGGGGCATCCGCATCTGCACTGATTTTAGAGACCTAAACAAAGCATGTCCCAAGGATGACTTTCCACTACCCAACATTGACATGATAGTGGATATGACAGCCAGACATGAGATGCTATCCCTAATGGATGGCTTCTCGGGGTATAACCAGATAATGATAGCGAAAGAAAACCAACACAAGACAACATTCACATGTCCTTGGGGCACTTACTACTGGAATGTAATTCCATTTGGGTTGAAGAATGTAGGAGCTACCTACAAAAGATCTATGACATTAATCTTCCACGACATGATCCATAAAATAGTCAAAGATTATGTAGACGACATATTGGCTAAATCAAAGAAAAGGCAAGATCACATAGCATCTCTAGGTGCAATCTTTGATAGACTAGAACAATGTAAGGTTAGACTCAACCCAAAGAAGTGTGTCTTTGGGGTACAATCGGGAAAGCTGGTAGGATACATAGTTTCAATGAGAGGAATATAGATGGACCCTGTAAAGGTAAAAGCAATCCTTGAGATGGAAGCACCAAGAATGTTAAAGCAACTAAGAGGATTGCAAGGTAGACTCTAGTCCATCCGGAGATTCATAGCACAATTGGCAGATAAGCAGATTGCCTATTCACACCTACTTCACAAGGGAGTAGCTTTCAGATGGGATGACAAATATGAGAAAGCATTCAATAAAATAAAAGAATACGTATTTACACCACCTGTGTTGATGCCACCAATTGTCGAGAAACCGTTAATCCTATACATCTCAGCAACAACAGCCACCTTGGGGGCCCTTTTGGCCCAACATGATGAAAAGGGAACCGAGCGGGCTATCTACTACATCAGTAGAACAATGGTGGGACACAAGCTCAATTACACATCAATAGAAAAAGCTTGCCTAGCACTGGTATTCGTAGCTCAAAAATTCAAACACTACATGCTAGCGTACCAAATCAAGTTAATTGCCAAGATAGACCCACTAAAATACCTACTGTCAAAAGCAACGCTTATAGGTAGAATGGCGAAGTGGGTAATGATATTGTCTGAACATGATATCGAGTATGTAGAATGAAAAGCCATGAAAGGACAAGTCATTGTGGATTAGCTGGTAGAAGCTCCCCTCTACATAGATAACCCACTCATATCAGAATTCCCAGATGAGTCCCTTTTTAACCTTGGTACAACAAACCATTGGAAATTATACTTTGACGGCTCCCACACGCAACATGGATCAGGAGCTGGTGTTTTTCATCACACCGTGAGGAGACTGCATACCTAGATCATACAAGCTGGCATTCCCTTGTACTAACAATATTGTAGAATACGAGGCTTTGACCATAGGCCTCAAGATTGCAGCACAGTGGCGAATCATGGCACTAAAAGTCTATGGGGCTCGCAACTTATCATCAATCAAGTCAACAGTGAATACCAAACCAAGGATGATAAGCTCGCACCATACAAAAAGGTGGTAGAAAGCCTAAAAGAATCATTCATTGACATCACCTTCGAGCAGATACCAAGGAAAAACAACAAAGCAGTCGATGCAATGGTGACAATTGGATCCTTACTGGACATCCCTCACAATGTCTCAAAACATGAATTCCTCGTAGAGCAGCTTCTCGTACCCACATTCGAGGTACCAGAGTCAGAATATGCATGTGAACTCGTTGGTCCCGTTGATCTTTGGTATCATGATATATACACCTACCTAAAGTTAGGAATCCTCCCCACTGACATCACTCCAAACCTAAAATGCACTTTTATCAAAAAGTCTTCACGATTCGTCATCCTAGGAGAAACCCTCTTCTGAAGAAGTATCGATGGAACCTTTCTACGTTGTTTAAAACTTGAGGAGGCTATGACTGCTCTAACTGAGGTACAAAATGGCACGTGTGGGTCACACTCGAGTGGTATGATCTTGGCTAAAAAGTTGCTAAGAATTGGGTACTACTGGCCGACAATGGAGAGAGAGGCGTATAAATTTGTCTGAAAATGCCTGCAATGCCAACAACATGGAGACCTTATTCATGCACCAACTCAAGAACTGCATCCCATTGTTACACCTTGGCCCTTTTCGCAATGGGGGCTCGATCTCATCAGAAAAATCTCACCCACCTCATCCAATGGCCATAAATCCATTATCACCGCCATTGAGTATTTCACAAAGTGGGTCGAAGCAATTCCCATGACCTACATCACCAGAAAATAGATATCCAAGTTCATCTTGAACTACCTCATTTGTCGATACGTTGTTCCCCAATCCATTATCTCTGATAATGGGACACCCTTCAAAAATTAGGATGTTCGTGACTTGTGCGAAAAATTCAAAATCAAACACCGCTTTTCCACTCCATACTATCCACAAGGCAATGGCCAAGCAGAAGCTACAAATAAAACCATTCTAAAAATCCTTAAGAAAATAGTCAATGATTCTAGTTGTGACTGGCATCTGTAGCTAAATCTCGCCTTATGGACCTACTACACCACCATCGGCATGCCAATAGGTGCCACCCCATTCTCTCTGGTCTACGGATCAGAAGCCATCCTTCCTATCGAGATCAAGCTTCCGTCACTGAGAATATCACTGCAAAATCTCATCATAGATGAGGAATACAGGGTCACAAGACTAAATGAGTTGGAATTACTTGATGAAAGGCACATGGATGCCCTTAATCATCTACAAGTGTACCAGAATCGCCTAAAAAGGAGCTACAACAAGAAGATCAGACAATGCACTTTCCAAGTTGGTGACCTTGTGCTGAAAGAAAACCAAAAGAACTTGCCAAATCCAAATACAAAGGGAAAGTTTGAGCCCAACTAGCTAGGACCCTTTATCATCACTACAAGTTACAAATCGGGGGCATATCAGTTATCAACACTAGAAGGAGAGCCCCTGCAAGATCCCATGAATAACTCGCACCTCAAAAAGTTTTATGCCTAAATCTTGCAAGGTATAGAACCAGAAAATACAAAAAAAATCAGAAAAAGTCCTGAAAAAATGGTTACCTTGATGAAAACTTGGCAAACAGGCGTCTTGGTGACAACAAAAACAAAAAAATCAAAAATGCAAAAAATAGTAAAAAGAAAAAATTTGTCCTCTAGTGAAAACCACTTCGGTGGTGCTTTGGGCAAGTACCTTGGTGAAAACCTAGCAAACAGGCACCAAGTGTAAATAAAGCACCTTCCCCATCTACTAGGATCTATATGACTCATTCCATAACTCATTCATCCACTCATCCGCTCGCATCCATACCATAGCCTGTGTTGGTGTCTGTACCATATTCCACCACAGAACTACTTGGCATTTATAAGGTCAGTCTGTCTTGCCTTTATCGAAGTAGCCTATCGCACCAAACTGGGGGCACGTTCTCGCAAACATCGAATTGGATTTGTGTATATTCCCGTCATCTTTGTCAAAATCATCAAAAATTCAAAAACATTCAAAAAATCAAAAAGCATCCAAAATCACCAGAAATCACCAAAAACTTGTCAAAATATCAAAAAATCTTCAAAAAAAAATCATCATTAAGTCTTTTCAGTCTTCCACCTTGTCGAACTACATCATCTCTGAGCTTGAACATAGGCAAGGTTGATCTTTGATCATCCCCCGAGACATTTAGGTCAGTCCTTTAGGCATCCGTCACATCAGCAATCCGTTTGCCCATCTAGTTTGCATCTTAAGTCAGTCCTTTAAGCAATAAAATGGCAATTCATTTTCCCATCTTATCGTCAAGTCAGTCCATCATCGGTCTAACTATGTGGTCTCTGCATATATAACGTAGGCAAATCTCATCTATGGATCAACTCTCGAGACCCCTGGGATAGGTCTTTAAGTTAGTCTTTTCGTCTTAAATCTTGAAAATACCAAAAAAACAAAAAAAACATTTGTAAAAGATCTCAAAATTCCAAAAAACAGCCTCAAAACATTTAAAAAAACCAAAATGGTGCATCCATTTCATCTCGCTTTCACCCGTGATTTTCATCATGCATAATAAATTAATCGTCGCCTTCACCCTTTGGTGAGTCAATCAGAAGCAAGTTTAGCAGGTTCTAAAGTGAACGCCTAATCATCAAAGTCTCAGGTCTAAGTCAGTAAGCAAGCAAGTTGGTCACCTCAGAGTATCATTAGCTCATCACCCAATCGGTCCGATCAAAACCCTAATCACTACATGTCCTAGGATGAAGCTTTCCTGCGATGGACATAAGCATCAGGTAACCCTCACAGTAGTTAGTCTTGGCTAGTGGTATGAAGAATATTAGCTTGTTTGTTTACTTTATTTGGTCTCTTTTGACTTATCTTATTTTGTGTTCATTCCAAGGACCTCTCGATGATGCCTAAACAAAACAGGTTTAGAGAGAAAGGAATGGGGCAATGATCATTATCTTTTATCTGCTATGCTTGTGGGATACGCTTGTAAAATAACTTAGTTATGCATGTTTTGTTTGGTTTGTAGGGAGGATAATTTAAGTATCTTGTTGACCACATAGGAAAGCTTGTTTTTCTGTGTTTTGGTCCGAGATGTTTAGAATGTCTAAGCTACATCCTGAATAAAATAGGTATGTTGAGTGTGAACAAGAATACTCCTATCTATTTGACGAGTCAAAATCAATCACACTAAGTACCACACCATCCTGGTTCTTAATACCTTGATGCATCATACCTATGAGTGTTATCAAACATAATGCAATTAGACCCTTTGAAAATCTCAATTCCTATATGCAAATGTAAATCACCATCATCATCCTCACTAAACTCATCAATTCTACGTTTCTTCTACCTTCTTTCCACACTAACATGGTATTATAACAGTAATCAAAACATCGCCCATGCATACATCCTGCATCCACTAGATTGTTAGCATTGGAAGAGCATTACATCATATCAATATCTTAAGTCATGAGGAATAATATAAATGTGTTACTCTAAGCATCTTAAGACATCATTACATCATACATTATCATTTGCAACCATTACCATTACCATTTGCATCCATTACCACCATTAATATGCATTACATCTTTAAAGCACGAAAAATATAAAAAGAAATGCAGTTATTACATACACTGCATCACATAAAGCATAAGGATAGAAACATCTCATAACATCACATATTTGCATCCGCATATTACACATGTACATCATAAAAGGGTGAATCATCTCATATATATCATCAAAAATATTATTATAATACAAATCAGACCAGGTGTACATCAAGTACATAGTACAATAAGGCCAAAATACTGTAGCTCGTATGTCAAAAATGAATAAAACTGTAAGTGATCAAAAGGCGGGTGGGCCCTGCTGGCTGCTGCCCTCCCCATCCTGCCTCTCACCATGTGCCTCTGCTGGTCGCCTCCCTGTCTATTGTGAAAAGTCTGGCACTCTGCGGTCGGATGGTACTACCTGATGATAATGATACCGATAATATTCGGCCTCTCTGATGGCATCCCTGTAATCTCGGATATCAACTGATCAGCCCCAAGATGTGGAAGCAACACTCTCTAACTATCACCGCCTGCCCACCTCCTGATCCCTCTCGGATCATGCACGATCTCTCTTTGCTGTCAGTGTGGCAACCTGCTGTCGGGCCTCATCCCGCTCAGCTATTAGAGCTTGTACCTGTCCCTGTAACTGCTGAATCAGTATATCGTGAGCGTTGGGCTACCCTGCTGGTGTTCTTGTCGGCGGTGCTACTGACTGCTACTATGCGGGATCCCTCATAGGTGACTACTGAGGAGGTGGTGCACCTCCTCGACCCCTGCTTGTTGACCTACCCCTCGGCCTGCGATGAGGAAGCACTGTCCTCGAAACTGTCAATCTCACCGACGCCCTAAACCATACCCTGTATGCGGGGGTCACCCCTGCATCTGCTGGCCCCTAATCATAGGCTCAGGGCCAAGCCACTAGCTACCTAAAAGATGTCACTGCCTCGTCTTCCGGAATGGGCTCTCCCCATGCTGTCTCCTTTGTCGTACGGGCAAAGATAGCTGTATACTGTGCATCAGGTACATCCTGCACCTCCCTGAACTATTTAACCACTCTATCTAGAAGATATCACTCTATCAGTGTATGCTCTTGACCTTTCATAAGTTTTCCCTGACGGGCAAAGAAAAGCTGCTCTGCATTGTCCATCCATGGGCCCATACCCATATACGACCTCCAGATAAAAACTGTCATCTCATCGAGAACCCGGTGCCAGTGAGCTATGCTGTCTATAGCCATGTGGGTGAAGCAAATCGTCGCGTCACCATACCGCCACACGAAAGGGTCATCAACATCTAAAACAACTAGTGTAACAAACAGACGAAGTACTGGAATCCACTTGAAAACCCAAACGTGAAGAAGAGTCAAGCTGGCCCCAAGAGCCTGACCCTCCAGATAAGCAAACTCATGTAAATCTCTATATAAGGAGGCCAACAGCACTAGTCCCCAGGCATAACATACCTGGTGAGTGAACATTTACTGCCAAGCTAATCCCCAACCTAGACTGAAGTATCGGCCTCGCCGATCAGGAGCTACAAGGCTAGAAATAATGGCGGCCAAAATAAGACTATAGGTAGGGGCTATACCCCGGTATCTCTCCAAGTCTATCTGACCATTGCAGAGCATGAGCTCGCTCACACCCATGGCACAGAAGCAGGCCTCCCTCCCCTCCTCCAGATCATAAATAACATGCTCTCCATGAATGGGTAGCCGTAGGATGTGTCAGACATCCTCGAGAGTGACAGTAGCCTCGCCTGTAGGAAGATGAAAGGATGAAGTCTCACTGTGCCATCGCTCGGCCAAAGCATGCATCATACCCAAATGAGCTCGCACAAGAGGGATGTAGGTAACAAACCACAGACCAAGCATCCCCAGTTGCTCCTGAAGAAATATGTACATATCGGATAAGCGCTCGAGTACATGCCATCGGTGCTCCCTCGAATGAATAACCTCGGGTGTCTCCTGCACAAGGAAAGTACCACATCAGCTCCTTGAAACATTTTTGGTGTTTGTTGTCATATTTCGCTTTTGAAATAGTAAAAGCGGCACTATTTGCAAAAGCGGGGCTGTTTGGAAGTCTCCAAACTGCGCCGGGCGGCGGAGTTAGATAGCCAAAATTTGCAAAATGCACCGCGCGGTGAACTTAGATAGCTCCTGACCCGCGCGACGCTATTTGAGCAGGCGGCCAACTTAACAATGTGAAATTCCTTAGTTCTTAAACTCTGCCATGTGGTGCTCAATGCACACACGGCCCTAAATAGGACCGTGCGAGCCAGTTTGGAGAGCTCTCGTGGCACAATATCGTACCACACCAACTTGACCACCCAAAAACCCTGTTAAATGCATGCAAATTGAGAAAATAAAAAGTGGGATAGGGGTACATACCACGGGTCCTGCGGTGACTAATCATTGAAATACTTGTACCCGCTCTGAAACATGCAGGGGAAGCTCTCGTTGTGCCATGGTGTCTAGAACTCAAAGCTCAAATGTCGATATCTTCAAAGGTAGGAGTGCAAATGTTTTGAAAATGACCCCTTGAGGTCTATTTAAGCTCGGAAATTAGGGTTCCTTTTGACCTAATTTGACTTTCCAGAGGGGGTTGTTTGCTCTGATCCCATTTTCACCAAACTGAAGGTCATTCTTCATCCCTTCTGGCATTTTAATGCCTTTTTCGGGCATTCTGGGGCATTTCTGGCCTGTCAGACACCTTGTTATCTTTTTTATGAAATCATCCAAAAATTCAAAATTTTCGTCCGATCTCTCAAGGGGGCATTATCCAGTAGTATCCTTCCACTAGGGCAGTAGTGGGGCATCTAAAAATTTTCAAAGAAAATCCGAACCTTTGATCACAATAGTTTATTCTTTAAATCAATGCAACAAGTACATTGCTTCAAAGAGGGGCAAAATGTAGACATGGAAAATGTACAAGTTCATTTTCGCACACTTGATCCCGATTACTAACAACACTTTCTCTTAAATCAAATTCTCAGCATTTCATCACTTTCTATCCTTTAATTCAATAAATCACTATTTATTGGATTAAGTCTACCACCTCCTTTGATTAAATTAGTCGGTTTAATTTAATTAACCTTACATTGCTATTTAATTAAATAAATCATTTGATTAAAGTCTCTAAATTCCTCTTATTAAATTAATAAATTAAACCTTATTTGATTTAATCTAACACATTCCTTCTTTATTAAATAAATCAAATCCTTTATTTAATAAATCATTTCCTCTCAATTTCTGACTTAAATCAATTCATAAATCTAAGTCTAAATTGTCACATCACCTAAATCTCCATTAAATTAATCTATAAATTGGAGACTCTTCTCCTCAATCTTCATCTACAACTCACATGCAAAGTTACTCTCTTCAATTGAGAACTAATTTTGCTCATTGCTTCCAATCATCCATCAATTTTCATAGCTCATAACAAGATTATGCTCAAATCTCTTTGGAGATTTGACCATTGATTCAATCAACCAACATTTGCACATAAGAATTGGGAAAGGGCCAATTGCAACATATCATTGGCACCAATTCCCCCATGGAATCATCATTTTTTCACTTAATTAGGACTAATCTTGATCTATTTTAGTTGTTCTTCCTTGTTCCTATTTTAAGTTTATTAACAAATGGATTTTGTGGGGAATCCCTCATTGTTTGCTTGCATTTAGATCTAACATTAACAACATTTGACATCTTTGTGCTATTGCAGGTTTAGGGGTTCACACTTATAAAGGAATCTCAAGTTGGAAATTTTTTTTCTTGATCATAGCACCTATAATTAATGTAATAGTTTTATGGCCCCTATAATAAAGTGACTTAAAACAACTTCATGTAACTTTGGTACCTATAATATTTAATGTTGAATGGGAAAAATGAGAGGGGGGAGGGGGGGAGGTGAATCAGTTGTCATAGAATTGGGCCTTTAATTCAATCACCAAAACTAATCCTTAATACTACTTAAATGATTAATCATCAAATGCCAATGCAAAAACTTAAATCCAACACATAAACACAATAATACCAAATTTACGTGGAAAACCTAATAACGGAAAAACTACAGTGAGGATTAAATCACACTATACAGAATATCAAAATTGATTACAAAAGGCTTACTACTTGAAACAAGGCTCACTTCCTAAAAAAAATTTCATTACCTGAAACAAGGCTCATTGCTTGAAATAAGGCTCACTGCCTAAAATAAGGACTCACTGTCCAATAGGGTTACAACCCAGAGGGCTCACTTCCAAAGAGATACAAAGAAGACAAAGAAAAGATGTTATAGAGATACTACAATCCCAATGCAACAAAGGATCCCACCACAATTATTCACACACATGCATGAATGATAGAGTTCACCTTTTGATCACTACATCCGAAAAATCAGCATTAAGCTTCACATTGATCTGCCACACTCTCAACACGCACACTTACTAAATAGAATCAATGTCGCATAGAACTAAACTTTATCTTTTCTCTTATTTCTCTACTTCTTTCTCTTGAATCACATCTTCACCATTAACTCATCTTGCATTTATACCATCTTCAACTTTGAAACATATCCAAAGTCGGTCATCCAAATTCAAATTAAAATTAAGTCAATGCCAAAACATCCTAGGGTGGAATTCGAATGAGGGCGACCTAAACACATGCTTCAAGGGACCCAAAAATATCCAACACACTTCATCATCCCCAGAAGTATTATTTCACACAAGGTCAACCAAACCAATGTAAAATATATAGAAACCTTAAGCACAAATCTTCTAAATGGTGAAACTATCTTCAATAGTGCTAGGGAAACACAACTCTAGAACCAAAAGTCATAAGACTTCGTCAAAGATAAATCTAGACCAACAACATTTCTCCTCTACCTCAACCAGAAACACATAAAACCATAGTTCACAAGTGGTGAACACAACTTGCATTGTAAAATGAATTGGCAACCAAAAATATGGATATAATTTCTCCTAACAACCATTCAAACAACATATCTAAACCACACAACCATAGGAGAAAATTTGGACCACAAACCGGAGCAACCACTAAACACATGCAACATATCTTTATTACAATTTTCTCAATATCCTCAACATATACAACCAACAACAACTAGTAGATAACTAGTTGATCAATTGACATCAATGAAAATAATTGCAAAATTTCCTCAACATATTTAGTCTTTTCATTCTTGCAACATTAAAATATGCATTATTTACATCTATAAACAATATTTTATATAGTAAAGGGACTTGTAAGATGGAAACTTTGTTTGGGTTCCAACGTACCCTCCTACTTTAGAGAGAAAATTACTATCTAAAAGGGCTATTTGGTATAAGTGCATGGGCTACATTAGAGAGAAGGATCATAGATCCTTAAAACATAAATATTGTAGAGGTTTTTGTTAATTTTTTCTTTAAGTTTAACCTTTTTAAATATTTTTTATATGGAAATAATACTTATGCTAAATTTTATTTAATCTTTGTTAGATCTATATTTGTTTATTGCTTAATATAGTGATATTTTTTATCTAGTAGGTTTACCTTCACTTGTAAATTCAATTTTATGTATCAATTATTGATGATTTATCTTGGAAGACACGTTTATTTTTTGAGGCATAAATATAGGGTTTTTATTTAGTTTAAAGAGTTTAAGGATCTTGTGTATTATTACATGGATATAAAGATCAAATTATAGTTTTGGTAGGGAAAATGACATTGTGTGGTATAAGATAACTCCATACATTACTCATTAAAATGGATTATGGACATGATGAATATAATGTTGATGAAGAGGGGCTGTGGCCCTAGCTCGATTGGCTAAACCTTTCTTGTTGCAAGAGGTTGGTTGTAATGCCCTGCCATGCTAACCCCAAAGGACAACCTAAACTAACAAATTTTCGCATAATTTTTTATTTTGAAAGGAGAACATTACACTGGTTGCACATATTACATGTAAATAAATTAAGCAATAACACTATCAACTATGTCCCCTGGGGTACACGCGCCGACATTACAAAACCTAAAATCATACTATATTGATAACGAATGAATCAAGATTACATTATACACCATCAATAAGAAACATCCACAGATGATAATTCAACATAACAAGATTAACTTGATTCCGATAAACATAACATACTATTATCTTGAGGACTCAATGGAGCATAATTCCATAGATACAACACATCGAATAATAGCTACATCAAATCATCAACCACATTAGGTTTACATGGTGCATAATACATTACATCCATTTCATTTCATCACATCGCTTGAGAATTACAATAATACAAAAGCGACCCCCGACATGAATGGGAACAATACAATATGATAGGGTAATACAACTAAAAAGAACACAATTAATAAGACTTGATCCATCTACGACACAACTCTGAAGTCACCACAAGTGGCACCAATCTCCACATCTCGATCCTCAGTTGGGGACCCAATGGGGTGCATAACACGTTCCACTCGACCATGTGGACCTAAAGGCCCACCCCCCATTCTAGGAGATGACAAGAAAGGATCCACGACCAAGATAGTCAAGTAGAATGAATCCCAAGACCAAACTATAAGGTCAACCAAAACATAACATGCAACAATCTCAACGGCCACTTATAAGGTGATTGCTTTGAGAGGAATACAAAGGAAAAACAATGAATTCTATGGGATAGTATCTTTGCATGGTCCTAATACAAAAATTTACAACAATCAGAGGTGTACCAAATTTATAACACCAAACTTTACTGGTTTGAGTACAAATGCGAGGCATGGACCATCTCGCCAAACAACCATAACAAGAGGAAAACTATGAAATAAGGTAACACCCGCAAGAGTTCAAAATCAAACATTTCAAAATCAAATCAAAGAAATCCAACATACACCCATTACCCAATTCCTTAGGAAGCTTATAACACCAAATTTCATAAACTCCCAACTAAAGGGTACGCAAATAATTGGGGTCCCAAATAACTCACATCATGGCTTGTCTTATAAACTTGTCAAAACAGAAAATAAATCAATGAAGAATTCAATCAATCAGGAGAATGCAAAAATCAAAATTTAATCTTCTAACACAATTCCATGTAATGAAACTTAAAAGCATATTCGATACTCCACTTGTTTATACATTCCTATTCAATTTGACAAATAAACTAACTCAATAAGAACATGAAAGGATTACTCATTTGTTAATGATCTAACTTCACTGTTCACTTCCTTAATTGTAAAGCTCAAATAAATCAAATCCCTCCTAGTAATTTTTAGATTATTAATATTTTATTTTATTTACACCTCTATATTGAAAACCCTTAATTAAAATAAAGAACTATGACAACCTACAATATGTAACCCATCAAATTTCTCTTAATTTGTGATTCCTAGCATATGCATTTATTTATTTCAAAATAATCAAAATTAAAACATAATCTATAGCTTTGTTACTTCAAAGTAATAAATTTAATTAGAATGTAATATGTATATTTGTTTACTTTTAAACTGAATAAATTTAATTAAAACCTAACTTTTTCATTTGTTGAATCCACCTTAAATAAATCTTGTTTAAGTCTAACATTAAATCTTATTTAAATCTAACATAAACAATTTTACGCAATTCACAATCTAACAATAAGGATTTGTAAATAAATTTAACTTTAAATAACCTTAATTTAAAACTAATTTAAATGCACTCATAAATAAATCTAATCTTTTCTATTTTAAATGCGTTCAAAAATAAATCTAATTTTAAAGATAATTGAATAAATCTAATTTTAACGTACCAGGATAATTTGAATAAATGATACTTAATTTAATTTATAATTCTTTTCAGGAAAACAATTCACAGTAGCATGACCATACTTATATATATATTAAAACAAAAGCACATTCCAATATCTATGTCCAGGCATTCCCAAAATAATCAGTTTATATTTAATCTATAAGTTCAATATGAAATTATATAAAATCAGTAAAGAACACATATTCCAATCTATCTATTTATAATATATTTTAAACATCATTATTATATTAAAATATTTTAGCACTATAAATATATCATAATTTATAATCTACTTTTATTAATCTATGCAAGTAATATCTATAACCTACATTTGAAAGCTATCTTTCTAATTTAAACTAATTTAAAACTAATTTAAGGAGTAATTTAATTCTCTGGGCAACAATAGTAATTATAAGAGCATAGGAAACATAATTTACTTTTAACTTAATTACTCTATCCAATTAATTAATTCCCTTTTATTTAGAGTAATTACTTAAAATCTATTTTAGTGATTTTACATATGCAAATAAAAGAAATTTTAAATAAAATAACCAACACAACTTACATGGAATTTATAAATCCACTAAATTTTAATTTCTTTCATTTTTTAATATATATATATATATAGTAAGAATCTTTTAAACTTGGGAACCCCTTTATCTTTTAATATTTTCTTCCTTAAAAATAAATCATAATTCTTTACCCCAATATAAGATAACTAATTTATTTATTTTTGTTAAAAGATTGACCTGAATATAAAGAAATCAATTTCTCTATATATATTTCAATAAACAAAGGATAATAATTAATCAATTCCATTTTATACACCAATTTCACTTAAGCTAATAATTACTGTTTTGAAACATCAATTTACTCAAAACACATAAACATATATATTTTATATTTATATAAATACATAAGATTTTAACCTAAACTACTGTCTCAAACAATCAACATGCTTAAACCAGTTATAAGCAACTTTATATTCATATATATATTTCTATAAATGACTAAGTAACCATTTTAAATCTTATATGTTAAAACCTATTGTTGTGATTAAAAGAATTAACACATAATAAAACATAGCATAGTAAATGCTTACATTTTCAATGAAATAATACACATATATGTTTACGAACTGTAGCAATGATCCAGATTTACACACATACATCTATTTTTTATGTGTGCGTGTATTAAATTCTTCAGAAAAATAAACAAAATCAACAAAATCACAAGTGAACGCTAATACCTGAAAAATAAAGTTTGAAGGTGGTGACGGAGTTGAGTCAATCTCTCATTTGTAAAACGGATTCCTCCAAATTCCTCTCGGCTATAAAATTCTTCTTAACTTTTACCAGAGCCCTTGCAGAGTGAAAACTATTTTTTCTCTTTGACAATTCCCCGAATCCTCCTTTCATCGATTTCCCCAAAAAGAATTAAAGATGAGTTTTCTAAAGTGTTTTAGATAACAAACAAAATAGGTGGCAAATTCCTAAATTCTTTTCCTCCACCCGTCAATTCACTTTTCACCTGTTTTACCACCTGGATGGTAATCTTTACATCTAGAAAAATCCTCCACCTAACTTCACTAACCTTTAATTTATTAATTCTTTCCATTCCGTAATAACTTTCACCCTTTTTTTTTCTAATATTTTATCTAATGTCATTTTATTTAAATTAAACATATATATATATATATATATATATATATATATATCTATATATATACCCTTTTTATTTATAGTAATGAACAAAATATTTATTTATTATTTTTGAATAAATCCATAATTAAATAAAGCAATATTATAATTAAAATATTATTCTATTTAAAATATTTAATATCGACAATTAAATAATATTTATTTAAATCTACAAACATTTAAATTTGCAACTAATTTAATATTTAACTAAATTCTTGGTAATTTCCCAAATCACTTTAGTAATTAAATTTAATGCTTAGTTAAATTATTTTTCACAATAATAATAACCATCATTAAATTAAATTAGCTAATTAACAATAATGATAATGCATTACAATCAACAATTAACACATTAAAAATCAACACTTAAAACGAATGATATAAAACAAAACGGAATACTGACAAACAACATCATCAAACAACAAAATCACAAACAAACACTTACTCAAACACCTAGAAAGGCCAATACAGAGGGGCACTACATTGGTCACAAGGTCTAGTCTCCCCCACTCCCGTAGTACTAGAGGGCATGTCGTGCTAGTGCCGCCAGTCACATTGAAAATTTTACCACATACTGTAGTTTATAGGGGGTCGTGCTACCCGATTCCTGGAGTCTAAAAAGATAGTGTTGATGAAGAGGGTTGGGAATATTCTTAGTGGAGCTAATTTGGATTAGAAATTCTAGGCATAATATTTATTGCAAACACCTAAAATTGATCATTCATATTTGATAAATTTATCCCAATTCTTCCTATTTATAATATATATTAATTAAATAATATTCCCACTATCTAGATCTCTATTAATTTTTTTCTATATTCCTTGAAGTTTAACCTAGGGTATACAATTATTTCCTAACTATTTCCCTATCCTAATGTCCCCCTTTCCTCCAAAAATTAGATAAATAATTTTTATTTATTTAATTGTGATGTTGTCGTGCATCCTCCATAATTTTTTTCTAATCTACCATTACTACCTTAATCTTCTCCTAATCATGTGCACATTCTCAATTCAATGGTTTTGTGGGGATTTGATTACTCCAAATCTAAACAAAATCTATCTTGTACTCTCAACCTTAAAAGCTCATTTTTTAACAAGATTCCCATGTAATTGGGAGGTATGACCACATATCCCTCTTATTCTTAAATAACATATTATAGCCATATGGGCCTTATTATTATAAAAATATGCAATAAAAAAAAAATGATCTGCACTATCGAATCTCCATTATGCAACCCTTGTTCTCCCTCTTTAACCAATAAGTATATCTCCCTTAGAATATTATGGAAGGTGTAACCCAATTTTGGTGCCAAAAATTCCACCGTCTATTTCCCACTCTAGAAGTTTTTTATTTTTTTATTTATATATTTACAACTTCTCAAGGTCATAACTTTTAACCTAACCATCAAATTTTCAATTGTAATATAATGTTGGAAAGCTTGTGAAGAGATCTACAACTATCTTTCGCTAGATTTAAAAGATCAAATATTTTGCACCTTATTTCAAGGCTCCAAAGGGCCTCAATTTTTAGTTTTAAACTTCATTTGAGAAATTCCTTGAGATAAAAATTTAATTTCTTCCAAACATTATAAGATTTTGAGATGATTCTTTCACTAAAATCTTATTTTCCAATTTCACTCCTTGGGGTCAATTTTCGTGTCTATAGGAACCTAAATAGGCCGACTTACTAAAACTAGTAGGTGATTATTTTTGGTTGTTTCAAACTTCTAATGATCCCAAAGACTCCATGGTCACCATGGGCCCCAAAAAAACTAAGGAAACTAGAAAAAAAATGAAAATATAATATTTTTGGGTGATGCAAGATTGTTCTTACACCACTGGATGCTCTTGCATTAGACACCTAGAGTAATTTAAAAAGTGACACTGTCACTTCTCAAGTGTTAGAGGGAAACCAAGAGCGTTAACCTAGACCTCAGATAACAATGAAGAATATTCAACATGTCTTCCTCTCCATTTCACCAAGTACTTTGCATATTGTCGGCTTCTTGTGCTTCTACCCACATAAATATCTAGAATTTATTCTATCTCTTAATTTTTCTGACATAGGTGTCGAAATGTTCCACTGTGCCTTTATCAATTCATTCTCCTCAACTCCTTCATAATACTCTATCAAACTAGAAATGTTAACACATGTGAAACATGAATCTCACTCAACAAATCTACCTCATAAGCATATCTTGAATCATTTTTTTTCCAGATCTTGCATGGTCCAAACTTCTTCATCTTTAACTTATTGTCTGTACCAAATAGAGAAATCTCCTTTCACAAATGAACCATGAATTCATCTCCTACCTAGAATTCCTTATACCTCCTTTTCTGATCTACCTTAGCCTTATACTGAGTGTTCATCTTATTGATATGTTTCTTCACCTCTTCATGTAAATTCTTCAGGTGCTCACCAGAATATTCAACCTCAACACTACTCTTCTCTCCCTTATCTATATTTCTTAGTTCAAAAGTAGTTCTTGGACTACTCCCATACACAATTTGGAATGACGATTTACCAGTGCTCCTATTGATAGAATTATTATAAGAAAAATCTTCATGTGATAAAATCAAATCCCATCCCTTGGGTTTATCTCCTACTAATCATCTCAGCAGATTACCCAAAATCCTATTGACCACCTCCATTTGTTCGCCAATCTATGGATGGTGTGCAAAACTAAACTTCAAATAAATCTTCAACTTCTTCCATAGTTTCCTCTAGAAATACACAACAAACTTGGTATCTTAGTGTGAAACTATGCTGCTGGGTAAACCATGTAGTCTCACCACTTCTCTGAAAAATAACTCTGCAACATGAACAATGTCACTAGTCTTATGAAATGGAATTAAGTGTTCCATCTTTTAAAATCTATCTACCACCACAAATATGGAATCATGCCGTCTATGTTTCCTCGACAATCCAAGGAAAAAATCCATACTAATGTCCTCCCATGGCCTCTTAGGTATAGGTAATGATTGATACAATCCAATATTCTGACTTGCCCCTTTCACCATCTGAGATACTCTACAAATTTGCATAAATTTTTTCACATCTTGTTGTAACTGTGGCCAATAGCAACACTCAACAACAATATCAATGGTCTTATCTCGACCAAAGTGTCTAACTAATCCTCCATTGTGTTTCTCCTTGATCTAGTTCTTTGTCATGAAACTCCTCAGAATGCACAGCTTATTCCCTCGAAAGAAAATACCATCTTGGATTGTAAAATCCAACCATTTAGTCCTATCCAAACTGATAGGCTCCATACAAGCTCTCCAAGCCTTTGCAAAATAGAGATCCTCAAACAAGCTCTTGAGTTCATTGAACCCAACAACTTCAATGTGCATTTTTGTTAACAAATTTTGCCTCCTACTTAAGGCATCTATGACTCTATTAGATCTTTCACTCCTATGCTTAAAAAAAAATGTATAAATTTTTAAAAATTCAACCCATTTCAAATGTCATCGATTCACCTTCCCTTGACTATTCAAATATTGTAAAGCTTGATGATTAAAGTAAATAAAACAAACTCTTTTGGCAATAAATAGTGTCTCCATTTCTTCAAAGCCTAAACTATAGCATAAAAATCCTAACCATAAATAGAATAATTCTTCTTTGCATAATTTAACCTTTCACTAAAATAGGCAATGGGTCTACCTTCTTGACTCTAAAAAGCACCAATGGAATTTTTAATAGAATAAAAATCTACCTGAAATACCTTGTTGAAATTTGTAAATGCCAAAATGGGTTCCTTTGTAACTTTCTTCTTCAACATATAATTTTTTTTATTGCTCCTATAGTCCACTTAAACTCTTTTCTATCCCCTCTCATTGTTTCAGTTAGAGGTGCACAAATACTACTAAAACCTTTGATTAAATTTATATAAAAACTAGACAAACCATGAAAAGATCTCACCTCAGTAGAACTCCTTGGTGTAGGCCATTCAATGAGAGATTTTACCTTCTTTGGGTCCATCTTAAGACCTTCTACTAAGACAAAAAATCCCAAGTATACCAACTCTCTTTTAAAAAAAAATCACTTCTTCAAATTGATGAACAACTTCTCCCCTCTTAGCTTCTCAAAAAAAATTCTGATATTCATCAAATGCTCCTCCAATGTCTTACTAAAAAATAAAATTTCATCCAAATAAACAATGACAAATTTACCCAAAAATTCTTTTAGTACCTCATTCATGAGTTGCATGAAGGTGCTCGATGTATTGATTAGCCCAAAGGGCATGAATAACCACTCGTAAAAGGCATCTTTGGTCTTGAATACTATCTTCCATTCATCTCCTTATCTAATCCGAATCTGGTGATAAGGTCCACTCTTGAAATCTATCTTCGTGAAGTACTCAACTCCACTCAAACAATCCATGATGTCATCCATCCTTGGTAAGGAAAATCTATACTTGATGGTGATCTTGTTGATGGCTCTAGAATATATACACATCTTCCATTACCAATCCTTCTTTGGTGCTAGTATTGTAGGCACTACACATGGAATCAAACTCTCTTTGATCAATCCATTTTTCAATAACTTTTGCAGTTGTCTATTCAAATCTTCACTCTTTGTTGGAGTCATATGATGAGTTGCCTTATTTGGAAAACTGGCTCCAAGAATCAAGTCCATCTGGTGGCTAATCTTCCTTACTGGAGTTAAACCTTCAAGCACATGATTAGAAACAATATCTTGAAACTCATTCAATAAATCTGATACTTCTATAGGTATCTCATTAGTATCTTCTTTATTGACTCTAGCGATCAATGTGAAACACATATATACTTGTGTCACATACCTTCTAGGAACTTTCTTCCATTAATCAAACAAATCCTTTCATTACATCATACCTTTTCTTCTTCCTCCTTCAAGGGTTTCAACTTATGATGAATGCCATCCTTTGTCAAGGAATAGGTGTTGGCATATCCATCATGCACCGCTCGCTGATCAAACTACCACAGTCTACCTAACAACATGTGTCAAACATCCTTAGGTATAATATCACATAAAAATTCATCTTGATAATTACTAATCTTAAACTTTAAAAAAATTGCTCATTGACTAAAGCCCTATGGTCCTTCTGCAACCATGCAATTGGATATGGATTTGGATGCCTTCTCCTCTCCAACTATAACTTAGTAACCATTTCATCTGAAACAAGATTATCAATGCTATCTCCATCAATGATAATATTACAAACTTACCTTCACATTTACATCGAGTGTGGAATAGGTTCTTTCTTTGATCTAACTTTCCTTCTCCTCATTTAGAAAGGATCTTCTGACAACAAGGGCCTCTCCTCTTTCAATGTCTTCAGAATGTGAAAACTCGACATCTTCATATACATGCACAACTCATGCATTTCCTTCAGATCTTCTATTTTTTCTCCCTTGATGTTGAGGACACTCATAGGTTATATGTCCTTCAAGGATTCGCTGCATTGAAAATAGGTTCCACAAAAGCCTCCTCTTCCTAGTCCTCATCCAGATCTTCCCATTCCTCTTTGGTCTCTATTATTTTTCTCTCGAGAATGGTAGGTATTTTCTCCCTTCTAGTTTTGTTTGCTACTAGATCCTTCAGTATTATTTTGATCTTTGCTTCAACCTCCATATGACCCTCCACTAGCCTTTCCACCATGACCTCAACCCCTTTGCTTGTTTTCAAACCTTCTGTTCAACTTTTCTTCTACCTTCCAAGAAAATTGATATGCATCTTCAATGGTAGACATCCTTACCAAACTCAACCCCTCTTTGACGGTTGGTTTCAACTCATTAATGTAACAAGAAACCTTCTCTTTGTTGGCCTCAAAATTGTCCGTTCTGATCAAAACCTTGTAGAATTCTACTATGTACTCTTTGACACACCTTCCTACATGCTTCAATCCTTGCATCTACTTTAGAAAATCCAATTCATAATCTACAAGAATGAACTACCTTATTGGTTTCTCCACCATCCAATCCCATTTGGTTATCTTCTCTTTACCTCTTTGGTTTCTCTCCAACTGGACTTATTTCCACCATATGCTAGCAAGGCCTTTCAACTTGGATTTTTAAAATTTGACCCTCTCCAAATCTTCTATTTCATCATACTCAAAATAATCTTCCATTTCATTGACCCAATTGATCAACTCCTCTTGATTCAGGTTTCTAGAAAAATTAGAAACTTCTATCTTTGATCTCTTTCCAATTTTGGAAATGGCCCTAAGAATTTTGACTTCTCCATGATCTATTACATCATGTGCTTCTTCTTTAAATGGCTCTTCATTTTCAGCCTCATCTTCAATTTCATCTCTTGTTTTGACATCAAATCCTCTTGTAGTGCTTGAACTTGTCTTTGTAGGGCTCTAAAACCATCTTCCATTACCCCAACATTTCTCCACCACAGTTTCTTTGTGGAGACATCTTTTCTCTTAGACACACAACCACAAGTCCTGGTGTGAACTACCTCACATTTGAAAATTTTTCAACACACTCAGGAACTCCTGCTCTGATACCTCCGCTTACAAAACCACACACACACAACTAAATAAGAGAGGTAAAAAAAAAGGAGAATGAAACACTTGCTTTCTATCATCTTTATGAAGAGAAATTACAATACTCATAAAATAACATATTACAACCACATGGGCCTTATCATTAAAAAAATTTGCAAGTCAAAAACCATGATTTGTACTATCGAAGGTCCATTATGTAACCCTTGTTCTCCCTCTTTATCCTAGAAGTATATCTGCCTTAGAATATTTTGGAAGGTGTAACCCCATTTTGGTACCAAAAATTCCACCGTCTATTTCCTGCTCTAGAAGATATATATATATATATATATTTACAACTTCTCGAGGTCATAACTTTCAATCCGATTGTCAGATTTTCAATTGTATTATATCATTGGAAAGCCTGTGAAAAGATCTACATCCATCTTTTGCCAATGTAAAAGATCAAATATTTTACACCTTGTTCTAGGGCTTTGAAGGGCCTCAATTTTTAGTTTTAAACTTCATTGGAGAAATTCCTCAAGATAAAAATTTAATATCTTCCAAACGGTATAGGATTTTGAGATGATTCTGTCACCAAAAATCTTATTTTCCAATTTCACTCCTTAGGGTCAATTTTTGTTTCTATAGGAACCTGAATAGGTTGACTTACTAAAAATAACAAGTGACTATTTTTGGTTGTTTCAAAATTCTAACTATCTCAAAGAGTCTATCCCAAAGACTGCATGATTTGCCATGGGCCCCAAACCAACTAAGGAAACTAAACAAAAATGAAAATACAATACTTTTGGGTGATGCAAGATTTTCCTTACACCACTAGATGATGCTACATCACTCAAGAAACCCTAGCCATTGATAATTTTGGCTCATCCTAGCCCTCTATCTATTTAAAAAAATTCTATAAATCTAGCCTCAAACCAATCCATTTTATAAGTTATTGGAAATAAATGTTATGCTACCAAAACTTGAGTGAGCACACATAAAAATAATCAAAGGGAATAACCATTTCACACAACTAGGTCATCATGGAGTTTATTGCTAATTTTATTCTTTGATTTTATTTCTTAACACACTAATTATTTGTATGGGAACTAGAAGAGGGGGAACATAGAGTGTTTCCAACTTAGGATACAAAGTACACTCAAGATTGTCCTGACCAGGGCTTTGATGTATTTGTATAGTGTGTAGCCACACATTGTATTTTTACATAGGTTCTTTAAAGTGTTCCATAGCTATATAAGGGGTAAGACCACTAGGATCTTCCTAGGGTGAGTGAAATTTCCAAGAACTATGATTCAAATAATTACTAAACTTATTTAAAGATATTTTAAAGTATGAATGAGATGGATTTGATTCAACTAAATTATTTTATGATGTTATTTGTTTCTTTTGATTATAATCATATTATTAGATGTAAATTTATATATTAATGATGGTAATCTATTGATAACTAAGCACTTTATACATTTGTATTTATAATATAGATGCACTTTACAATATTTAAACATAGGTAATAACATTAATAAATTCACTACCATATAAAAACTAACTCTAATATATTAAATCTAGCCAATTTTATATTTGATCAAAAGTAGTGTTACATTTTGATATTAGAGCGAATTCTTCAACCATTTTCCCTCCTTCTTATAAACTATAATTTTGAAACCAATTACTAATCAAATTTGTGAATATATATAATTAAGACCTATAATTATTTTCTTCAAAAAATACACATTTATTAAAATTCAAATAATTAAAAAATCACTTCAAAATATATTTAAATTTTTATATTTATTTATTATTTTAAATACTTAATAATTTATATTTTTTTCCTACGTATGTTTTTCCCTCAAATATACCCTGAATTTATTTAATCATTTCTTACCTTCCCATATATTGTTTATCCTTAAATAATTCTTTCTTATTAGTTCATGGTTTTAAAACTAAATGACCATTCATCTTTGAAGCTATGTTCCTCACTTTTAAAGAATTTGTACCTAATGCTATAGATAGAAAATTAGAGTTTACTTCATAAAATCATTATTGAAAGGAGATGACTAAAATTGAAACGTTATTTAAAACATCCCAGTCTTAATCAAAAGAGAATGCACAATATGTAAAAGAGAACTATTTTTTATCCATTTCTTTAAAAGATTACCTCTTTTCTATAGAGCCATACTTAATCTTTTGTTTTTGTATTCAAAGAAGTTTCCTTATTAATTAATTTTATAGTAGAAGGTTCCTTGTTAATTTTATTAACGGCATACTTAAGTTAATGTAGAATAGAATGAATTCAATTAGAAATATAATCATTTATTTTAAAATGTTTGTATATACAGATTTTTTTTATAGAAATATATAAATATTTTGTTAATAGTTTTTTTTATAGAAACATAAATTATATTATTTTATATTTTTATGAATTATATTTATAAAGGTGCAGTTTTATGTTTATTTAGACAATAATCTAGATTATTAAAATTTGAAGTATTTGTATTAATAATATAAAAAATACTATTAAAAATGTCATTTAGAATGTTCATATTTCTTTGTAAGTGTGTTTGTTAAAATGTTTTATTAACATTCATTTTGTCATCTTTTGACAAGAGTCAACAAAATCAATATTGTATAATAGACACATTTGTTCTAGTATATGTTATTTTATTTTATATCTTTGGAGGTAAACTTTCTTTTGATATAAAATATGTTGCTTGTTGGAATTATCAAGCTTGGTTGAAAAAATAACTAGGCTTTGAAATTGTAAAATTCTCTCTTCTCTATGCTTATTTTATTTGTGTCAAAGCCTTGAATAGATAGACAAGGAAATTTACGTAATAAAATAACTAATAGTGTTCTATTTACTTGGATATACAATCGGTTAACTTAGCATTAGGAAGGAATTGAATAAATAGATCTTAATTTATATATCATGGATTTATGAGGCTTAATGGAGAGTGGAGCAAATAGTGAGGGTGGATGTTCAAGTTTCCTTGAATGTTAGGAGTTTGTGCTTACTATTATATCTTGTAGCTTCACAATGTTCGTTATGTTTATTTAAAACTAACACCTTGATTTTTTATATAAATCTATTTCAAATTGCATTAAGGACCCATAACCCATAGGTTTTAGGATCTTTCTTACATCTTAAAATTTAAAAAATATAATATTTAAATGAGATAGTGAGAATAAAGCAATATTTTTTGAAATCAATTAGATTAACTTAGCATTAGACATGGGCACATGTTAAATTTTTATAGGGGGGAGACAACCTATAAAATAAAAATAGTAATCTCTTAGAAAATAAAAAATGACAATCTCTTAGACACAAAGAATGACAACCTCCATAATAAAAATGAATGTAGTTTAAGATTTTTTGAAGACCGTAAGGGAGTAGAAACAAAATAGCAACCTATTTTAATACATAGTCATAATTAGGTGGAGATCAATCATGTTGTGAAAAAAACCCTTTTAGATGGGAAAGAGGAGGATAGTAATGTAGGGAATTAAGTCAATTCAATAAGTTAGAAGAAGCAAATATTAGGTCTCAAGTGATATACTCTTTGCATGATAATAGTATGAATGAGATAAGTTTGATTCATTTAAATTCTTTTATAATGTTATTTTTTTCTTTTCATCATATTCATATTATTAGATGTAAATTTTTATATTAGTGATGGTAATCTTAATGTGCTTAAGTATTAAGCTAGTTAATATTGATAAATAAGCCCTTTATATATTTATATTTAAATTATAGATATACTTTGCAGTATTTAAAACTTAGATAATAATACTAATAAATCCATTACCATATAAAAATAGACTCTAATATATTAAATCTATCAAATTTTATATTAAGGAAAAAATATTTTTACAATCACTAGGATATAAATACAACACATAAGATTTTTGAGTTCACAACTTTTATGAATGATCCCACTTTTCTTTCCAACACATAGCATGTCATTATCATTATACCTAGATATAATATTATAGTATAAATAAAATTAATATGCAAATTCATAAAGATGTTTAACATTTTTCTTTTACATTAATTAATATATTCCTCTAAAATAAAAAATATAAATGCAGATTAATAATGGATATTATGCACATGGATATTATACATGTAGATATTTGAATATTTTTTATTTTTTCAGCACCATAATTTGATAGTGAATAAAATATGAAAATTTACTGAACAAAGTCGAGAAAAAGATTATGCAAAGCTAAACAGTTCCTAATATAATGTGACATAAGATCATATGGAAAAAAAACATTGCTATCAAAGTTTAAATTTCATGATTGACCTTACCTATCAAACCCATTTTTTTTACAATTATTTAATATCCTTCTATAATCTTTAATAATTTTTAATTGTCTGTCTAAAATTTAGTCTTTCAAAAAAAATTGTATTTTATGACAAAAATCGAATAGCGACACACGACCATCAAATTTAAGCCGCAATTGCTATTATATTTTGCATACGATACGCATCAGAACTTTTAAACGAGATGAGGATCTATATTTTCATACAATAATAAGAATATTGGTAATACACTCAATCTGATATGTGGGTCACATATTCATCCGTCGCTTCAGAACGTTTAAATTTAAAGAAAAGCCAGCAGGCAACCATTACAGACAGCAATTCAGTCAACGGTTATCGTGTGAATGCAGTGAATTTTGATGGAGAAATGCTTCCACTTCCGCATTCCGCTTCTCCAGTAGTTCTACTCGTCGCTTTAAATGATTGACGTAGTCTATCGTCTGTAGAAGCAGTTTAGCTTTGCTCTTCTGCACCACATGTAAACAACTTTTCTCTTCATTAACCTCTCACACCCGGTTCACTAAAACTGAACAAATAAGAGAACCAATACCTTGGAAAACGGTGGCAGTACTGCGCGCAGAGAAAAAACTATCTTCTTCATCTCTTCTCTCCGCTTACGTTCCTCCAGCGCACGGTGAATTGCAAGCTTGTCATACATTTTAGGGTTAATGTTTAGTCCACGTTTTCCGCCATTGTTGGTATTTAAGGAACTAATTTTATGACTCTTTATGGAATTCAAGAAACGTATGCAGCGCTTGTGTAAGGACTGGGATTTCCTGGGCTGCAGGGAAGTGAAAGGGGGACTATAATTTTTCCATTCTACAAACGCGCTTCCACTATTAAGCCATGGAATGGTGGTATTCATGAACTGTTTTGACTGCAGCAAGAAGTCAGTGAAGGGAGTGTGAGGTTCATTGTAAGATGAGTCAATGAAATCATCTTGTAGCATCTGGTTATCTGAACAGATGGGGCTGTGGAAGGACTGGAAGTGGCATTCGGGAGACAAGGGAATACAATTGGTCTCAAAGGTACCCAGTTTCAGACAAGAATTGGAACAAGATGCTGAAGACCACAAGCCATGATACCGAGTAGACACAAAAGAAGTGGTATTGTGGGATGAATCTTCATATCCTGTCTTCATTTGCAAATCCATGTCAAACAAATTTCATTAGACTAAATAAGTTAAGTTGAGTTCTTACAATGATGTTCAGATCTTCCACAACTGAATACTAAAGAACTTAAGAGGACTTGTGTGACAAGATAGACTTACAGATGTTGTCTTCATGTGTTGCTCCATCTGTAATTGATAATCCTTTCCAAGATTGCATTTGGATTGTAATCTTGGTAATGATTATATAGCAAGGTAGAGCATAGCTTCAAGTTGTTTCTCAGATTGGCACTGACCCTTTCAAAGTAGAAGCTTCCAAAGAAAGCCACAATTGAATTTTAATTAGTAAAATGTTGATACCGCCTTTTACTCAAGGTTTCTAGGTCTTTGTTTTGTTCGAAGTCTTTGCCTGTGTCTATCCATGTCATGACTTTCGTCGTTTAGTTTATTATTTATTGATCTGAAGACCGGTGGGCAATTAGTAAAGTGGGTCGCTCTCTTCTGCATGTATTGAGGTCCCATTGTGTTATTGGATTGAAAATTATTATTAACGTTGAAATAATATGGAATTGAAAACAAAGTTTAGTATAAGACGTCAAGAGAAACAAAGATAATATACTAATAAAAATTTATATAAAAGATTAAGGAATCAAAATCTAAAATTATTTTTATTGTGAATAGAATCTTTAAGACAAGTGCTTCTATCAAGATATATATGGTGCAATATGCATCTCCTAGGTTTTGATATCTTTTGGTTCTTGTGACCACTACTTGAAAACCTTCTTTCTTTTACTAGGTCTCATAAGCAAAGAGCTTTCAAACGAATATTGTGAGGCACAAAGAAATTGGCTAGAATGAAGAAGTAGAATTTGTTGAACTAAAGAATGAGGTGATAGTTTTTATGTTAGTAGAAGCATCTACTTGTATCCCTTAACTAAATATGACATAGTCCTCTAAAGTATTAGGTATTAGATCATGAAAAATTAGATTTGTAGTACATTGGCAAGTAGGACTTACATTATTTAATCAAGAGGACACGACAATATAGCATAATTGGTACACGTTTTTCCACTCTGTAAATTTTCAAATCCTTTATGTGTATGGTGGCCTATTCTCTTGGGGAACCTTACGATCCCCTCTTTATGCCTGTCTGATGCAAGTGTATATCTGACACATGGCCCCCAACTTCAAGGAACCCTCCTTCCATGAACTCTCAACTATTTTGTGTAGTACCCATGAAGCCTATCATCTTAAATCCCAAGGGCTGAAAAAACGTTCTCATTGATGCAAATCAAGTTTCCTTTGATTCCTTCAAGGGGGAAAACACTTTGCTTTTATTTTTGAGACTAGGTCTATATGGAAATAACTCTTTTAGAATCCACTATTAAAGGATTGTTTCTTCTAGATGGAGAACACTCTAGTGGGATTTTTTTTCTTTTCATCCTTCCATTGATATTGTTCACATTGCACTACTACCAAATGGCATTTGAAGGGCACTGTTGAAGTGAGTATCATGGCATGAGGCTTATTCCTATTCAAGTTCACATATAAAGAGGATCTTTACTAAACCTTTCCTTGGGCCCTTAGTTTTATGGAAAATACAACTTATCACTTTGTCGGTGGAAGCCAAGATTTGATCCAGCGAAAGATCTCAACAAAAATGCTCTTGTCTAAATTAGATTACCTAGGCTATCTCTCGAGTACTAGGATGAAACAATATTCCAATGGATTGGGAACTCCCTTGGCCACTTTAAAACAACATACATCATAACAAAGATGAAATCTAGGTTATTTTTTGCTCACTTTTGTGTTAATATCGATATCAATAAGACCCTCCCAAATTTTATTACTGTAAACTCTAAATATGAGAAATGGTCCGAACCAATCTGCTATGAGAATTCTTTTGTATTCTATCAAAAATGTTCCAAATTTGGTCATTTAATTTTTGACTACACAAAGCTTTGGTTAATGTTCAACAAAAACTCAAAGGACCTAGGATGCTTCTAAGTGACTCCTTGGAGGAATACCCCTTTAGAGAAGATATCCTTGACATCATTATGAATCCACCTAAATTTGGGATTAAGGAAGCAAAGTTACCTACTCATCCAACACAAGCTATTGAAGACATGGAAATATTTGAAGTTTTCTTACAGAAAAGTGTGTTGTCAATGGATGAGTTTAAAGAAAATCTACTAGTTGAAAGGAACGATAAAGAGGTAGGGGATACTCTACTATACAAAATGCAAATAAATCCTAATACACATCTAATATTAGGATTTGCAAGCATAAATAAGGAAATAAATTATCAATTAAATGCATCTATTTAAATACGACAAAACAGAGAAATGAAATTACACAGAGACAAGACAACAAATTTAATGTGGTTTTCCCTTTCTTGAGCTACACCCACAAAAAATAGTAGTCCATCTTATTATAAATTTTAGTGATACAAATTATAATTAACTTGTAGCAAATAGCTGCAATGTGTAGCAACAAAAAAACATGATTTTCACTGTTCAAGTTTCCACACACTCTACTATGTGCACCACTCACAAAACCTACAATAATCTTTATGCTACTATATGTGAATTGAAACATATAACTTCAACTTCACGTGGTTGTTCATTTCCCATGCATGCCTTGTTATTGGTTGTTCACAAAAAATATAATCTTTTATTTCCATGTAGCAAGAAAACTAATAGTTATTGCAAACAATTTCATAACAATTTTATAATTGTTTTCTCTACCCCCTACACTCTCCTATTAATTAATTTGTGGGGAAACCACATTGGGGAAAGTGACCAAAATTTAAACTCTAAAGTCTGAGAAGACACCATAGACCAACATCTAAAACCATCTACATCTCCTAAGAACATAAATGTACCAAAATATACTCTAGTAAAGAATATTGTCAATGAATGAATTAAAAAAGATGTCACCATTTGATTTGAAGGATATGGAAGAGGGGGAAATAACTTGTAACCCACTCAATAGCCAGACCCTTGTGGAAAACCCACTCCCACAAAGTGGAAGTTCAAAGTCTCCATCAGAGACTGGTCCAACTATCCCTATAGAGGAAACACCATGTTTCCAGGTTGATAGTCACCCACAAGACCTAGATGGTTAGATAACCCTAAATAAAAAAGGTAAATTAAAGAAGGCAAATGTAGGGGTTGAAACAAAGGTAGCCAGACCCTCCAAAAGGAAAGCAAGGCATTGAGAAACTACAAAAGAGATAGCTATCAATAGATAAAGGATGCTAGAAATATTCTCAAAGAAGATATTTAACCTCCATTAGAATATCAAAGGGCCAAGTAGATCACACAAACAACTAGCTATAAAAAACCCCATTTTAGACAACAAGATTGACATACTTTTATTATAAGAATTTAAGATGGATAACACTAATTTTGAAACTAGTGCTAAGAACATATGGTCTTCTACCCACTTTTGATCAGTGAGGCTACTAGAGCCCTAGGTGTACTAATTACAATGTGGAACCCAAATAGGATAAGGGGCTTCCTATTTCTCTAGTCTAAACATTGCTTGGGTGTTCAGTTATTTGTTGTTAGTCTAACTTGAACTTCCTAAATATATTTTCCCCCAACATGAGAAATACTAGAAAATATCTTTGGCTGAAGCTAAGTAGCTTGATTCTTAGCAATAAGGAGACACATTGGATGCTTGTGGGGAACTTCAACTCCCCTCTATACCCATTAGAGAAATGTGGAGGCTTGATTGGCTACATTGACAACATGACAGACTTGGTTAACCTTCTAAATGCTGCTAAGCTTATAGATATTGACCTTCAAGGCTAGTTCTTCAGTTGGAAAAATAGGAGATTTAGTAAAAACCTTTTCTAGGTTAGACTAGACATACTTTTGACCTCCCCTAATTGGGCCACCCTTCATAATCTCAACCTCCTAGCTCTACCTAGAATGGTGTCTAACCATAACCCTCTCCTACAAAGCTTGGATGGCTCTACAAAAGTTGGGCCTTCCCCACCTTCAAATACGAGATTATGTGGTACACTCATTATAATTTCAAAGATGATACCCAATTAGTGGAACATACTCGTTTGTGTATCTACAATGTATCGTGTGAGCTAGAAATAAAAAAAATTAAAAAAGGTGAAAGGATGAAACAACTGGGTCATTGGGGATGATTTTCATTAAAAGTGTGACATAACCACTAAGCTCAAATATATTTAGGAAAAAATGGCCAATGGTGATGTGAGTGAACCAACCTACTAGCTTGAGAAGGAGTACTTCTTTGAATAGAACAAAGTGCTTAAGAAAGAAGAAATAATCTAGAAATAGAAATCTAGAATCCAATGGTTAAAAGGAGATCAAAACTCTTCTTTTCTCTACTCCTCCACCCTAGAATATAGAAAAAGGAATCTAATCACCAATCCTATAGAAAAAAATGGGTTTGAAGGCACTACAAAGGAACAAATTGGAAGAATTACCTCTAAGTACTTTCAACACTCCTTTCTAGAAACTATTACCAACCATATGTAGAGTTGCAATAATAATTATTGGATAACACTCATGTTGACATAACTGATGATGATGATGCTACCATCCTAGGGCTTGTTACTCGAGGAGAAGTGAGGATACCAGCTATCAACATGGAGGATTTCAAAGCTCTTGGGCCTGACGATTTCCCCCCAGGTCTTCTTCCAAGAGTTTTGGGACATTTTGTGAGATGATGTCTTCCTAACTACCAAAGACTTCTTTAAATTTGGTAGAATGCTCAAACAACTAAACAACATCTTCATTGCTCTCATTCCTAAGAATGTTTCAATCTTGCAACCATGGTTGAATTCAAACCCATAAGCTTATGTAATACCATTTATTAAATCTTTTCCAAATTGTTGGTCAATAGATTGAAACCCTTCTTGGAGAAAATGATTAGTCCTTGTCAGAAAGACTTTGTCCAAGGCTGTCAAATATTAGATCATGCTACTATCTCCACTCATGAAATATTTCATTCGGATAGAAATAACAGTGTAGGAATGACCCTTAAACTTGATGCCTTAAAAGCCTATGACAAGGTGTTGTGGAAATTTCTCCTAAAGGTCCTAGCTAAATTTGGCTTCAATATGATGGTTATAAACCTCATCAAAAAATGTATATATCCACGGTCAAATATTTTGTTCTTATTAATGTTGTGCCCCATGGCTTCTTCTGTGTGAGCAAAGGGATTAGACAAGGTTACCCCCCATCCAAATACCTATTCATTATGGTAGAAAAAACATTTTTAAACTTCTTCATGAAGGTGCTATCAAGGGGATCAAGTCTGAAACCTCTTTGGACCCCTCAACAATCTATCAATTTGTGAATGCTAGTATTCTCTTTGGGAAAACCTCAGTTGTTGAAGACAAGAAATGGAAGATATGCCTCAACAACTTTGTCTACATTTTTGGCCAATGCCTAAACTACAAGAAAAGTATGATAGACTTCTTTAACACCACTTAGGTTTTACAAATCAAAGAGACAAAGGCAAAGACTTTGCATAGCTATGCCCAAAGCTAACCAATGGGACCGCTTACTCACTTATCAATTCAATATATCATAGTCTCTTCTATTGCAATGGATAAGTTAGCAACAAACCATGAGCTTTTAAACACAATAAGAGAGAAACTTTATGCAAAGCTAAAAGCTCCTAACATAATATGATAGAAGATCATGCTAAAAAACCATTGCTATCAAAGGTTAAATTTGATGGTTGACCTTATCAAACCCTTTTTTGATGACAATTAAATAATATATAACTTTTAATTCTGTCCAAAATTTTCAATTTCAAATAATAGAATCTTTAAAAAATATATAATTGTATTTTATGACAAAAAAATGTCAAATAGGGCCACACGGCCATCAAGCTTAATCCCCGCTATTAGATTATGCATATGATACGCAACTGAACTTTAAAATGAGATGAGGATCCATATTCATATAATAATAAGAACTTTGGTAGTACACTCAATCTCTCTGGGTCACATACTTATCCATCGCTTTAGAACATATAAATTCAAAGAAAAGCCAGCAGGCAACCATTACAGACAGCAATTCAGTCAACGGTTATCGTGTGAATGCAGTGAATTTTGATGGAGAAATGCTTCCACTTCCGCATTCCGCTTCTCCAGTAGTTCTACTCGTCGCTTTAAATGACTGACGTAGTCTATCGTCTGTAGAAGCAGTTTGGCTTTGCTCTTCTGCACCACATGTAAACACCATCTCTCTTCATTAACCTCTCATACCCGGTTCACTAAAACTGAACAAATAAGAGAAACAATACCTTGGAAAACGGTGGCAGTACTGCGCGCAGAGAAAAAACTATCTTCTTCATCTCTTCTCTCCGCTTACGTTCCTCCAGCGCACGGTGAATTGCAAGCTTGTCATACATTTTAGGGTTAATGTTTAGTCCACGTTCTCCGCCATTGTTGGTATTTAAGGAACTAATTTTATGACTCTTTATGGAATTCAAGAAACGTATACAGCGCTTGTGTAGGGACTGGGATTTCCTGGACTGCAGGGAAGTGAAAAGGGGACTATAAGTTTTCCATTCTACAAACGCGCTTCCACTATTAAGCCATGGAATGGTGGTATTCATGAACTGTTTTGACTGCAGCAAGAAGTCAGTGAAGGGAGTGTGAGGTTCATTGTAAGATGACTCAGTTAAATCATCTTGTGGCATCTGGTTATATGAACAGATGGGGTTTTGGAAGGACTGGAAGTGGCATTCAGGGGACAAGGAAATACAATTGGTGTCAAAGATACCCAGTTTCAGACAAGAATTGGAACAAGATGCTGAAGACCACAAGTCATGATACTGAGTAGACACAAAAGAAGTGGTATTGTGGGATGAATCTTCATATCCTGTCTTCACTTGCAAATCCATGTCAAAAAAAATTCATCAGACTAAATAGGTTGAGTGATTTCTTACAATGATGTTCAGACCTTCCACAACTGAAAACTAGAGAACTTAAGAGGACTTGTGTGACAAGATAGACTTACAGGTGTCGTCTTCATTTGTTGCTCCATCTGTAATGGATAATCCTTTCCAAGATTTCATTTGGATTGTAATCTTGTTAATGATTAAATAGCAAGGTAGAGAATAGCTTCAAGTTGTTTCTCAGATTGGCACTGACCATTTCAAAGTAGAAGCTTCCAAAGAAAGCCACAATTGCATTTTAATTAGTAAAATGTTGATACCGCCTTCTGTACACCATGTCCTCAAGGTTTCTAGGTCTTTGTTTTGTTCGAAGTCTTTGCTTGTGTCTTTCATATTCATGTCATGACTTTCGTCGTTTACTTTATTGTTTATTGGTCTGAAGACCGGTGGGCAATTAGTAAAAGTGGGTCGCTCTCTTTTGCATGTATTGAGATCCCATTCTGTTATTGGAATTAAAATTAGTATTAATGTTTGACATAATATGGAATTGAAAACAAAGTTTAGTATAAGAGGTCAAAGTGAGAAATTTTTAATGTTTATAAAGGATAATCATATTGATTATAAAGTTTAGTATAATAAGTCAAACGAATTTTTTGTTGTTTTTAACTGAAACAAGGATAATATAATAAGAAACTATGCTATATAAAAGAGTAAGAAACAAAATCAATATTAAAATATACAATTATGTCAGTTGTGAATGAAATCTATAATACAAGTGTTTCTTTCAAGACATATATGTTGCAGTATCCATCTCTTAGGTTTTGATGTCTTATGGTTCTTGTCACCACTACTCAAGAGCCTTTATTTTTACTAGGTCTCATGTGCAAAGAACTTTCAAATGAATATTGTGAGGCACAAAAATGATTGGCTAGAATGAAGGAGTATAATTTTTTGAACTAACGAATGAAGTGATAGCTTTTATGTTAGTAGAATCATCCACTTGTATCACTTAGTCAAATATGACATAGTCTTCTAGAGTATTAGGTATTAGATCATGAAAAATTAAAGTTGTGTTCAATTGGTAAGTAGGACTTGCATTATTTCATCAAGAGGACATGACAATATAACATAATTGGTACAAAGTAATTGTGTAAATATTATCATTAATGTCAATTTGAGATGCTTTCTTAGGATCTATGTCATAAAGTTATTCATTTAAATTCTCCATTCTCTATTTTGAGTGGCTTTCTTAAGACCAAAAATACCAAATCACATTTAATTGTCTTGACTTGTGATTTACAATTTTAAGTTGCTACTTTGAGCTCAGATCATGAATATTCACCTATTTCACCACCTCATTTAATATTTAGTATTATTAATTTGATTTTAACTCAAGTTTGAAGCTATATAACTTTTTTATGTGCATCTAGCATTAATTCTAAACTATTTGGGCATTGGTATGCAAGCAAGGGAATAATTAATATGCCAAGTATAGGAAAGATTTAGTCAATCTTAGATGGAGAGTTATGTGAGGTTATGTATAACTGAGAAGAGAGAGTTTGTAGGCATGTGTAAAAGGGAGGAGATAAAAAATCAAAGAAAATAGAGAGGGTCTTGTAGAGAAAGGTTCCCAATTGGTGTGTATATGATAAAATAACATAATGTTCCATGGAAAGAGAAGTCAAGGGAAGAGTATTAGAGATTAAAAAACAAATAAATTAAAAAATTAAAGGTAAGAACAATTTGGGGTGTATGAAAATATAGGATATCAAGAAATAAGATAAGAGTTTAATAATTATAAGAGCAAAACAAGAAGAGGGGTAGAGATTAAAAAGGGAGATTTTAGAGAAAAAATAAAGATAGAGGAACTATAAGATAAAATAAAAAAGTTTAATATTTTAGTTTATATTTTTATGAAAACTATGTAATTTAGTATATTTAATTTATAGAAAGGTATTTTAATTTAATAGTTTATATTTTGCAATTTTATATTTCTATTTATTTTAATGAATTAAAATTGATTATTTATTTTTTGCTCCTACTATCATTAAGTATATTATAGTATTATTAGTGAAGGGAATATAGTGTGTTGACCTCACTTGAAGGGAATAAAGAACTTAAAAAATGATTGGAATTGCTTGAGAGCTTGCCAAGAATTCTCAAGCACATGGTTTGGTCTTTCAACCTATATAGGAATTCATATAGAATATAGAGATTGGAATAGAGTATGTTATCCTATGTGCATCTAGGATTAAGAAAAAGTGAAATAAATCTATGAAAACCAAATCCTAGATCTACAAGGATTAATCAACTAGTGTGAATGAAATTGGATAAATGATTGTGATGGTTACCAGGAGATTTTTCAATAGAAATATAGAAGGAAATAATAAATAAGAGGCACAATATTATTCAAAAAATAAAATAACTTTTAAAAATAATATTATCACCGTGATGTAGAAGAGAAAACTAAGTACATGGAGTTGTCAATGAGAATCTAAAAGCAAATGTAGCCTCAACAACTAAAAACAATGGAGGTGTCACTAGCCAATGATATCTAAGAGAAATTTATTATTTTTGAGGAGGAAGTAAGAAATAAATAAATAAAACTTTTCAAAAGGGTTCATTAGAAGTTGAAGGGTCTGATTTGAATATAGGGGGCACTTTTTAAATAGATCAGGATTATAATATGCATGTGGGTATGAAACTAATATCAAATTTATTTTAAATTTGTGGGATGTTAATGTGTCATGTCGATGTCCATGTGTGCCACTCACATCTTGAAGAAATTACTCAAAATTCAACACGTGATCTCAAGTTAGTGAGAAATATTAGAATATGATAAAATAATTTTGGTAATTTGGTGAAGGAAACGGCCAAGGCTAAGGATAAATGATCCCTAAAACATACAAGGGGGAATGGAAACCATAGTAAACCTAAAATATAACTTGAATCTCAAGGGTATGTAACTTTTAATATTGCACTACTATAATCTATTTTATATTTCATATTTCATTCTCCTACCTATTTTATGTATCTCTTATTTCTTCTATATATCTTGTTTTATCTTATTTCATCTTCTTTCACATGCCCTCTTTAAAGTATTTTATACATGTCGTACACATATGAATAAAATTATTAGCATATATTAGATCCAAAGGAATAGCATCAAAATATAAGTATAGTTTTATTTAAATATTTGTATGTTAACCTCTATATGTTCCGTATCCATTTGAGAAACATGAGCATCCTAGTCAAAGTTATCATCCCCATCAATAATGTGATCAATAAGTTATCTCCATTTTATCCATAATCATGGTAGGATTTGACCTAGTCTACACCTTAGTAAAAAATGAAGATTAGGTTGAGACCTTGACATACAATCAAAAGAGAAAGGAGAATTAAATAAATAAAAATAAAATAAGTTTGAAATCTCAATGTAAAAAATAGAAAATTATACATTATGAAATCTAAAAAAATAACAACGCTCAGAATTTTGAAAAAAGATAAGGTGGTTCAAAGAGTTTGGATTCACAAAATGAAGAGGGGGAAAATGAACTCTAAATAATTTATGCTAATATAGCTAAATAAGTAATCAAGAAGATCTTATTGTTAATGAATTTCCATAAAAGGAGTAAAGTTAATAGGTGACAAGTAAATTCTTAGTTGTAATAAAATACTTAGGGCACTAAGCTCCTACAAAGAGATGATATGTGAAACTTAGTTGTGATTTGTTAGTGTAATTGTGCTTATGTAATTGAAGTCTATGTATGATATTCAATAGTTTTTCAATTGATGTGTAAATTTTAAATTAAATGGTTATACTAATTATCATGATTATATTTTTAGAAAATATGATTCTAGCACTTTTTCATGATTTTGTTTATGCTAGTGTTTTCCATCATTTTTTTCCCACTCTTGAACCTACTTTGAGTGTCAAATCTATTATAATAAATTTACCTAGAAGTGGCCTACAATGTTAGGGTGTGGAAGTATCCAAACCTTCCCATTGCACCTTGTTCAATTCTTTTACTTTTCACCATGAGAATTTTTTTTTTTTAAGTAGAATTGCAAGTTAGATGGATAGTTGTCTCTAATTTGAAGATGCTCCTTAAATGCTCATCAACATTCTAGAATTGTAGATAATTCTATGAGACTAATATTCTTTAGTGTTTGTATTTAAATAGGCACTATAAAGTGCATAATTGAAAAGTTTTATGCTCAAGCCAATCAATAGTATTATATTTCGACAGCTTAGAAATCAAGGTGAATTAAACCACACTAAAAAATTTATTCAAGGACAGATTCATATTTACAATAACGTCTTGGATAATGAAAATGTCAAGATTAAAATATTGTATAAGACTAGGAACATAAAGGATAAAGGGACACACAAAGACTAAGTTTTGTCAAACTTACACATTGTAACTCTTAAGTCACACACTAGAATATAATATATACCAACAAGGCCAAAAAAAGTATAGGATTAGATAAGAAAAATATAAAATATAACTTCTCTACTCGACCAATATATTAAATAGTATTAAGAAAAAATAACACAACATACAACCATAAAAAGTTACCTCATTGAACAAAATTTAAAATCCTTTAAAAAAAACACATTTTCCACTAATCTCCAAAAAAATCTAAATTTATTAAAAACAATAAATAAAAAATATATACTTTTAATAAGATTTTATTATTTAAGACTTAATATATATATATATTTATTAAGTTAAAAGTCATGAGTGCAGTTGCGTCCAAAGAAAGGCCCATTTGAAGTTTTACAAATCATATCTACGACTAAATAACACATCAACCAATCAAAATTTACAAGCGAATAATTAATTCTAAAAACATTAAAAAAGCTCAACGATCATTGAATTTCAGACTTCACCTGTCCACAATCTTAACATATTTATTTGATCAAAGAGTTCTGGTAAAAAGAAGACTACTTTAAGCGTACCATATCTCAATAATAGTTGTAGAAAACGGCCGCCTATATGTTTCATTTAATTTAGATGTATTTTCTTATGACCATTGAAACCTAATTCTTTAGTATAATAATTAAGTCAATTTAGACTTGACTTCATGTACATTTCAATCTAAAATAATGCTTTTAAAGAAATATAATAATAATGATATTATTATCCCTCCTTCATGTTTATAATAAAGATATTATTGTCTACCAAATATTGAAATTGGCCTTTCTAATTATAAAACTTTAATGACAAGTATAGATTAGAAAGATAATTTACAAATTATTTTGAAAAAATAAGATATGTGATAGAATTAATTTTTCAAGAAGCAATGTCTTTGATCATAGAATGACAAAGATAATTTATGTTTCTTTAAAGAAAAAATAATCTCTTATTCTTGCAATCATGAAGGTCAAGAGAGTGATGAGTCTCTAAAGGAACAAAATAGTTATATATTCTAATTTCATAGCAAAGAAAACATGTAAAAGAAAAATGATCTTCACTTTTTATTTCAGTACAAAAATCCAACAAATCTAATGTACTTGAGGAATATGGTGGGTACAAATAAACTATAAAATATATTAAATAGCCCTTAGAATGTAGGGTAGTTTGATATTAGTATAATTTAAATGTTAAATGGTCTCATCTTTAAATTAAGAATACATTGTAATAGTGTTCAAGCTTTGAAAAATAGTTAATCAAAGGTCTACATGAGTGGGAAATTAATTTAAAATATGTTTTACATAAAAAAACATATTATATGTGAAGTCTAGGTAGAAGTAATATTCGGTGATAGAATTATAATAATTTAATCAATGTATACAATTTTTAATATATTTTTAAATAATTTTAAGAAATATGGTATAAGTCATAAATATAATGTAAAATTTTTTATTATATTCTTCATAGTAATATGTTCTTATAATGATAAATATTACATACACATACCTTATTTGAGAAATAAAAATCATGGTTCTATATGTTTCCTTTTAATCATTTAGCACTATGCCTAAGAAAATGTTTCCCCTTGCTTCAGATTCTTGTTCTCTATTAGTAATGAGGTCTTTTGATTTTGCTAAGAATGATTCAATTCAGCTTTGTAATCAATATTTTAGCAATTATGTGAAGTTTTAATTGTTAAAGCTTTTGTCCATTGGAGTAATTATGAAATCACTTGATAATTGATTGATCATTAATTAATTATTAGGTTCCTTATTAATTTATTCAATTAAGATAAAATTAGGAGCAATTTTTCTATTATTAGATTGAGCTATTTATATGTTAATTTTTTTCATTGCATGAGATGATAGCACTTGTCTCAATCTAATCAAATATTCATCCAAGGTTTTCTTTTTCCTTTTATCAGGATTCATCCTTCGTTGTAATCATTTATCTAGGTATTCATTATTCAATATAGAAGACATATCAGATGCTTGTATGGATCAATTTTTCTCTCTTGATTGCATAGAAAATCAATTGCTTGGATCTCTCATATGTGATAGGTGTTTTAGTTGCAAGTAATTTTTGAGAGCTATGAGGTTCACTATCAACTTCAACATGGACCATGGTATCAAAGCACCAAATCTATGATTTTCTATCGAAATTATAAAATATTTATCCTTGACAAAAAAATTGGCTAAACTTAAGGATTACCTATCATTTTGTTGAATTTGAATAAGTTGCAATTTTTATTTTTTTTAGAGCTTGAAATCTATATAGAATTTTGTATGGTTGTATGGATTTGTATGCTCCCAACTCTATTACTTTCCATTATTGCATAGGTCAAAATTTTTGAGTTTTTTTTTTTTGGTAAAAAATAGTTTTATTAAAAAAATCATTTCAAAATTTTTGATTGAAAAATAAAAACATAAAGAAAGAAGAAAACAAAATAAAATTTAATGAAAAAGGGTTTGCTGACCCAAGGTACATAGTAACCTATAGGTGGTCTCTACATACCCTTGTAGGGCCCATAACTCTCGTCAATAATGAATTTAAAAGTCACCCGATGTTAATCACTCACTCGAAACCCTCAATCAATGTCAATGATCGACTTCCAACCCTACCTACGACTGCATTAAACATTTTTTCGGTTCCCTAAACATTATAACCAGTGATAGCTAATTCTAGGGAATATTCCCTACCAAAAGTATATTTCGTCATTGATTTGACTAGAGAATATTTCGATGCCAAAGAGAATATTTTGTGTATCGATGAATTTTGTGATGATCACATTTTTACAGGTGGAAGGAATATTCCAAGGAATATTTGCTAATGTTAGGATGACATCAATCGTACGGATTCCCCTTGCCCCCATCCAAGCCCTAACTTTCTCTAAAGGAGTTATTTTTTATTTTTGGCATAACATGGGAATATAGTGTAAAAATTGGGAAAATGAGATATCATCAAAAAAATTGGTTTCGAGAAATTTCTAGTGGTGTAGGTCTCTTCATCATATTTTTTTATTGGTTTATTTTATGCTCAATCAAAGTTATATCTTCATTTTTATTTTTTTCGCTCAATTTTTTTTCATGTATCTTCAATTTTCATGATTCTAGCGATGTTGGAAAGGTCTTTTAGAGTCTTTAGATCCATTCGTGCACTTTTTCCAGACTATACCCTAGGTACATTTTATTTAGTTTTATGTGATTTCACATTTATTTCAATTACTTGGACATCTTGACACCTAGAAATGATTTGTTTGTGCAGGATGGCTTCATTTGATCTACTTTACATGCACTAATATTTTTAGTTTTTGATTTAATCATTTGAGGAAGTACCATGCGTTTTTCTATTCATCCTTATGGGGTCATGCTAGCAAAGGATAACTATGAGTCTTGGCAAAATAAAATATTGATGTCTTGACACATATCAGGTGGCTTGATCTTTTGCCTTATCTTTATGGACTCATACATACACCAAACACACTAGGGAGTTTATCAACATGGGGTATTATTAATGATCACACTGTAGGGGTTATATGTTCTAGTGTTGATCTTAACATTATGTATGTTGTATTGGACATTGATTGTCCCCACACACTTTGGAATCAACTTTGGGAGATCCATGGAGACCCTCATATCTCTCCATACCAGAGGATCTTGTTGTAGATTGTCTCATTCCTCTTGTAGATGAAAATTTACTACCCTTTGATGATGATACTTTAGAGGAGATTGAGTATATCAGAAGACTTACATGCTCTGATGGATTAGATATTTCTCTTCATGTTCCCACTCTTCAACTCAAGACTACATCACCATCTTCTATTGTTCCTAATCATCTTGATATCGCCACATCCTTGTCCCTATTGGTTGAGTACACCAAGATGATCATCTTCTTCTAGACACTGCTACTTGGGATTTGTATCTTGTAGATATCATCCTTTTTTGTAGAGTCCTATATTGTAGATTTGGAGGATTACTTTGAGGAAATTCATCTCCTCTTTTCTGATAGAAACATCATCGATTTTGGCCCATCACCTTCATTATCTTTGGAGCTTTTGCTACATCAATCTTCATGGGTTTTTGGATTGACATCATCTCTTTCTGATATGTGGACACTTGATCACTTTTTAGAGACACGCATCATTTGGATTTGGATTCCTGATTCACCCATATTTTTGGATTGGCTTCACCAATCATTAGTGGATTTGTTTCTTCCTAAGGGGAGAAATGTTGTTTGTAAGAAGTGGATCATGTTATGTCTTCAGGCATTCATCATTGTCATAGGAGCTCTTTCTTTATGGTGGAATTCATATCCTCATTTTCTCTCTCCTACTAAGGGGACATCGATTGTACTTGAGTGACAAAATAAGTCCTTGGGGGTCACATTGAGTCCCCCTTCTATCATTCTTTCACTAGTGTAGTCATTTAATTTTCTCTCTTTTGGAGAAGATCTTTTCCCATACAATTTTCTCCTTTTGTCTGGTTATGAGAGACTTCATTTGTTTGTACATGGGTACCTCATTAGGCCTTATAGATGAGACCCATCCACGCATTCATAATTTCATTTCTTCATCAAGTTTTTTTAACTTCTCCCTAAGTTGATCTTAAGAGGGTTGTTGGAGTAATTAGGACATCACTTGATAATTAATTAATCAATAATTCATTATTATGTCCCTTGTTACTTTATTCACTTAAGTTAAAGTTAGAAGTACATTTTTATTATTAGATTGGACTATTTATAGGATAAGTTGTCTCATTGTATAAGATGATGACACTATATCAATCTAATAAAATCCTCATCTACGGTTTTATTTTTCCTTTTATAAGGATTGATCCTTCATTGTAATCATTCATCTAGGTATTCATTATTCAATACAAAAGGCATATATCAAATGCTTGTGTGGATTAATTCATTCTCTCTTGGTTTCATAGAAAATCAATTTCTTTGATATCTTTTTTGTGAGATGCGTTTTGATTGCAAGTTATTTTTGGGAGTTGTGGGGTTCACTATCAAGCTCCCCTTTTACTTTAATGGTGGTCTAGTTCAAAGGCCCCATAAAACCTAAGTCTTTACCTTACCCCCATGAATTTTTTTTCCAATTGTTTGTTGACTTTATATTGGCAGTTTCCCATCACTTAAGTGGATTTATAATATTTATGTTATGATCAAGCATCAATTTTTTAAATTTGTGTATTAACTATATGTTTTTCATTCTTACAAAGGGTTCTATTCATGAATACCTAGCATGCAACATGAAAGTTTGTTATTTAATACACACCAAGTGGTAATTTATAATATGTCTTATTTTAATATGTAGAGAGTTGTGTGAATTGAAAAGTGCCATAAGGTGTTCTTTGGGTAAATGAGAAAAAATAGTATCATTTCCAATTAGGTTGTGTTGTTTCCCCCTATCCATTTATCATGTGTCAATCAACGCACATGATTAGATCTCATTGGAACTTTATAAATGTAGTATTAAAATTGGTAACATTATGCAATTTTTTCAAAAAACACATTGCCTACATGTATTAGTATTATTGGTTGGGAGGTGGACATGGGTTGATGCAAGAAGTTGGGTCGACAAAAAGCTCAAAAACTGGAAGTGTTTTTGTTGTTTTTCAGAATTTGTCACACTTGGACTGAAAATTTGAAGCACTTACACAATGAATCTTAAAAAAATTCAGTACTATGAAATTTAGCATTTTGAATCTAGTTTCCAAATATGTAATTTATTCAAATAAATAGGTGATAGAAATTACATTTTGATAAGGTTGTATAAAAACCACTTTTTAAAAGTCTTTTTGTTTTTACCATACCATGCACATGTATGAACACCACTTTTTGATCCAAATAAAAATATTTTTCTAATTACTTTTGGGGAAAGAGAGCTAACAACATGAAAATTGATGAGGGTATTTTTTTGTAATTTTTTAAAATATTTTTTTAATTGAATTTTTATTAGCCTTAATTTTTGTTTTTCAAAATCAACGTGTACGGATAACATAATTGGACTTCCCGCTCCTCTGCGTTTGAACTTCCTGCTCCTCCACATTTGAACTTCCTGTGTGCATGCTGGACTCTATTTTGGGGGTACCCAACGGGTCCCCCTCTGCTCCCCTTGTCCCATGCTCCTCTCTTTTGGGCTCCTGTCTATCGAGTACCACCCTTGCGAGGACAATGCTTTCACCTACGTGATTTTCAAATATTTTGGTGGTTCTGGGTGAATCTTTTGTGCCAACAGTGGAGATCTCTCTAATTATTGATTGGAAGGATGTGCTATCCAATGGAAAAAAAGTCTCCTTGTTTCCTTCTTTACCTAAGGTTGTCACAGCTTCTAGAATAAAGTTTGACATTCCTGATTCGATTTGTGATAGGATTCTCTCCTCCATGGATAATGTTGTAGTAGGTATATTTATTTCTTGCTGTCCAATGGTGGATATGGTTCAAAAATGGGTTGCAGAAAAATGGTGACTTAAGGGTAGTGTGGAGATCTACGCGATGGTTGGTGGTATTTTCCTATTTAGATTCACGGATGTGGAGGACTTGGTGGTGAATTCGTCATTGGGTCCATGGGTTTATGGGAAACACAACTTGTCTATGTGTCATTGGAAACTAGGATTTGACCCTGATACAAATCTAAATAAGTCGGCTCCAATTTGGGTGAGGCTGCCGAGCTCACCTCTGTAGTATTGTGATGAAGCCATTTTTAAAGGTATTGGGGATTCGTTGGGTCAATTCGTCGCCAAAGATTCTATTAAAAGGTCAAAATCTAGGTTAGTCTTTGCTAGATTTTGTGTTAATATTTGTGTTGATGAAGTCCTCTCGAACTCTGTCAAGTTGTGCTCTAAGTTTGGCAGTGGGATACAACTAGTGTGTTATGAATTTTTTTTGGTATACTGTCAGAAGTTTCCCAAGGCTGGGCATCTGATTTCTAACTGTAAATATATCATTAGTCAGGAGGTTAAGGATAATTTTATTATGTAAAATCCCACTACTCCTTCTGGAAATGTTCCCCGTATGTCAGATGACTCTAGGCTTGTTCCCTCGAGTTCTGCTCATTCACATGAGGATACTCTTCCTTCACCCACCCCTGTCAGTCCACCTTCTAAACTATCTAACCCTAGTGCTTTATTAGAGTTTGTTCTTAAACTCTTGTCTATCCATATGACTCAGGACCCTGGCACTTCGGCTGTTGATCCCCTATTTGTGGTGCTCTGTGGGGACTCAAGACCCTGGCTCTTCGATTGTTGATCCTCTATTTAAAGTAGTCTCTATGGGGACTTGTGAGGCTTTGATTGAGGATGGTGACATCTGGGAGGAAGAGAGCTCTGGTATGATTGATGAATCTATAGAAAGTATGGGGAGTTTGAAGCTTGAGAAAGTTGGGGAAGAAGGAATATGGACAACGCCAAAGAAAAAAGGAAGGAAGAAGAAGGCAAATGTAGGAGGTGACTCCAAGCTAGGGAGACCTTCTCAGAGGCACACTAGGATGAGAGAAATAAAAATGAGATTTCCTTGGGAAAGTAGAGGACATTGGATGTATCCTCAAAAAAGGGTCAGAAAAGAGAATTATGTCATGGAATGTTTGTGGGATCAATAGCTCCCACAAACAACGTGCTCTGAAGGACTATATATTGGAACATAAAATTGATTCTTTCCTACTTCAATAAACTAAAATAATGAAGGTTAATTTTTATATTTAATTGCTAAAAAAATTTGGCCTAATGCATCTTATGTCTACAGTGATGTTGAGGGTGCTTCGGGGGGTCTGGCTATGCTTTGGAACCTAGATAATTTTTGGGGCTCTAAAATATTCCACTGTAAAAATAGTGTGGGGGCCTCATTCACTTACCTTGGTGAATCCTGGTCTATAATCAATATTTATGCTCCAAATCAGAGGAATGCGAGGAGTATTTTGTGGCATAACATGGTAGTTAAAATTAATCTAAATAGAGGAGGTCATTGGATTGTTGTTGGAGATTTTAACTCTCCCCCTTTCCATCAAAAAAAAGTGGTGGCCTTTTGAATTACTCTGACAACATGCCTGACCTAGATAATTTTTTGAATTCTTCAAGTTTAGTTGATATTGAGCTCTTGGGCTAGAAATTCACTTGGTATAATAGATGGGCTAGTGATAACCTGATTCAGGTCCGACTAGACCACTTCCTTTGCTCTCCTCATTGGAATAATGTCTTAGATGCTAATCTAATAACCTTTCCCAGGACGGTCTCTGACCATAACCCCCTTTTGTTGACGACTAATATTCGCCCTATTGTTGGTCCCTTTCCCTTCCGCTTTGAGATAATGTGGAACTCTCATCCTGATTTCAAAAAGAAAATTGTTGAATGCTAGAATATTCTTGTCCAAGGCTCCCCCATGTATAGGATTTTATTCAAATTTAAACATATTAAAAACTTGGTAAAAGGATGGAACGAGAATGTGTTCGAGGATCTGTTTAAAAAAAAAAGTTGTTAGAAGGAGAGTTGAGGACTTTACAAAAGAAAATGGAGGGATATCACAGTCAGTGGACTCACAATCAGGAATGAGAAACCAGGATGGAATGCGAATGGGTTCTAAAAAATGAGGAGGTCTTTTTGAAGCAAAAATCAAGAGTCCAATGGTTGAAGGAAGGAGATAGGAATATCTCCTTCTTTAATGTTTTAGCCATCAAGCATAGGAAAAGGAATCAAATTTCTAAGTTGACTAATGCTACTAGGGAGGTGATTTTGAATCATGTTCAGATTGGCCTTTGTGTTGCTAATTAATTTTAGGAGGCTTATTCGGCCCTAGCTAAGGCGCCTAATCCGGCCTTGGATAGTGTGATTCTTAGCCATCTTCCTACCACCATTTCTTAGGAAGATATTTGGGAATTCTTAGTACTATTTCTATGGAAGAAGTTCACCTGGCTATCTTTAGCATGGGGGATTTCAAAGCCCCAGGGCCTGATGGTTTTCCTCCTACTTTTTTTCAAATTTTCTGGGATACAGTGGATGGGGATCTAGTGCTTGCGGCGAAGGACTTCTTCAAATCAGGCAAGATCCTCAAACAATTGAACCACACTTTCATCGCTCTTATCCCCAAGATTAGTGAGCCTCAATCCATGACTGATTTTTGACCTATTAGCCTTTGTAACACCTTCTATAAGATCATTTATAAGATTCTTGTTAACCTTATCAAACCCCTTCTGGATAGAATCATTAGTCCTACTCAAAAGGGCTTTGTCCCTAGGCGACATATTCTTGATGCTACTTTGACCACCCATGAATTGCTCCACTCAATGGATAAATGTAATTATGTGGGGATGGCTCTCAAGATTGACATCTCCAAAGTTTATGATAAAGTGTTATGGGACTTCATCCCAAAGGTCTTGGCTAAGTTTGGATTCAACAATTTGGTCATCAAACTCATTATGGAATGTGTTAAACCATTAAGTACTCTATTATTGTTAATGGATCCCTGTTTGGGTTCTTCTCTATTGGAAGAGGGATCAGACAACGATACCCCCTATCTCCCTATCTTTTCATAATGATTGCAGATGTGCTCAGCAGGAACTTCATTGGTCTATTGTCAGAGGGAAACATTATGGGCATTAGAATGGCTTCATCCCTAGATCTGTTTGTTGTGAAACAATTTGTGGATGACACTTTTCTCTTTGAGAAAGCCTTTGTGGTGGAAGTCAAGAAATGGAAAGCTTGCCTTAACAACTATCCCTCTTGCTCTGGTCAAAGCATCAATTACAATAAAATCATGATTTATTTCTTTAATTGCATTCCTAATTTGCAAACCAGGGTGATTGCAGTCTTGGGATGTGTCAGTGGATCTCTCCTGTCAGTTTACCTTAGGCTCCCCCTCACGGTTAAGGAGGTTACCACTGATTTCTGGAACTCGATTCTGGAAAGAATCTAAAGAAAATTGGTTTGGTGGAAGGAATCTATCCTAAGCCATGCTGGAAAACTCTAACTGCTCATAGTGGCTCTCCAAGGTATCCCTACTTACTTCCTCTGGATTTTTAAAATGCCTAAGTATATTGCTGATAAGTTTGAAAAAAATCAAAGGAATTTCCTCTGGTTTAGGGCTGAGGAAAAGAAGAAACTTGCTTTGGCAAAATGGGAAAGGGTTCGCTAGGCCAAAAATTATGGAAAACTTGGAGTTAGGATAATTCTCAACTCTAATAGGGTTCTGATGGCCAAGGTTGGCTGAGATCAGTTAAGGAACACTAAGGACTAGTGTAAAATTCTGAATTCTAAATATCTTAAGGATAGGCCTTTGATCAATTGTCTCTCAGAGTCTCACCCCTAGGGCTCAGTTGTTTGGAGGAGAATTTGCAGCACACAAGGCCTATTAAGGAAAGGGATTAAATGAAAATGGGCAATGGGAATAGAATCAGATTCTCATAAAATACTTGGATAATTGACACCCCTATGACTTTCTTTGACTTTAGGGCTTTGTTGGATCTAACCCAAAGATTCTTTGGCATCCATATCAGTGATTATGTTTCTAGACCCCTTGGATCTAGGATTTGGAGAGACCTTACCCTCTGCTGCCCCCAGTCTCATGACCTTTTTTGTCTAGCTTGCTCCCTTCAAGTGTTTCTCTCTAGCACCAGGTTTCCATCCTATGACAGAGAGGATGAGGTTTTTTGGACCTTTGACAAACATGGGGATCTCTCTATAGGGTCATCTTACAGACTTTTGACAAACCAAAATACTGCTAAGGAGCCCTGGAAGAAGATTTGGAATCACCACATGATCCCTAAAATTAATTTCTTCTAGTGGACGACCTGTCATAATAGGATTCTTACCTAGGACAATTTGAGGAAATGGGGTTTTTGTTTTCCGAATAGATGTTTTCTTTGTAAGAATGCAGAGGAAACTATCAATCACCTTTTGTTACACTGCCTGTTTACTACTGAAGTTTGGGGGCTGGCATTCAAGAAACTTGATGTCCCTTGGGTTATGAGCAAGGATCTCTTATCATTCATTCTAGGTTGGGATGGTCCCTATTCCCACCCTCTACTTGGTGAAATATGGAATCAGGTCCGTCCTGTTTTGGGTTGGTGTTTGTGGAAGGAGAAGAATAATAGGGTTTTTAGGAATGTTGAGAGGAGCCCTAAGGATGTTTTTGGCATTGGTGCTCAACTTATTGAGGAGAATATCTCTCTCTTTAAAGGGAAACTCCTAGAGACGGGGTCATTGGATTTCAAAATAGGAATGACCAAGGCATGGCACAAGGGTTTAAAGGCTAACTCTTTTGATAATTCGAAACTCTAAGTTAGGAAAAATACTAAATGGGAGCCTCTAGATAGAGGTTGGTTTAAACTCAATTTTGATGGGGCTGCTAAGGGCAACCTAGGCAAGGCAAGTATTGGTGGAGTAATTAGAGATCCCGAGGGGGCTCTGGTGGGGGGATTTGCTGGAGGTATTGGGTTCCCATCTTCAATAGTGGTGGAAGCTTGTGCGCTGCTAATGAGCCTCAAAATTATTGTCTCTTTGGGGATTGCTAATATCCACATCAAAGGAGACTCCAAGTCTATTACAGATGTTGTGAATAAAGATAGACTAATTGGCTGGAATACTAAGGATATATTGTTGGATGCCAGATTCCTTTTATCCAAATTTAGGGATAAAAAGGTGACAAATATTTTTAGAGAAGGCAATCAAGTGGTGGATGCCTTGGCTAATCTTGGCTCTTGCTGGGATTCCGCTAAATTTTGGAGGAAAATGGAAAGGTTACGCCAAAAATTCTAGCTTTCATTGCGAGGGAAAAAAACTACCAAGTTTTGCAATGACTTTAAATCTTTGGATGATGGGAGCTGAATTGGGGGTCCACCTGATTTTATTGGGGTTCTGGTGGATGAGTGTCAACACTGAGATGGCGTATAGGTGGAGGGACTCTTGATTTTTGACTCGCTATAGGCTTAGAGATTTTCATGTTTGGGGCACGAGTTGGAGGTTCCACATGTCTGTCCTTTGGACCTGGTGGATGTGTTTGAGTACTATGGTGACGAAAAAGTGGCAGGGTTTAAATTTGAAGGATGGTAACAATAATAAAATTGGTGGCTTGATGAAGGAAAGATGGAAGGACATGACTTCAATGAATCTAAGGAGCCATACCATGCGATCTTTTCTCTTGGGGGTCATGAGATATCTTGTTTTATCTCATCCTTGCATCAGTTTGTGTGAAAGTTTTTATAATGATTTGACTCTTCATTATGAAAGATTGCCTCCTTCTAGTGTCTTTGTGCTAGCTAGTTTAGCATGAGTCTCAAATGGCACCTTTAGGATGGTTTCTTTTTTTAGTTATTCGGCCAATCTACCTTTATTTTTGCGCATTTTCTCCAAGAAGATGGAACCCTACATGCCCACCAATTCCTGCCTTGTTGGCTATAATCACCCCAAGATCCTCATTAATTTCATTGTCAAGTCACCCTATGGAGATTTTCCCTTCTGTGCATGCGACCTATACGCTGGCATAATTAACCTTTGTTGTATACCTTGCCTAAATGAATACAATGTGATAATTTTTTGTGGCTTCTGCATTTGGTATCTTTTGCAAACTCTTGGGCTTCCTATGTAGGTTGGAAAAATGGGTGGTGAGTGAGTGAGGACTGAGCTGGATAACTGTGACGAGTTTCAAAATAATCCTTTAGTTTGGCACATTTCTGTGAAAGGTGGCATTGCTCCGCTTATGGAGATTTTGGTCGGTCATGACCCTAACTTGTTAGGCCAGTTTTCTAACTCATGGAAGGATTGTAGGGTTTCAATCAAAGGAATTTCATTTGAAATCAGTGAGGAAGTCATTGTGCAAGCCACAGGATTACAATGTACTGGGAAAAAATATCCCAAACACACCAAGAAACCGGATCATGAAAGCTTGAAACATTTTTTCAGAGGTGATGAGGCCTTGGTGCAGGTCTAGTCGGTTTTTGAGAGAGAATCCCTCCTGAAGCCCTGGATTAGGTGTGCCTGGCACCGATGAAGTACGTCACCTTAGAAGTTAGGTTTAAAACCTAATTTTTTTATCACTTTCCCCTATTAAATCATTTAAGACACAAGATGTTGCTTAGTTTTTTGTTCTTTCTTCTTATGGATTTGGAAAACTTAGTCGAAAAATGCAAAGAATCAGCCAACCTTAACCCATGTGATCTCCCACTGCTCCTGCTCCATCAAGGTCTCATTCTGAGACTTTATCACTTTCACCTGGCTCTCTGTCCTCCTAAAGCTATTACGGTTGTTCGCATTGAGAATATTGAACCCCTGTTGACTATGAATATTTCCCCGACCAAGTCTAAAATCCCTCCCTGAAAATCCAATATGGGCTCTGTGGGGAATCCCAAAGCCAAGATAACCACCAAGAAACTTAAGGGTGGTCTGGGTAAGGCTCATGCCAGCGTGGAAGAGGGTCTTTGTGAATTTAAATCCACTCAGGAGAATTTGGCCTACAAGGCCAATACTACTAAAAAAGGGAAGGAGAGAGGTACGTCGGATTCAATTGTTAGGGAAGGAAAGGGCAAGAAAATAATAAGGAAAGAGTCCAAAGGAGACATTGTTATGGAGACTACTAAGATGACTGGTGGGGAAAATGCCAGAAGGAGATTTAGGAGGCTTGCAAAGAATAAAAAAAAGAGGCTGAATATTGAGGATTCAGAGGAGTGGTCTGACAGCAAAGGGTACAAGGAAGAGGAAACTGAAGATGACGAGGATGAGATTGTGGAGGGCCCCTAGTTTACTCCTGAGGATAGAAAGGTTCCTAAATATGGCTCTGCCTCTCACTCTCTGCATCCCCTGGTTGAAGAGCTTGGAGAGGTCTCGAGGACCATGGACATTGGGGAGGAGCCCTGTGACTTGGAAAAGAGAATGGACATGCTCAAAAAAAGGTTTCGTGGGTTGACCCGCTTCACCATGAAGCTAGGCCATTTTGTCACTATCACCCTGTCAAATGCTATTAAGGAGGAGCTAGAAGGAAATAATAGTCAGGTGAACAAAGACTGGGTTGGTGATGAGGTTGTGCACCTCCTCAAAAACTGGGACAACGCCAGTTAGCTGCTACCTGTGTCAGTGTCTTGTCTTTCTCCTGTCTCTTTGTGGTCTCTGTGTTGCCTATGGGTTGTCTCTGCTTTCTTTCTTTTTTAAATTTTTTCTTTTTAGTTTCTCCTTTTTGGCCCTTGTGGCTCAATGTGAAGGGTATGATGCCTTGAAAATGCTTCTTAACATTTCAAAAACATAATTGGACCTAAAATAAACATTTTTTGAATATTTTTCTTTTCATTGTGTAGAGAATTTTCTGAAGATTGATGCCATATACTTTTTTAACAAAAAACTTAACCAAAAAAAGTTATTAAAAAATAAAAAAGCTTGATATTTCAAATTTATGGATTGTTTTGCTTAGAAATTAATTAAAAATAATCAATATAATCTAATATTAATAAAAAATATATATTTAGAAACTAGACATTGCATTCTCTAATGGGTTTTAATTTCATAGATTGATTTAGAAAAAAATTTCATCAGCCATATTGCCAAAGTTGGACATTACTCTTCAATTTACCTTAGTTTTTTAGTTGTAGGTCAAAGGCTAAGGGTCGGGTTGCCAAACCTTTCCCGAGCCTAAAATTGAGGCTACATGTGGGTTAGAAGTTCAAATTTTAATAACGTGTATGTGTTTTAAAACACATATGTATTTTTTGTTACAAAACACATACGTGTTTTAAAACTTTATTTGCTTGATTATTTAAAAAATTAAATACTTTTTAGAAATGTGTATGTGTTTCTAAAAGGTATTTAATTTTTTCAATAAATGACTCATACATGTTATAAAACGTGTATGCGTTCACGTTTTTTAATGCATACACTTTTTTTTAGGCTTGGGTACCCAAAACATAACACATACACATTTTTTTAATAACGTATACGTATTTCCTACGAGATTTTTTTTGGCCGAAACTTCCCCGCTTCGTGGACCCAACTTCTTGATTTTACCCACATGTGGTATTTATGTGGATTTTTTTATGAATAACCAATAAAAAGTTATCAAGTGGTCCAATGATGTAAACTTGGTGGGTTCACTTTGTCGCTTCAATGAATGTTTAAGATATTACTACATTAGATATTTTTAGTAATATGTTTGTTTTCTATTAGCAAAGGAAAATGATCAAAGATAATAATACTCACTTTGGTGTTTCTCCATTTTTCCCATAGCCATACATCTTATATTGATCAACATGGACCATGTTATATCTAGCCACAAATACAAACTAAGTATTTTTTTTCCTAAATTGCAATCAGTGTGAATTATCTCAAAATTATTAGGTGAAAATAAAATGTGACTAACTCATGTGCTCCTATATCATAAGGATTAAATGAATAATTATGCTATGTTTTAGGTAAGCACATGGAAATAGGAGATAAAAGGGTGTCAAAATTAGGCACTTTTTTCTTGAAATCAGTGACATTAACATTAACTAACATAATTTATGTGTGTTATTAAATATAAATACCCATGATATGAGAGTGTAAATTAGTATTAACTAAAATTTGTTTAATTTTTCCTCCATAAAGTATGCCCACACCTCATGGGGTATTTATCTCCTTGAATCATTCCTAAAATGTGACTCAACATTTCTTATAACATATCCTATTGTACCTAAAAAGTATGGAGGAATTCTCTTTATTGATATAAAAATTTCCTATGCATTTATGTTTGTTGTTCTCTAAACTACAAAGATATTCATTTAAAATGCATTATTCCTAGTAGTTTAATCATCCTATAATAGTAATAGGTAGGTGGACTTGTGGGATAAGAATTTTAATACCTCTTTTATGATTTTCTCTATACATTAAAACTCAATAAAATTCCCCTTGAACCTTTATGTTAGATTTTTTGACCTTGCATGAACCATGTTACACTTTTGTAAGGTTTAAGAACTTGAAAACCCTGTGAAATTTGGAAATTAGTCACTCTTCTTATTCCTTTTCTTTCCTTATCCTCTACCTTTATTTTTTTCACAATTTTGGGCTTATGGTGAACCGTATCACACTTTCAAAAATAACTTCAAACTTGTAAAATTTATTATATTCATAACATTACTGCTTTTCTTATTTCTCTTCATGTTCTTTACACTTAAAAATTTCCTCACTTCTCCTTTGTCTTAATTTCATAAATTTTATGAAACTATAAAATTTGAGACACTAAGAACCTCACTACCTTATGCCCTTTTTTAAATTAAAAATTTTCCTTATTTTTTATGCCTCACCTTTTACAACTTGGAAAAACATATTGTAACTTCACAAAGTTCATGAACTCACAAAATTTTCAATATTAAGAAACTTAATAATTTATTTTTTATTTCTCTTTCACTTCACTTATTTCTTCACATTCTGGTCACATTGTCACATGGTTGATCAAATTCAAAAATATGGGACATGGAAAAGGTTTTACACTTTAACGAGGCTTATAAAATCATGAATTTGTGGCATTTATATCTTGAAGGAAAAGGGAACCAATACTTAGGAAAAATTAGGATTTTGATAATTTTGGGTGAATAGTCTAAGTAGGAAATATACATAACACAAATATAAATTTTAGCCCATTTAAAATATCATAGATAATTTACAAGTAATAACAAAAATAAGGAAATGGTACAGTAGGGTAGGGACTTAGACATTTTTTATAAAATTTGAGGCCAACAAATTTGAGTACCAACATTAGCTCTAGTTTGGGATAAGTGTCACTAGATACACAATAAGAATATATCTATCTCTATGAGTAGAAAAAAAGAATATTTAATAAAACACAAGTAATCATACCCAACAGTGGTTATTATTGCCTAAACATAACAATATATAAGACAAAATATAACTATACACACAACACAAAAAAAGGGAAGAATATGTACAAGATGAAACAATAAGAAATATGTATAATATGATACAATAATTACAACCAAAAAAATGGAATCACAAGGATAATTAAATGTATGGCTAAAATTAGCTCACTAATAAGTTACAGGTCAAATGATACACAAGGACCCATGGCAGAAGTCCATAGAAAAACTAGTCCAACTACTTACCATTATCAAAGAAAAGCATATGGAAGTAGCTAATTTCAATTAGATTAACATTTCCTCCATCTCCAAGGTAGAAAGAAAATTAAATTACTTCATGCATGTGCATTCAAACTACTAGTGCTTTCATCATCATGATGGAGGTTGAAAGAAAAATCATTTGAACATGAAAACTACAAGTAGTAGGAGCCATTCTCATGTTCAACTAGATGATATAAATTATCTTCAAGCTTATTAGTGGTACGATGTACATCCTAATTTTCACACAAATAAACATGAAGAAAAGTATCCTCATGAAATCCAAGCTTAATTATGTCAAATCTAGTGCATTCTCAAGTTGGGTGAAATCATGTAAATGCTTTGGTTTATCTAGAGTCTACAACCTAGTTGAACTATAAATGCTAATATAATCTTTCACTATTAAATAAAAAACCTCTAGATTCAAATCTAATTCTTTAAATCTAGAATCATGTGTATTCACCAATCATTGGAAACTCATTTGAAGGTTCTATATATATTTTACTAATACCTTTTTTAGGTAGGACATGTGAAAAATATTATGTAACTTGCTTCCCTTTAGTGGCTCCAACTCATAGGCCACTTTACTAATCCTTCATAGAATTTTTTAAGGCTTATAGAAATGTTGTTTGAGATTTTACAACACACTTTCCTTCAATATAATTTTCGTGTATGACTATAATCTCATTAAACCCATGTATTTATGTATGGGAGCGAGTTCACACCCCTAATGCAAATTCCCCTTTTATCCCCCTCCACTTTAGAAAAGAAAAGGCGAAGGCTTAATTCCATACAAGCCCATTGTTCTCATTCCACTTGGTGCCCGTTTTGAGTGTTGGTAGAAGTGTTTCTATCGAGAATGCTTGTGCAAAATACAGACATTCATGTGGCACACTTACATCCCTGGAATATTCCTACAGCTAGAGTCTACAGAGGAATTACACATCCTATTGAGAGTCAAAATGTAATGCCTCCCTTCAACTAGCCGACCCGAATATGGCTTTTTCTTCATATCACCTTCATTCATCCATTTTTCATCTCTAGACAAAGCTTACACAATCTCTTGACCATTCATTCACTCATCCACAAGCTTTAAGCATTCATTTCAAATATTACAACAACATTTTGCACTCCATCACTTCAATAGAGCAAGTGTAGGATGACTCCATTGCAGCAAAGAATTGATTTCCTCTCATCTTTCTCCTCCACTAGCCTTGAGCACTTTGGACGAAGGTGGTAAGCTCCCCACTCTTCTTCTCTATTACTTGGTTGAGTTAGCACATTACTATTTTGTAGTTTCTTAGTGTACTTTACTTGTATTTCCTTCTTTATCATATCATTTCTATATCGTTGCAAAATTGGTTGTCTATGGAGGTGGAAACACCAAAACGGGGTCTAACTGAGGTAGACCCTTAAACAACCCCCCCCAAAATTTTCCCCCTTTTCCCTATGTAGGTAGAGAGATCTTGGAGAAAATTGGTGAGAAGGTTATTGTGTGAGATCATATTTGTGATCCTTGTGGTAATATACTTCCTTTATCACATTCGCCTTTATGTTTCATATTTTATAGTGTTATTCTACACCTTTAGAAACTCTTAACTAGGTTGTTAGTTCATTTATTAGTGGTCATTCCTTGTCTTCTTGGTTTTGTAGCCATGAAAATGCCAACACACTTGAGAGATTCTAGAGCATTGCACTGTCATTCTAGAACCGCACTTCTATCCTCTAACAAAGAGCTATTCAAGACACAAAGTCAACACTAAAAACTGACTCACCTAGTCTCCTTTCAATTCTCAGGTTTGCAGAGTGATTTAAGGACCCCACAATCCTTATCATTCTAATCCCACCTATCCTAATAGTCCTTTAAACTAAGGTAAGTTAGGGAAGCCATACTTCTCTCAGCCTTTAGTGACCTGGGGCCTTGTAGTGGTTGGTCCCTCTCTCTTACAGTATTGGTGAACCCGACATGAATCAACGTCTACTCATTTGTTAGTGTTTTGAGATTTTTCTCTTGTACCCTTTTATCATTGTAATCCTATGTATTGTAAAGGTTTACAAGCTTTAGAACCTAGTCCATGACCTTTGGGTATATTGTCAAGAGAAATCTTTGACACCTTCCTATGGAGAAGATGAAGGTCTCTTCTAGTTTCACTACTGCTCTTTTCTTTGATTCTATGATTGGATTGTCTACATAAGAGAAGGTGTCATGGGGCGAGGATTATTTGATGAAACTGATTGCATCCCTAGCCCTCCTACATCACCAACCTCATCATCTATAGATGAGCATGAAGCTTTCCATATCCCTTTTGAATACGTCGCTAGTCTTAGAAAAGGGTTGGGTGCATTAAAGAATCACCTGGAGAAAAACCCAAAGTTGGCTAGGGCCAGTAAGGTTATCAATGAAATAAGATACATTATAGGAAAAGACTGAACATGCATAGAACTGCTGGCTAGTCTCGTTGGTCTGGCCGAAGCATGTACCCCTTCGAACAATAGTAACATGATACAAGGAGACCCCTTCAAATAACCTGAGAGAAATTTGGAAGTATCGATGCCTCCCACATCCGTGTACATGGCCGACACAGTCCCTTCGATCATTGTGCTCACTGCTTCCAAAAAAATTGAAACTGTCAAAGTAAACAAAAAACCTCTAGGTTTTCACTTCACCCCTTCTGTTGCCTCTAGTGGTGGAGGAATTGGTAGGATGATTGGTGGAGGCTTTGGTGGTGGTAAATTTGGTAGTGGAGGTGGTATTGGCGAAAGTGGTTCCAGTGGAGGTCATGGTAATGGCTTTGGAAATGACAATGGATTCAAGAAATGTCACATTGGTGGTGGTGGCAACTTCAATAGTAGTCATGGTGGTGGTCCAGGCAGTGGCTCTGGTGGTGGTTCGATTGGTCCTATGCCTTCTAACGACCCTATTTCGAACACCCTTCTTCAAAATATGGGGAAGATGTAGAGCCAATTGGTGAACCTTTCCTAAGCTTTTGCCCATCCTATCTTCTAGCCCTTCTTCTGATATAGCCCATTGTTGGTAGAAATTCTAAACACTCTTTTCCTGCAAGGGATGGAGATTCCTAAATTCAAGAAATATGGTGGCAAAGGGGACCCACAAACACATGTTTCTGCCTTCAATTTCTTGTGTACAAAATTCTTCCATCATGATGTGTTGATGGAAAAAGTGTTCCCTCGATCCCTAAATGATATAGTGCTCGAGTGGTATTGTTCCTTTCCTAACAATTCCATCTTTACATTTGATTAGCTTGTAGACCATTCCTACGATAGTTCCAAGCCAACATCTGACGTAAGATGACCTTCTTTGACCTTTTTCAATGTAAACAAAGGGATAATGAGAAGATTACCGAACTTATAGAGTGATATCAAGTGCTCTTTTCACAAATCTCATACCCATTACGTGACTCTGATGTGTAGAATGATTTCTTAGGGAACTTAGAAAGGTCGTGGCAAGAGAAGTTTTCCCTTATAAAATACCCTTCTTTCATGCATTTGTGTGCAACCTTATAGGAGTATCAACAAACAGGGTTTAGTTTGAGGGATCTTCCTCGCACTCCTATTCTGAAGGGAAATCTATTGTATCGATCTCTAGAAAAGGAAAAGTTGTTGCGAATGTAGTAGCCATTGTGGATAACAATGGCCTTGAATTCGACCGAAATTTCATAAAGTTATCAAAATCTTATTCCTCCATCTTACATAATTTTTTGAAGGATAATATCATTAACTTTTCAACTCTAAAACTAGTTAGGGAACCAGGGTATGTGTAGGATCATCATGGAAAAAATAGGCCCTTAAGTGGCAATGAAAATTCAAAAAATCAGATCTAGGAAAATTGATGTAAATATTTGAATAAGTTATCTATAATATTTAAAAAATATGTAAGAATATAATTTTTAGAAAATTGAATGTAGTTTCTAAACTACTAGGTTTACTTTTATTTTTAAATCTATTTGGTGAAAATTTGAAATTTCAAAGTTGTAGTACTTAAATTTCAAGGAAAAAATAAGAAGTAGGTGTTTGTCTGATCACCCTAACCACAATAAAATGATGGTATTTTTTTAATAATATTTTAGATATAAGTAGAGGACTCATGTCCCGATGTGATGCATATTTTTTGTAATTTTTTTCCAAGTAAATATTTAATTATGAATTTTTTATTACAAATTTTAAAAAATATAAAAACTTGTATGTTTAACCACCATAACTTGGTCAAAACTTCATGAAATTCATTTATTTTTAAAAATCCTATAGTATGCAAAGCATAGAATGCGACACATGTTTCAAATTCAAAAATGTGATATTGTTTGAAAGATATAGATGTTTTTCAATCATCCTATCAATTAGCACTTTAGTTGTAATTAAAATAGAAAATAAATAATAATAATTTATTAAATTCACAGTAAAGCATAATTTACATTGGTGGAAAGCTAAGAATCTCCTCTAAAAACCCTTTTTGTTTCATCAATTTTGGGTAAAAAAAATTTGTCAGCCACATGGGCCATCATATCACTTACATATCGCTACTTTTTGGCCTATCATGATCTTGCACATACCTACCATATCCTAGCTAGTATGAAGCAAATACCTATTATCAGTATGATCAAGTTAGTGGATATGATATTGAACATTATATGCACTTGTTTCATGAGATAAAGGATCACATTGAGGACGGTACTATTCGTCTTGATGGAAGCAAACAAAATATGAAAAAATCAGTAGCGAAAGCTAATAGTGAATTGCAGATATACACATACCTGTTTCCATCACATTCTACTAACATGTTTATCAATCCCCTTGATTTTTTTTCTTACCTTGAAGCGTATGTTAACATGGTTATGGTTGTTCCTCCTTGTCTTGCAACTGGCTCACCAGATATAGCATTCACTTCGCAAGATGTACTAGCAAATGAGAAACCTTATTCACTTTATATTCCCACTTGCCTTAATGGAAACAATGTGACAAGGGTCTTAGTCAATCCCGTGAGTAGAGTGAATGTCATCACAGAGGAGACTCTATTCTTGAACTCCTTGCAAAGGGAAGAATATGAAAAACCAAAATCCATCATCCGTACGCATGATGGTCTCACTCTTAAACCATATGGATTGATAATGCTATCCATCGTAGTTGGACCTAGGAACATAGACATGGTCTTTGATGTCATTCCTGAGTCAGACCTATTCAAAGTGAAGCAAGGTATACCTTGGATGGCTTCCATGAATACAATCACCTTTGTAACTCATAAATGTCTTAAGTTTTCTCATGAAGGTGTCATGCACATGGTTCATAATATTGGATACTAGCCTGTGGTATCCCATGGGGGATATTCATTGGATCACTTTTGGACCACTCTAGTTGGTTCGCTCCCTCTAAGAATGAACCTACTTTATAAGAACTATGTGAAGTATAAAAATGGAAGCAAGGGAAAACCGAAGTTGACTCTTCCTGTAGCAAAGCAGACAACTGCCTCCTCCTCCTGAAAGGGAAAGGATAGGATTGATCCATCTTAGGCTACCTCGTCTACTCCCCTCTCTTGGGAGGAGTATTAGATGAATAAGCTTGGTCTTTACCCTTTGAGTCTGATGATGCCTACTTGGAACAAACCCAAGATTAGGATATCGGATCTCCCTAACAAGTCTCTTAGACCTTTGTACTATTTATATGGCAAAAAAAAAGGACCACAAAGATAATTTTCTCCATGGCCTCTTACCATTCCTACTCCTAAAGTAGTAAAAGGGAAGAGGCTTGGTGTCGAGGCATTGGATTCGATTCCCCTAGCCATTCCAAAACCTTCTCCTCTTTCTCCCCTCTAGGAGTTAGTCCCTCCGCTAGAAAAACTTATGGATGACACTCCCATGGTTGAGCAAGAGCCTTCCATTCCTTCACAAACTCAACCTTCTGGTTCAAAGAGTCATAGAAATCACCTTGTGTGTGAGCGCAAACTTTGGTGAAAGGATCTTCTAGCTGAGCAAGCCACCTTACAAAAGAACGAAGAGGAGATGATCACTCCTGTATCAAAACCTCATGTTACATCCTCTTCTCTCCTTCCTTCTATGTCTATCCAAACTATCTCTGTATCACTTCCAGCTTCCGCTGTGAGCGCACATGTGCCTGGAAAGGTGTAGGTGTTCATCACTCCTTTAGTGGAGCCATATTTTTTTGCATCCATTCTAGATGTATCACCTTTCTCCAAGCCCGTATATATGATTAACACTTTGGTTGTATCTATTGTGATTCTTTCCTCCTCTCCCTCTACCCTTCCTACTTCATTAGTGGGGAGTATGCCTCCTCCGATGAAGAAAAAGGTAGAGAGTGGTCCCACTAGCAACAAAGGGCACAAGAGGATCCCACCTTCTCTAGAAGGTGGTCTCATACTGAGTTGTTCAATCCTAGTGATGGAACCAATCCTATCCTCTCCCGAGTTCATCATCACTCCTGAATCTCTCAGTGAGCTTAGCGGTGAACCTTGGGTGCAGAATCCTCCTTCCATCAAAGTGAAACATGACACTCCCATTAAGTGGATGTTTAACTGGATGGATGAATTTTTGAACTTGTAAGCGATCTTCACAAAGTTGTTGACTTTAGACCCACAAGAGTTGAGTGACCAAGAACTCATAGTTCCTTTCTCTTTAGCCCTTGTTGTGGGAGGATTGAAAGTTCCTCCCCTTAACATTAAACCATTGTAGGCTCATCATCCTTTTCCCTACAATGATCTAGAATGGGAAGCTAGTGACCTCTTGGCTGACTAATGTTATGGGGAGACTCTCTTATTGATCTTTAGATTAGATGTGTGTATGTTTTGTGATGTGTTTCCCCCGTGATCATGCTATGTGTGCCTGGATGACCCTCATCACCCCTGTTGGTGCTTAGATATAGGCATGGCATTTGTGTTGTAAGACTTCTTCTATGTGTATCATCATTCTTCCATGTTTGTGATTGACTTTCGAAAAATTAGGGATGATGCAAAGCATTGGGATCATTTAGGCTTCCTTCCATATTGACCCAAATTTTTATTTCTTTACTTTGTCTTCTCGTGCATAACTCACATGGCCTGATATATTAGGGGATTGATGACGATTCATTTATAAACTATTATTATACTTATATATATTTATGAGCAGTTCTGACCCAAAAATATTAGGCTACCCTTGTGTCCTTTTTTTGTGTTCTCTTTTCTTTTGCTTTCTCTTTATCTTTCTCTCTTCTTTTCTTGAGTTGTCCCTTTCATGTGTGACGACACCACTTCTACACTACTTGGTCTTTAGAAAATGAATTTATTGCCAATGAAAAAATCCTCAAAACCCTTCACATACTTCTTTGATTAGAATTTCATTCTTGACTTGAAACCCTGACATAACATGTTTCCTTCATCATGGGTTTGTAAAAAAAGGACTTGGAAACCTTCCTCTGAAGTGTGAAGAAATTTGATCTTCCCCTCGCATGGGGGCTTATCCTTCCTTTCAAATTCCTTGATAAAGTGAACATCTTTAAGAAGGTTTCCTTGATGATGAATCGATTCATGAAATAAGACATTAGCTTTTGAACAACACATCCCTTTAGTGGACCCTTTCCTTTCACATTGGATTCTCGAGTGATCCATTTCAAAAAAAATTGTTGGACTAACCACCAACATCTCCATTTAGGTTCGTGACATGGTTTAACCACCTCTCATGGATCTTAACTGGTGCTTGTATCGGGCATTGACAGGTCCATATTTTGGTGCAATGGTAAGGCCAACAATTGGTACCAGAGCTAGTCATAGGTTCAAACCCCTCGGGTGACAGTAAGGGGGGATTGTTTGACTAATTTCTAGCATCTCCCTTTAGGTTTGTGATAAACCACCAACATCTCCGTTCGGGTTTGTGACATGGTTTAACCACCTCCCATGGATCTTAACTGATGCTTCTATTTGGAATTGATAGGTCGGTCTTTTGGTGGAAGGGAAAGGCCAATTTTTTTTATGTCTAATAAGTTCTATGGCATCTAGCTCGAGGGCATCCCGACTAGACTAATTTCACATCCTTGTGTCTAGCTTGGGGGAAACCTGACTAGATTTCAATTTTCAAACAATGTGTCCCTTGAGTGGACCCCTCTTCCTTTTGAAGGGTTCTCGAGGGATCCCTTTGAAAGTCTTCCAACTTGGCGACAGTCTATGTGAATATTTGTTCACTGGCCTACATGGCTACTTCCTGATGTGTTCTATCTGTGGGTAAATGTATCACCATTGTTGAATCTGCAAAGACCCCTTTCCTCGGTCTCCCTCATGTGAGAGTTCTTAGGGGATAAATTTCCTTGCAGGTTTGTGGGTTTGTAAGGCACTCTTCCTGGTTTCCTTCATGTGATATTTCTTGAAGGATACCCCCTTACAAGTCCATGAGCTTGTAAGGCGCTTTATTTCTTCAGCTTCATAGTTCTACGGAGCTATGAAGTCCTTTGCTTGTCCTACACTTTCGGGTTTTCCAGACCATGATCTTCTTCCTCATCAATACAAGTATACATCTCTAACCCTACTACTCCTTTGATCTACTTTACCAAATCACTCATTAGTAATCATATAGGAGAGAATTTGCACCTCTAATGTAAATTCCCCTTTTACCCCCCTCCACTTTAGAAAACCAAAGGTGGAGGCTTAATTCCACACAAGCTCACTAATCTCATTCCACTTGGCACCCATTTTGATTGTTGGTAGAAGTGTTTCTATCAGGGACACCCACACAACGCACAAACGTCCGTGTGGCATGCTTACATCCTTGGCAGATTCCTATGGCTAGATTCTGTAGAGGCGTTACACTTCCTTTTGGGAGTCAAAATTTAACATCTCCCTTTGGATGGTCGACCCGGATATGGTCATTTATTCATCTCCTTTATTTATATTCACCTTTCATTCATCTATTTTTCATCTCTAGACCAAGCTTGCACAATCTCTTGACCATTCATTAACTCATCCACAAGAATTTAGCATTCACTTCAAGCATTACAACAACATTTTGTACTCCATCACTTTACTAGAGAAAGTGTAGGATGAATCCATTGCAGCAGGGGATTGAGTTCCTCTCATCTTTCTCCTCCACTAGCCTTAAGTGCTTTGAATGGATTTGGTAAGCTCCTCACTCTTCTTCTATAATACTTGGTTGAGCTAGCACATTACTGTTTTGTAGTTTCTTTATGTAATTTTCTTGTATTTTCTTCTTTATGATATCATTTCTATATCGTTTTAAACTTGGTTGTCCGTGGAGGTGAAAACACCAAAACAAGAGTCTGACTGAGGCAGACCCCTAAACAACCCCCCAACATTTTTCCCTTTTTTGTGTGTAGGTGGAGAGATCTTGGAGAGATATAGCGAATAGGTTATTTTTTGAGATCGTCTTCGTCACCCTTGCAGTAATATACTTCCTTTATCACATTTTCCTTTATGTTTCGTATTTCATAGTGTTATTTTGTACCTTTAGAAACTCTTAACTAGGCTATTAGTTCATTTCTTAGTGTCCAAACCTTTTCTCCCTAGTTTGTTGGCCATACGGATGCTAGCACACTTGAGAGATTCCAGTGTGTCATTCTATCATCCCAGAATCACACTTCTATCCTCTGATAGAGAGCTATCTAAGCATAGATTCAACCCTAAAAATTGACTCACCTAGTCTCCCTTCAACTCTCAGGTTTGCAGAGTGATCGAAGGACCCCACAATCCTCATCATTGTTAGTGTAATTAATTATTTATTACACTAGAATAAGTTAACTTAGGTCTTAATTAATGATATTAGTCCTAGGTTGTATTTAATCATTTAATAATTTTGTTGAGATAAGATTCTCTTCTAGAAGATGAGTTGTTTTTTCTAGAACTTATCTCCATCTTGATATCATTCCCTTAGTAGTTGGTTAGGGTTTCTTATTGTCAAATGAAGTGTGATTTGAACACTTGGAAACATCCTTTGCATTATAGGTTTAGCACTTGCCTATATAATCAGGCATATGTACTCTTTGTAACCTATCTAGATCATCATAATCGAATCTCTATTTTGAATGCCATTATCATACTTTCTATGTAGTTGAATATTTATTCCTAGCAAAGGTCCTCCATTGAAGACTACAAATTCATCAAGGACACCTGTAAATCCATCATTCCAACATGGTATCAGAGCTATTCCAGTGAAGGTTCATCATAGGATCAAGAAAGTTTGGCTAGTGAGATTTTTTGCAGGCTTGAGGGTTTTCTTTGCAGGTTAGTTGGTTCTACTCGGGGACCGAGCTGTTTTCTGGTGTAGATCAAGCTCTATCTGACCTCTCCATTGTGCTCAGAAGGCCTCAAAACCTATAGATTGCCTTCCCATTCGTCTGATTTGGACATATTCACACCGGGAGCCATTTGACTTAACTAGGGTTTGCAATTTTTTTACTATCCATACAAATTTGTAGAAAACAATCTACCTTTCAGTCCTCCATCATGGCAATTTTTTTTTAAGTCATTGGGCGACTTTTATTTTAAAAAATGGAAATTTTTTCCTATAGTTCTTGCAAAAAAATAATTCTCTAGGTGACTGCTATTTTATTCCTAAGTCAGCATTAGATTTAAATATTTTTTGCGGGTTATAAATCTTATTTGGCTTCATATTTCCGTCCGCATTGTAATTTTTTTAAAGATTTAATATATATTTTATATGTTTAAATTTGAATTGCATATTTTGCAATATTCAAATTTTATTGATCGGCCCACCGACTAGTCTACAGAAGGTTGTCAGCCTCGTCACATTGACGGATATCATACGTCGTTAGTTGTCCGATGCCTATCACATCTGACCGACGTCACCGGAGTTCCCGCCGACCATCGATTTTACTGGCGTTCCCTTCTTGGCACCGACGCATCTTCTAGTGACCATTCCCATCGCTTGTCAACCGGTGTCTCCACCAAGCCCTCGTCACCAACCTTGGTCCTATCCATGACCGACAACCCCGCTTGAGGCAGCACCCACTCCGCCCAGCCGCCGCTTCGCCCGATGACATTTCTTTTTTTTGTAGTCTTTAGCCCACGGTCCTATCAATGGTCAAGGGCTCCATTTTTTTTCCCCCATAGGTGCTTATCTTTTTCACCCATTTAGTTTGTGAAGGTCTACTACATGAGTAATCTTTTAGAGGCCATATCTTTCACATACGGTATCGAAAATTCAAAAATGATATACCGTTAGAAAAGTCTTGACGTTTAATTTTCAGTGGTAGACACTTTTTTTTTCAGATTTTGCATCCAAAATATTCTGCAGTCAACTGAATTCAACCCTCCTCTCTGGACATAAAGGCTCATATCCTTGCAACTGTTGATCGAAATTCAATGATTCCAATGGATAAGGAAAGTAATTCATAGCTCTTTTCATTCGTCCGTTCACTTTGTTAGTTTCAGCTCTAGGTACTCTTGCATTTCTTTTATTAAATTTGGTGCACTTGTTCAATAACTTGGATATCCTGAAGCCTGGGAAAAGGTTTTTTGTTTTGGGTGGCATCACTTCAGTTGCATATCAGCTTTGGAAGTTTATATTTGTTGCTGAAGGTCATTATCTTTGTAATTTTGGAGAAATTTTTTTGTACATTATGGGGCTTGCATATTATCCTTCTTTGACTATGTTGCACACAGGAAACTATAAACAATGGTGGGATGGTATCATCCACTATCTCCAATTACTTTCATTGTTGCCACATATGTTTGGTATAGTTACCCATCCAAGTGAAGGTATTCACGAGTTTTCTTGGAGTTGCAGCAGATACATTGTCTTAGAGATCATTGGAATGCAAGTTGATTCTCATGTTTTGAGTTCTATTGATCATTGTGATAGTCCTCACATCCTTTGGACTAAGCTTTGGGAGATATATGGATATTGAGATAGTCCACCCTTCCCTGATGGTCATGATTCAGAATGTCAGGTTTCAAATCAAGTACCTCATGATGATACTACTATTAAGGAGGCTGTTTATTTGGATTGCCTTGAATCTTTCAAAGAGGTTGACAAGGTTGATTTAGATGATTCTTCTTCTACATCAGAGATAGTTGGTATCCCTTCAGATTCAGTGGCTCCTTGTCCAAAATCATTGAATGAGGCTTCCATCATCATTCATCAAGACACATTCAGTTTTCCAGACTTGACATCACAAGATGGCTTTGTTTCAGGGATTGTAGACTTGGCTATTTCTACAGGTTTGGAGGACATTATTGAGGGGATATAACTCCTCTATTCAAATCCTACTTTGGATATTTCCCTTGAGTCTTCACATTTAATTGTCTCAACCGTAATTGGGAATCCTAAGACTATCTTGGGGGCACTTGGTTTCTCTTCAGAGATTTCATATATGAGACTTCCTCCATCTTCATCGGAGTTTCTTTTGCATCTACCATTGGATTGGCTTCAGTCTTCTCTCAATGGTTTTGAGGACACTTCATTATGGGGGGAAATCAAGTCTCCATCTATTCCTTCGATGGAAGGTGTTGGCACTCTCAAATTTTGCAAATTCGAGGTGCCCGTTTTGAGAAATTTGCTTCTGCACTTTTTGAAGTGCACTTGAGGGGTCAGTTTGAATGACCCACTTTGGAGAATCAGAACTTGAGGCATGTTGATTTCCAAGCAAAACCCATTTGCAGACATATTTGATTGACATATTTGAGCATGTGTGTCAATTTTCAGCCTCCCACGATAGGTTTTGTCAGGGTTTTGAAAAGTGAAGTTTGAGGGTTTTTGCATTGTTCTGCTGTTTGCAGATTTGTCAGTTTGCGAAGTAGCCTCCTGTTTGAGCTTGGATTTTGCAACCAGTTGACTGTTATGTCAAAATGAATGCTGTTATGTGTTCTCCATACCTAAATGATCTCAGGTGTCAGTTTTTAGAGCCTAATGATTTGATTTTTTATTTTTAGCAGATCAAAACCAAATGTTGTTTGCTCAGTTTTGCAGTTGCATTCCTGACAGCCCTTCTGACTGGTCAACTTTGATCGTTAATATCTTTCGATCGGTGATGTTTCAAAGTAATTACTTTTGCACACATGCTTGGGGTATCTTAATGTTCAACTGTGTCTGATGGCAGTTCGCCAGGAGTTGTTTCACTATTTTTATAAATTGGCAGTCGGGTGTGTTCTAATTGGTTCTGAACAGTTGTTATTTCATAAAAGTATAAACGAGCAACTTCGCCGATTGATATCTAGTTCCTCATGATCTGTTTCTCCGATCCATCTTATGCATTATAATTTTGGGTCAAATGACTATGTGCTTGCAAGTTTTTGTGGTTTCACGAGGTCGTTTGATTAGTTTCCCAGAGTGATCCCTGAGGCAGCTTGGCCTTTTTTGACCATTTTTCAAAAGTGCCAGAAAGCAGTTTTTAATGGTGACCCAGTTCAGGTTTTCACTTCATGAGCATTCAAGGGGCAATGTCAAATCAATTTAAGTATAAAACTTGTTACAAAACAAAATTTTTTTTAGCCAGGCCACTTGGGGCCTGACACGCTTTGCATTATTGTGGCGTTCTTCAAATGGAATATTGCAATCAAGATTGTGAGAAAAATACTACTGGTGAATTGTTTGTTTGAGTATTTCCTAAAGACAATAATAACACAAGAATAGCAATTAGGAACAATGGTTTAGGCATTCATCAAAGCGAATGGAGGCCTCGCGGCCCGGTAAATAGATCTCCACCAATGTCATCTTTGTTCATACAGCCGTGAGGCCAGAGGAGAAGGATACGCCGTTGAGAAAATTAAAAGCACAAGTGAATATATTAAGGAATCCTCAGCAACTTATAAGTAAATGAATAAACCAGGTGAATTCACTAGTATCGGGGGCATCTCTATATTGGTTGAAAGGAACCATTTTGTCTGTCACAGATGAATGTTAAACTGGCATTGGAAACCTTTTGCAAATGTAACTATGCTGCATCACCTTTCCCCCTGCCCACGTTAAGTTCAATTGGGAGATTGAGGAGGCACTGTTTACCAATGTCTTAACGAATGCCATTAGCAGCAGGGATGCCACTATTGCAGGGGTTTGCACAAAATGGATTGTTGAAACTGTTTTATTTTTTGTTTTATGAAAATACAAATGCAATGCAACAAAGACCCATGCAAGAGGATGGAGACATCCATCAAAATACAGTGAGGGTCGAGCAGGCAGAGTGAAGACCAGCATAGAGAAGGTGGGCACAACCAACAGGCTGGGTGCGGCCAGTAAGATGAGTGGAGCTAAGTGGAAGCCCATAGCCAAAGCCAGCCATGGAGGAAAGCCCACATGGAAGGAAATGAGGAGGAAGGTTGAGACCCACACAGCCAATGCAAACGGGAGGAGCTCACGGCCTGCAGAGGACAAGTGGCTAGCAGTTGGAAGCCCGTGACCTGAGGGAAGTATGAAGGAAGGCATGGCTTGCAGTGAGAAAAACATGCCAACAGCTGCAGGAATGTGAATAGCCTGTGCCTAATAGAGGAAAGCCCACGCCAGGCATGGGTGAAGTGGAGGTCGCGGCCAACAATGGTCCACGCGACTTGCAGTGAGGAAATGGGGAGCCACCATGGTTGTTGGGTGCAGGCCAGAGGGAAGTATGAAGGCTCGAGGCACAGAGCAAGGAGTGGCGTGGCTGGCAGTGGGAGGAAGCCCACTCTAAGTGAAGAATGAGAACCCATAGTAGAAATTGGAGGAATCCGCAGTGAGGATCCGACCAAGTAAAGAGGAGCTCGAAGGAGAGAGACTTCCTAACTAACACTGCAGTGAGGAAGAGACCACCACATAGCAGATGGAAGGCTTGCGTACCAAGCAGGAAGACATAGGTAACCCGCCATGTGAAGAGATGCAGAGCTCGAGCACAGAGCAAGCAAAAATTAGGGCAAAACGCAAATGAAAAATGCAAAGAGGAGGATCCAATGGTGGATGATGGTGGGTAAATGCAGCTTGATCCCAGTCATTGCCCCCTAAATCGCAATCGACATGTTGACTAGGGAATGTCGATCATGGGATGGCGGGGAGAAAGAAATGGGAGCATTTTTAAAACATTTAATTTTAGATGTTTTTCCTAAGTCTCGGAAAAAAATTCAAATGGCCGCCAAAGTTAAATATTAAAAGTGCCTTTCCACGGGAGGGAAGTGGGAGGTGGGGCCTGATTCTCCTCGGGTAAAATATTTTAAATGAAAAATGAAATATTTTGAAGCATAGGGGGGGAGGGGGGTTAATTTAAAAGTTTTTTCACTTTTATTTTAAAATGAGGCAGTGTTTTAAACACACTGGGAAATTTGAAATATTATGTGAATTGAGTTAAATGTTTTACATTTTACTATATTGAAGTAAAATGTAAAATGAAAATATTTTATTTTTCTATGTGCTGGGTAAAAGTGAAAGGTTGAATATTTTATGCTGCTGAGTAAGGTATTTTTTAATATCTTGCATGGAAATCAAAGTTGAATATAATATTTTATTTACTGGTCAGTAAATGAAATAAAAACAACAGTAAGTAAGCAAACAAAGGTAAAAAATGCAGCAAAGGGAAAACAAAAAACAAAGAAAAAGGGGATTTTCACGGGAAGAGAGTTTTCTATCAGCTGCAAACAATGAGTTGAGTGGACACATGGGTAGTTTTCTATTGAAGAATGAATTAAGCATGTGTTGTTTTTGAAGCAGAATCAAGTTTGTTTCAGGGAAATGGAGAATATTCTGCAGATCACTATTGAACGGTGGAGATGCTTCCAGATGGTTGTTGCTGCTTGGATTTAGGGTTTCTTCTGGAATCTCTTCTTCTTATTTTCTTCTTTTCTCATTGTAATTTTTTGTTGGAAAGTGAGTAAGTGAGGTTAGCAAGTAACTTAGCCGAAATTTTGGTGTGGAGCTGCATAAAATTGTAAAAGCTGTAGTTACAGAGACAATGCAAGTGGGTTTTGTGTCATTCTATTGTAAGATTTGAGTTTATTGGGTTTAGTGTTTCATAATAGTACTGGAATTTGAGTTTACCTGATAAATCCAGGCTCATGTCTCTCCTTTGTGCAAGTGTATTTGAATTTTGAATGAAGTAATCAAGGGTTATTCTGTTCATCTCACTGTTGTGGTGTGTGCATTCTGGTTTTAGCTTTGATTCAAAGAATTAATTAAACTGCTTAAATGAGATTGCAGATTGATATGTTTTGTACAAGGATTGGGTAAGAAGTATTGAGCTGAGATACAAATTGGTGATACTGTAAGGTAGTATGATCAGAGATATTACATGCTATGTGTTGAAATCTGCTATGAACCATTAGGTGTTGATGAATTTGACTCCTCCAATGGATATGACACTGGTCTAATTTGCATATGTTCTTTGTGATGCAGTGTTTTTGTATGTCTTCAGTTTAGGGCTTGCCACCAACTTGCATTTAAATGAATATCATAAGTTATGAAATGATATTACTATCTCATGCTCCAAATGGTTGATGTTACTGATGAACAACCAATTCATTTCAGTCTTATCCCATTCTGTTGAGCTATTAAGTGAGATTATCTATTATTTTGAAGTTAATGACTGTTTATGATTTTCATTTGCAGAAGTTGTAAACTCATTAACTGGGATCACCCTCCCGAGTCTTACAGAGCCCAAAGTGTAGGAGGTTATTGAATATTAAAATCCTCGTCAGTTGGTCTAGTTCCTTTGAGCTGCCCTTGACTGGAAATTTGGCAATTCCATAGGTAGAATAGGAGACAAACTTGGTTTACAAGAAAAAACACCAACAAAATGGCAACTCCTCTGGGGACAGTGCTGATATAGAGTCGGTAAAGTTCTGATTTATTTTTGTAACCATTGCTGAAAATTATTTCTGCCTTATAGAGTCATGAGCTTGATAAGTCCATTCTCCTTGTTGGCTGAGTCAATTCTCATGAATGTTGCCAAAGAGTCTGTTGTAATTCATCTTTCAATGTAAGTTTGTCAATATTTTTCCATAATTCATGTTGATTTCATAATACCTCACAGGTTGTGAGTGGCGACTCTGAGATTTATGCACTTGTGTGCATTATTTGAGAACAATTGGGAAAGAACCCAAAAGATTTGTAGTAGAGATGAAGCAGATTCGAGCTCTTGTGATGAAGTACCTTGACAAGTTGAGGAAGGAATCCATATGATGTCATATTGTTGGATATGAAGGTGTTGCAGTACTTATGCTGGTTTTAACTGAATTTGACCTATGAAGAATTTCCAGCTGTTCAAATTTTTGTCCTCTGCAAAGAGGTGGCGACTCTACCAAAGAAACTAATGAAGATGTGAATACGGTTCAAGATCTACAAATATTTCCTATTAGAAGAACCATTTGCAGCTGCTGCAACAAGTTCCAGGTATTTTTCACTCTTGGTTTTCAAGAAATTGTGTATTGAAACCATATGTGAACATTTTAGGAAAAATTTGGTTCCCTATTTGATGATTCTACATTATATAAAGGGAACAACAACAATATTTCTTTCCATACTTCTGAAATGTAATATGTAACATGAATAGAGAAGTATGTGTGTTTTGAGTTATGTCTTTAAGAAAGATTAAGGAGTATTTATTCAATCAATGTTTTAGAATCATGGTTGATTTTGTAAATCATGTAACTGATAACCATGTACAAAGTTGATACTGATTGAATTTGTATACAAGATGGTTTCCCTATGAAATGGAAAGTAATTAAGTATGTAGGGAAAACAAGTTATCCCAAGCCCTCAAAGGGGTTTTGCTATTAAAAGATATATGCCATTGGTTTTCAGTGGTATTGGAGGTTTCCCAAACCTAATCCCTAAAGATGTTAGAAATAATTTTCCCATATTCACAAGGCAAAGTTCAGAATCAGCCTCTAAGCATCTAGACAATTTCATGGATGTGATGGGTGACTATGAGGTAAATCATGAGGATGTAGTTATGAAACTGTTTGTTCAATCCTTGAAGGATGATGCCAGGGATTGGTTTGCATATTTACCTTCATGTTCTATAGCCTCTTGGAATCAATTTATGACAACCTTTGTTGAGCAATTTGGTAAAAGGGTGAATCCAAGTGAGGCGAGGAAAAAATTTTTGGAGATCCATATAAGTGAAAATCCCAGAGTCTCTGATTTGCAAAGGCAATAAGAGAGATCCCAGAGTATATAAGACCAAATGATGTTGAATGCTTGGTCATGTATCTTAGTGCATTTGATAGTAAGATGGGATTCTTGTTAAGGGATAAAGAACCCGCAACTTTACTTTAGGCTTATCAAACTGCCATGGACATTGAGAACAATTTCAAATACTCTATGATGAAAGGGTGTCTAGCTGCAAGTGTTGGTTACCCAAGAAAAACTCATGATTGTGGAATTCAAAGACTAAGTAATGGAAATGATTGTCAAGCTGATAATGCCTTTGTTGCTGAGATTTCTTGATCATCAAAATGTGAAGATCATAGTGTGTTCCAAGTTGAATGTCAACAAAATTTGGGCATTGTTGATAAAAAGTATTTTGTACAAGAGTTGTATGAAATGAGAAGACAAGAAGTAGTGAATGAGATACAGAGTGCTACGTCATGTCACGTTGTGACCAGAAACTACAAGGCATGTATTGCTGATATTTCATTAGAAAACAATGACTCTAGTTGTGAAAGTGCAGCCCTAAGTTGTTGTAATGAGGATTTTTCTTATGAAGAAAGTCATGATGGGGTTGCTAGTTCTGATTGCTTCTTTGAAGGTTGTGATTGCTATTCTGAAAGTGACATTGAAGCATTTTCCTCACTCAAAGAATGCAACGATATAAATGTTCATAAGGTCAATCATCCACAAATGAAAGAACAAGGATCATGTGAAGAATATACAGAGTGTGATTCGGGTTCAAAATCAGAAGAGCATGTTCATTGTGAGAATGATGTGGAATTTGAAGACAAACATGTGTGTGATCAGCATGTTGATTCAAAATATAATGTTGAATATGATGAAGGTGCTGATAAGTGTGCTTATGTTCCTGCTCTTCATGTTTGTTTGAATGAAGCAAAGATGGAAAAATTTATGATGCATGATGAGCATGATGATAAAATAATGGATTCATCAAGCATGTATATGGGTGAGTCAATGTTAATTGATGATATTGAAAGGCTTGCTGACTTATGTGACAGTAAGGATCCTGATTTTGTTGATTTGGTAAATGTTGTCAATTCATGTGTGGAACAGCCAAGCAGTGACAATGATGGTGAGTCTCATGTTGATGAATGTGAAGTTGAATGTAATTACCTTTTGTTTGGTGCTCCTGATTTTCAGAATATGCACATGGATATGTTGACATCACATGTGAGAAGCACTGATGTCCTTATTGATAATGATTTGTCTGAGCCTTCATTAAAGGTATTTGGTTTTGAAAGGAATGATGATGTGAAAACTGAATCAGAACATTTTCTCAAGCCTGAGATGAATGTATTTATTCATTCCTTGGATATTAATGATGTATGTGATTCTCATTTCCATGATACCGAGTTGTGTTTTGATGTACCTGAACTAAAGTGTCAAAAGATGGGCCAAGGTTGCAGTGATCAGTACAAGGATGTTCCTGAGTATGCATCTTTTATCTTTGATGTATGCCAAGATGATTTGCAGGGAATACACCAAATAGTTTTTGACAACTTTCAGTTTGATTTGCAAGTTGATTTGGATCTACAAATTGATGATCAGATTAAACCTAATAGTTCCAGCTATACAACAGAATGTAAGTGCTATTTTTGTCAGCTGGAAGGAATTCTCATAGAATGTGGCAATGTGCAAGATATGGAGGCAGGTTGTTTTCTGCCTGAAAATGATCCATGTGATGAATGTAATATTTTGTTGCCACATAATGATTAGCGTTTTGAAAGTATGCCTGAATTTCAGATGCATAATGATTGTGAACATGTAGATAATGTCGTGAGTGATTTCCTGTTAGGAGGTACTAGCATGTTTAGTCAGGCATAAGGTTCTGATCAAACTATGTTTTCATATGGTCTTGATCCCTATTTCCAAATCATGCCACTTGATGAAAAGTCAGAAAATGAAGAATGTAATAGTGGTATGACTTATTTGATCTAGTTGCCATATAATGAAGTTGAACAGAAAGCAAGTTTCTACTTGCTAAACGACAGCCTGACACTTATGTTTGCAAAGATGTAGTTGTTCATGTTGTTACAGTTTAACAAATGCGAGCATGAGTTGAGGAGGATCAGCTCTTTTCACAAGATTGTATTTGATAGAGGTAAATGCCAATTCCTATTTTTTCATTTGGTGACCTGGGGTCATCAGATGAAGTTGAAAAATAAAAGTTGAATTGGGGAGCAGTTTGAAGGCACTTGACAGATTCTGAATTTGGTCTACTCTCCCCAGCTATCTGGAATCTTACTATGCCCACAAGGGGCATACATCCCCAGATGGAGCCACTATTGGCACTCTCAAATTTTGCAAATTCGAGGTGCCTATTTCGAGAAATTTGCTTTTGCACTTTTTGAAGTGCACTTGAGGGGTCAGTTTGAATGACCCACTTTGGAGAATCAAAAGTTTAGGCATGTTGATTTCCAAGTAAAACCCATTTGCAGACGTATTTGATTGACATATTTGAGCGTGTGTGTCAATTTTTAGCCTCCCACGATAGGTTTTGTCAGGGTTTTGAAAAGTGAAGTTTGAGAGTTTTTGCACTGTTCTGCTATTTACAGATTTGTCAGTTCGCGAAGTAGCCTCCTATTTGAGCTTGGATTCGCAACCAGTTGACTGTTATGTCAAAACGAATGTTGTTATGTGTTCTCCATACCTAAACGATCTCGAGTGTCAGTTTTTAGAGCCTAATGATTTGATTTACTATTTTTACCAGATCGAAACCATGATGTTTGCTCAGTTTTGCAGTTGCATTCCTGACAACCCTTTTGACTGGTCAACTTTGATCGTTAATATCTTTCGATCGGTGATGTTTCAAAGTAATTCCTTTTGCACACGTGCTCGAGGTATCTTAATGTTCCACCGTGTCTGATGGCAGTCTGCCAGGAGTTGTTTCACTATTTTTACAAATTGGCAGTCGGGTGTGTTCTAATTGGTTCTGAATAGTTGCTATTTCAAAAAAGTTTAATCGAGGAACTTTGCCGATTAATATCTAGTTCCTCGTGATCTTTTTCTCTGATCCATCTTTTGAATTATAATTTTGGGTCAAATTACTATGTGCTTGCAAGTTTTTGTGGTTTCACGAGGTCGTTTGATCAGTTTCCCAGAGTGATCCCTGAGGCAGGTTGGCCTGTTTTGACCATTTTTCAAAAGTGCCAAAAAGCAGTTTTTAATGGTGACCTAGTTCATGTTTTCACTTCACGAGCATTCAAGGGGCAGTGTCAAATCAATTTAAGTATAAAACTTGTTTCAAAACAAAAAAAAAATTAGTCGGGCCACTTGGGGCTCGACACGCTTTGCATTATTGTGGCGTTCTTCAAATGGAATACTGCAGTCAAGATTGTGAGAAAAATACTGTTGGTGAATTGATTTTTTGAGTATTTCCTAAAGACAATAATAACACAAGAATAGCAATCGGGAACAATGGTTTAGGCATCCATCAAAGCAAATGGAGGCCTCACGGCCTAGTAAATAGATCTCCACCAATGTCATCTTTGTTCATACAGCCGTGAGGCCAGAGGAGAAGGATACGCCATTGAGAAAATTAAAAGCACAAGTGAATATATTGAGGAATCCTCAGCAACTTATAAGTAAATGAATAAACCAGGTGAATTCAAGAGTATCGGGGGCATCTCTATATTGGTTGAAAGGAACCATTTTGTCTGTCACAGATGAATGTTAAACTGGCATTGGAAACCTTTTGCAAATGTAACTATGCTGCATCGCCTTTCCTCCTACCCACGCTAAGTTCAATTGGGAGATTGAGGAGGCACTATTTACCAATGTCTTAATGAATGCCATTAGCAATAGGGATGCCACTATTGTAGGGGTATGCACAAAATGGATTGTTGAAACTGTTTTATTTTTTGTTTTATGAAAATACAAATGCAATGCAGCGAAGACCCACGCAAGAGGATGGAGACATCCATCAAAATACAGTGAGGGTCGAGCAGGTAGAGTGAAGACCAGCATAGAGAAGGTGGGAACAACCAACAGGCTGGGCATGACCAGTAATATGAGTGGAGCTAAGTGGAAGCCCGCAGCCAAAGCCAGCCATGGAGGAAAGCCCACACAGAAGGAAATTAGGAGGAAGGTTGAGACCCATGCAGCCAATGCAAACGGGAGGAGCTTGCGTCTTGCAGAGGACAAGTGGCCAGCAGTTGGAAGCCCGCAACCTGAGGGAAGCATGAAGGAAGGCGTGGCTTGCAGTGAGGAAAATGTGCCAGCAGCTGCAGGAATGTGAATAGCCCGCACCCAACAGAGGAAATCCCACACCAGGCACGGGTGAAGTGGAGGCCGCGGCCAACAACGGTCCACGTGACTTGCATTGAGGAAATGGGGAGCCACCATGGTTGCTGGGTGCAGGCCGGAGGGAAGTATGAAGGCTCAAGGCAAAGAGCAAGGAGTGGTGCGGCTGGCAGTGAGAGGAAGCCCACTCCAAGTGAAGAATGAGAACCCACAGTAGAAATTGGAGGAATCCGCAATGAGGATCCGACCAGGTAAAGAGGAGCTCGAAGGAGAGAGACTTCCTAACTAACACTGTAGTGAGGAAGAGACCACCACACAGTAGATGGAAGGCCTACGTACCAAGCAGGAAGACATAGGTAACCCGCCATGTGAAGAGATGCAGAGCTCGAGCACAGAGCAAGCAAAACTTAGGGAAAAACACAAATGACAAATGCAAAGAGGAGGATCCAACGGTGGATGATGGCGGGTAAATGCAGCTTGATCCCAGCTGTTGCCCGCCAAATCGCAATCGGCATGTTGATTGGGGAATGTCGATCGTGGGATGGCGGGGAGAAAGTAATGGGAGCATTTTTAAAACATTTAATTTTAGACGGTTTTCCTAAGTCTCGGCAAAAAATTCAAATGGCCGCCAAAGTTAAATATTAAAAGTGCATTTCCACGGGAAGGAAGTGGGAGGTGGGACCCGATTCTCCTTGGGTAGAATATTTTAAATGAAAAATGAAATATTTTGAAGCACGGGGGGGGGGGGGGTAATTTAAAAGTTTTTTCACTTTGATTTTAAAATGAGGCAGTGTTTTAAACACACTGGGAAATTTAATGTTTTACATTTTACTATATTGAAGTAAAATGTAAAATGAAAATATTTTATTTTTCTATGTGCTGGGTAAAAGTGAAAGGCTGAATATTTTATGGTGTTGAGTAAGGTATTTTTTAATACCTTGCATGGAAATCAAAGTTGAATATAATATTTTATTTATTGGTCAGTAAATGAAATAAAAACAGCAGTAAGTAAGCAAATAGAGGTAAAAAATGCAGCAAATGGAAAACATAAAACAGAGATAAAGGGGATTTTCACGGGAAGAGAGTTTTCTATCAGCTGCAAACAATGAGTGGAGTAAACACATGGGCATTTTTCTATTGAAGAATGAATTAAGCATGTGTTGTTTTTGAAACAAAATCAAGTTTGTTGTAGGGAAATGGAAAATATTCTACAGATCACTGTTGAATGGTGGAGATGCTTCCAGATGGTTGTTGCTGCTCGGATTTAGGGTTTCTTCTGGAATCTCTTCTCTTCTTCTTATTTTCTTCTTTTCTCATTGTAAGTTTTTGTTGGCAAGTGAGTAAGTGAGGTTAGCAAGTAACTTAGCCGAAATTCTGGTGTGGAGCTTCATAAAATTGTAAAATCTGTAGTTACAGAGGCAATGCAAGTGGGTTTTGTGTCATTCTGTTGTAAGATTTGAGTTTATTGGGTTTAGTGTTTCATAATAGTACTGGAATTTGAGTTTACCTGATAAATCCAGGCTCATGTCTCTCCTTTGTGCAAGTTTATTCAAATTTTGAATGAAGTAATCAAGGGTTATTATGTAGGTGTTGATGAATTTGACTCCTCCAATGGATATGGCACTAGTCTAATTTGCATCTGTTCTTTGTGATGCATTGTTTTTGTATGTCTTCAGTTTAGGGCTTGCTACCAACTTGCATTTAAATTACTATCATAAGTTACAAAATGATATTACTATCTCATGCTCCAAGTGGTTGATGTTACTGATGAACAACCAATTCATTTCAGTCTTATCCCATTTTGTTGAGCTATTAAGTGAGATTATCTGTTATTTTGAAGTTAATGACTGTTTATGATTTTCATTTGCAGAAGTTGTAAACTCATTAACTAGGATCACCCTCCCGAGTCTTGCAGAGCCAAAAGTGTAGGAGGTTATTGAATATTAAAATCCTCTTCAGTTGGTCCAGGTCCTCCGAGCTACCCTTGACTGGAAATTTGGCAATTCCATAGGTAGAATAGGAGAAAAACCTGGTTTAAAAGAAAAAACACCAACAGAAGGAACATCACAATGAAGTCTTTGGATCATGTTCAACATTAGTTTCTACATCATCCTAATTTGTCACCTTCTACATTGATTGGGTAATTACCTGAGTGGGTTGTGGCATTTTCATCTTCATCAGGCAAGGAGACACATGAGCATCTTTAAGAGACATCATCAACATTCATATACTTCCTTCCTTCCTTCAATTGCTATTCGGAATGGGAAGCATCTCTCCACTTGCACTTGGTTTTGTTTCTGCCGAAAGGGAGACAAGTTGTTTGTCGACATTGGATCATGTTTTGTCTACATAGACTTACCTTTTTTGTAGGTGATCACATTTTTTGTGGGGGCTATATTGTCTCTCTATTTCCATCCTATGGGGGGATATTTATTTTATTGTATCCATGTGATGATTGTTGTCCTTGGGGGGATGATGGTGAGTCCTCCAATCATCACCTTTTTCATTTTATCTCCTTTTTTGGAGAGGGGATTTCTTCCCACTGGGTTTTCCCCTTTTCTTTGTTTGTGGGAAATTAGTTGCTTATTCATTCTATGTACATGGGTACCTAAAATGGCCATCAGTTGGGACCCATCATCATCAAGCATAATCATTGAATTTTATTTTCCTCCCTAAGTTTCACTTATGGGGGGGTGTTAGTGTAATTAATTATTTATTACACTAGCATAAGTTAACTTAGGTCTTAATTAATCATATTAGTCCTAGGTTGCATTTAATCATTTAATAATGTTGTTGAGTTAAGATTCCCTTCTAAAAGATGAGTTGTCTTTTCTATAACTTATCTCCATATTGTTATCATTCCCTAGGTAGTTGGTTAGGGTTTCTTGTTGTCACATGAAGTGTGATTTGAACACTTGGAAACATCCTTTGCATTCTAGATTTAGCACTTGCCTATATAATCAGGCATATGTACTCTTTGTAACCTATCTATAACATCATAATAGAATCTCCATTTTGAATGCCATTATCATACTTTCTGTGTGGTTGATCATTTCTTCTTGGAAAAGGTCCTCCATTGAAGACTGCAACTTCATCAAGGACACCTGTGCATCCATCATTCCAAGAATCATTCTAATCCCGCCTATCCTAGCACTCCTTTAAACTGAGGTAAATTAGAACAGCCATACAACTCTCATCCTTTTGTGACCTGGGGCTTTGTAGTGGTTGGTCCCCCTCTCTTACATTTTGATCCCAATTTTTCTCAATCCTCTATAGATTTTCATGCATATTTTTTTGGTTTTGAGCCTACTATGTAAATTATACTTGATTGACTTTAGAATTGCTTGGCTCTATTTTTCCATATCACTTTCTCACATTACCCTTCTATCTACTAGAATGAGATCAATAAATCTTAAAGATTCATACACATACAACACTATGAATGGAATAATCTTGATTGACATGTGGTAGGTGGTATAATAAAAATTTCCCTCAAGTAGAGGTAGTTGATCCAAGTCTTCTTTTAATAAAAAATATAATTTATTTAATAAACTTCCACCCATTTATTTATTATTTCAGTTTGTCCATCTATTTATGGGTGGTATTTGATTTGGGGGGTAGGCTTAGCTCCTACCAAAATGAAGATCTCTTTCCAAAACAAACTCATGAACTAATAATCTCTATCACTCATAGTCATCTTGGGTATTCCATGGAGTTTCATCACTTCCTTTAAGAATAGATAAACCACTTGTGGTCCCTTGAAAGCTAAAGAGATGGAAAATAAATGTGCATAATTCATTAGTCTATTTATAACCAATATATAGAATCCTTATCTTGGAATTTAGGAAGTCCCATTATGAAATCTATCAAGACACTTTCCCATTTCTACTCTAGGATGGGAAAGGGATGTAAAATAATAGTTATTTTATTTTTTCCTTTATTATTTAAATAAATTAAATATTATTTGATATGGGTGAGGAAATCAACCTTGAGACCCTTCAATGTGAAGCTTTACCTAATTTACTTGCATGCCTTGAAATGCCCAAGGTGGCCTACCAAGATACTATAATATTCCATTATAGAGAATGATTTCATTTCATATGGTGTATCTATTGTTCAATAACTTCCCTTCCAACAAATTAATTATAAATTCATTATTGAAATACTTTGTTATCATTTCATTATTTCAATTTATGGAGATTTGGGGCATGGAACACATATTTGTCATTCTGGAAAATGCATCAACAAAAACATGTTTATTTTGTTTGACATACTTAATATAAAAAATTATAACCTTGGAGTTTTCTTACCCACTTTTTATTATACTACTTAAAATACCCTTTCTTGAGAAAATATCTCAAAATATTATGATGAGTTTTGAAAACAAATCAGCTAGCCACCAAGTATTTCCTAAATCTAACCAATGTGTGTACGATATCCAAAATTTCCTTATCATAGATGGAGAACTATCTTTCCACCTCTATGATTTTTCAACTTTAGAAAATAATTGTGTTCTTATTCTACACAAGCATGGCCCCAATTTCTTCTTATGATGCATACCATTCTACTATGAAAGGAATAGTAAAATCTATAATTTCTAACATAGGACATGAACTCATTAGCTCTTTTATTCTTTCCAATATTCACTATTCATCCTAATTCAACAAGAAAGATCCCTTGTTATTTAGGTCAATTAAAGGTATGACTAGTTTGGAGAAACCCTTAAAAAAAATTGTATTAGTTAGAAACGCCAAAGAATATTTGTAATTGTGTCAACGTCCCAAGGGGTCCAATCAAAAATCACTTTCATATTCTCCATATGTAGCCATAATACCTTTATGATGATGATGTGACCTAGATAAAAGATATGTACCATAGAAAAATCCCACTTTGACTTCTCGGAAAATAAAATTTGTGCTTCCAAAATTTCTAACACTTCATCAATGTGTCATTGAAGTAATTTTTCAATATATATTTTAGATCAAAATGTTATCAAAGAAGAAAAGGATTAGATTTATTAGTTTCTTTTTAAAAACCTAATTCATACATTATTATAATTTTTTTGGATAATTTTTGAAACCAAATGACATGAGTAGAAACTCATAGTGCTTACAGTGACATTAACAATTTGTCTTGTGAATATCTTCCTATTAGACTCTGATCTAATGGTAGCCCAATATAAGATCTATTTTTGAGAAATAAATTATTCTATGAAGCTCATCTATTAATTCATCAATTTTTGGAATGGGGTGTCAATTCTTGATTGTATTTTTTCAATACTTTGTAATCAATGCACATTTTTATTGTGATATTTTGGAGAAAGAAAAGAGAACTGAGATAGATTTGATGTTCCCAATTTCTATTAGTTCCTTACTATAATTTTTTATGTCCTTTATGTTGGAAGAAAAAGGAAGATCAAATCTCTTGATATAGTTTTTTTGTCATTGATGTCACCATAATATATGAGTTGCAACTGCAAGATTCAAAGTCATAGTAATCCAGTATTCTGAACCAGTAATGCAGAATCATCCTCCTATATTTTGCTCCACATTTCCTCTCTAGTAATTTTTGCTAACTCAATTTTTGGGAAATGGTCCGTGATTGATAAAAGCATGCATGGATGTGATTTTGTACATACAAATTCCCATGGTTGTTACTGTTGATGTTATTACAGCGTCGGTCTGCACTTCCCAAGAGAGAAATAAATGGATAGCAACTAAAGCAAAGGGCCGACCCTATATTGTTTCATATAATCTAATTATTGAATGGCCGACCTAAATTATATTTAATGATTATTGTAAAGGCTGACCTAAATGAAGAGGTGCCTATGTGATATATATACAAGCTCATTTTTTGTTATTCAAGACAATTCGTATTATCAAGAAAGTTTGCCATTATGATCAAAAGCAGAAATTCGCATATACAAGGAAGAACATAAATCAAGTTTATTCATCATAATTCGCATTCCTAGAAGAAGTTCATACTTAATCAGTAGATCATCATCCTCTAGCAGCAGATCATCATTTTGTAGCAGCAGACCGATTTCAAGGAGAAACATATTCATTCGTATCTTTGCATCTAGGAGAGGTGCTATTATTCATTGTATCAAATTCGGCATTGTGTTGGGCCTGAGTTCAAGCAGATTTCTACTCTTATTCCTTCAATATATAAGAGATATATTTGATGGGTTTTTCTCCCTCAAGAGGAGGGTTTTCCCAGGGTATCTTGTTGTGTTCATTGTCTTATGTGTTGCATTTCTTTTGTTAAATTGATTATCTAATCTGATCTAAGAAACACTAACATGGTATCAGAGCGGGTGTGAAAAAGATCGTGATCAGATTCAGATCTGTTAGTTTGCAACTCTCTTTATTCTTTTTCAGTCTACCTTCTAACTTTCTCAAGATGGTGAACGGTCTGAAAATCGAGGATAGACTCGAAGGGATCTCGAACTACACATCATGGAGGTTCAGGATCATGCTAACATTGGAGGAAAATGACTTGGCTGAGTTTGTGAAAACAAAAGTTCTCGAACCCGAGGAGGAAGAAGAGAAGCTGCAATGGAGGAAGAAAGACACTAGGGCAAAGAAAGTGTTGGTTGATTCCGTCAAAGATCATATTGTTCCGATTGTCTTCAAGTTGGATACTGCAAGGGAGATGTTCAAAACATTGGAAGAAATGTACGAAATTAACAACACCAGTCGTGCCCTAACCTTGAAGCAACATCTACTTCACATTAAGATGGCGGAAGAAGAGTTTGTCATCACCTACTTCATGAAGATTTCCAAGTTGAGAGATCAACTCTCTACCATTGGTCATATTGTTGATGACAAGGATTTGACCATGATTGCTCTCAATGGTCTTCCGCTTTCATGGGAAGCGTTCATTCAAGGAATTAGTGCAAGATCTGAACTTCCCAAGTTTGATCAATTGAGGATTGATTGCATTCAAGAGGAGTCAAGACTAACAGCAAGGGGGATTGGTCAAAGTTCAAAGAATGAAGATTTACATGTCCTCGTCTCTCATTCATCAAAGGAAGGAAAAGTTTGGAAGAAAGGATTCTTTAAAAGGAGTCGAAATAATGGGTTAGATGGTGCTCCTGCATTCAAGAAGAAATGGGACCTCTCTCATGTTCAATGCTTTAAATGTGACAAATTTGGTCACTATGCGAGGGATTGTCCTACCAGACCTAATCAACATGCTTCATTTGTGGATGTGATTGAGATCTCTCCCCAAAATGATTCTAGTGAATTTCTACTCTAGTCATGGGCCTATGTTCAAGCTGTGAAGGTTGTGTACTAAGTGCAAGAGCAACATATCATACGGTGTCCACTCTTCTGAATATTTAGGAGATAAGTATTCTTTGTTTTTGTATTTACTATTCTAGGGTAAAATTCAATTTGTTGAGTTATGCAATTCTGAGATTATTTACTTAGGATTATGTGTGACTAGTAAATAGTGATCACTGTAATAAGATTCTTTAGATTTATTCATTGCAAGTAGGATCATGCCAATTTGTGAAGTTTGTCTTTTGTTTTGCTGAGATTAGCTCTTCTGTGAAATTGAAAGAAAGACATGTCATGATTAATGAATTAATTATCTATTACTCAGGAGATTTTTTGAAATCCATGAGATAAGTATTGCATGGTTGAATAATGTTAATGAATTGTTTTGTAGTTATTAATTCATGCTCTAACATTGAGATAACCTGAGCATCAAGCAATCTGCATCTGGAAAGATTTGATATCGAAGTCATACCGAATGAAGAAATGATCAAGCTTGGAGTCATAGCTTGCAATCATTAGATTATATTGATGGCTGGAGATATCTCTTGAAGTCAATGTACCTTTCAGGTCGTCATTGTGTTCAAAGTGTGAAGGGTACGGATTGATCTAAGCTCAAGTACAACGTATCTCACTATGTCAAGCATTTGGACCTATCAGAATAGTTAAAAAGATAAGTATTCATTGGTTGCTGAGTTATATCATTTATTGATTCTTTGGATCTTGTAATTAAGAGAGATAGTAGACTCTCTTGAATTGTGTTGTGTTCACTAGCATAAGATCTTTGGAAAAATTCATTCATGATATAACTTGTTTGATTCTAATCTTGATAATTCTTTGGATAATTATGGACTGTTAGTAATCTCTATCTAAAATGCTTCTTGGACAGGTTTAAGGGAAAGAAGAGGATAAGAGATTACTCAGTGATGAAAAGCTTGAGGCATCTTGTGAAGAAGTCATGTCAACCAAAGAAATGATCAAGAGGGAGTAAACACTAAAGGGACTGAGTTGATGGCTAGAGGGAGTACATCTCCAGAAGTCTTCTTTGCAATCTTTGAAGCCAGGATCAAGAGGGAGTCTCAGTATCAGTGTTCCTTTGTTTAATGAGTTCTTCTTTGAGAGAAGTTCGAGGTGAAATCCCTTGATAATGCAATTCTCTGTTGAGAGAGAGTTGAGGTGTAAGCCCTTGATAATGCAATTCTCTGCTGAGAGAGAGTTGAGGTGCAAGCCCTTGATAATGCAATTCTCTGTTGAGAGAGAGTTGAGGTGTAAGCCCTTGATAATGCAATTCTCTATGAGAGAGAGTTGAGGTGTAAGCCCTTGATAATGCAATTCTCTATTGAGAGAGATTTGAGGTGAAAGCCCTTGTTTCCACCCTCTGGGAGAAGCTATGGTGGATGTCATGTGTGTGACTCCATGACAGCATCACGTGAGGGAATCCGTGATGATTTTATTTATACCATCTATGGAAGTAGCCATAATGGTTAATATCACATTGAGGTGATATTCTATTTTGTTTTCATTCTAATATAATGTGTCTTGTGCAGATGGAAGTTCATCCCTAGCTGAGAGGGAGTGTTGATGTTATTACAGCGTCGGTCTGCACTTCCCAAGAGAGAAATAAATGGATATCAACTAAAGCAAAGGGCCGACCCTATATTGTTTCATATAATCTAATTATTGAATGGCCGACCTAAATTATATTTAATGATTATTGTAAAGGCCGACCTAAATGAAGAGGTCCGTATGTGATATATATACAAGGTCATTTTTTGTTATTCAAGACAATTCATATTATCAAGAAAGTTCGCCATTATGATCAAAAGTAGAAATTCGCATATACAAGGAAGAACAAAAATCAAGTTTATTCATCATAATTCGCATTCCTAGAAGAAGTTCATACTTAATCAATAGATCATCATCCTCTAGCAGCAGATCATCATTTTGTAGCAGCAGACTGATTTCAAGGAGAAACATATTCATTCGTATCTTTGCATCTAGGAGAGGTGCTATTATTCATTGTATCAAATTCGGCATTGTGTTGGGCCTGAGTTCAAGCAGATTTCTGCTCTTATTCCTTCAATATATAAGAGATATATTTGCTGGGTTTTTCTCCCTCAAGAGGAGGGTTTTCCCAGGGTATCTTGTTGTGTTCATTGTCTTATGTGTTGCATTTCTTTTGTTAAATTGATTATCTAATCTGATCTAAGAAACACTAACAGTTACCAGTATCATTTTGTTGATTACATTTTTTCTATTAGGTCTATTGTTGGCTGAACTAACAAGTGGTTGAAGATGAAATGGATTAAATTTTTTTTGTGCTGATATGTTGTCATGTGCCACACGGTTGAATTTTTTTGAGTAAGTTTTGTGTTCACTTGGAGCCAACTTGATTGTTAACCCATTGAGAATCCGATATATACAAGATGTTTTCTAAGATAAGAATAAGAGTTTATGTGTTGGTGTATGTGAATGTTGGTAGATTCTATGTGAAAGAGAAAACAAAAAAGAGTGATCTGCTGGCATGCAAATTTATTGAGCTACAAAGGAACTAAATCTACACTAGTGGTGTAGTTTCATCATTTCAATCTCTAGAAATTAGCCATTTTGTTTCTACAATTAATGTAGGCAGTGAACCTCCATTTTTGTACAGTGAGTCCTGGCAATGAGCCACCCATTTTGTAATATCTTATAACTAGTTATACTATATTTTGAGTTAATCCTCACCATGGTTTTTCCCATTCTAGGTTCTCCACATAAAAATATTGGTGTCTCTTGTGTTATGTGCTTCATGTTTAGTTAATTCTTCTTCTTGTCCTAATTGTCATATGCATTAGATTAATTGGATGGTATTTGTTCAATAAGTTTAAGAATATACTGATTCAACCCCCCTCTTAGTATATTGGATATTTAATAATTGGTATCAAAGCTTGGTTCCTCTGGAGAAGTCTAACAACTTGAGGGAGATCTTGGAGATTGAATAAATCGGTGATAATGTAGAACTCCAAACTGTCCTTGATGATCTTGACAAAGATGAAAATGAGAATAGAGATCTAAAAGAGAGTCTTGATGAAGCAAATGAATGTGCCCAAAAGTTGAAGGAGCAATTAAGGAAATTCAAAGAGAGACATAGAGAAGTCAGTGACCAATTCAAACAAGAAAATTAAGATATTACTATACTAAAGCTGCAAGTGGAAGAAAAGAAGAGGATTAAAGAGTGTTTGAATGCAAAAATGAAGAACAAGTCTAATGAATGTTCTAGGATTGAACAAGAAGTGGTGAATCTAAGAGAAGAAAAGGAAAAAATTTGTGAGGATAGTTTCAAGACAAGCTCCACCAGGCTACATGAATCGATTGTAGGATAGAAACCCTCTAAAGACAAAGGTGGATTGGGATTAGAAATAGGTGAAAGATCAAAAATAGTAAATGATCAAAAGAATCAAGGTAAAGGGAAGCAAAAAAAAATTCGGGAAGGAAACCATCTGTCAGACAACCAAATGCAAAAAGGTACCCATCTTTCAATGGAACTTGTATTTCATGTAACAAGTTTGGTCATAAGGAAGTTGAATGCAAAAGTAGGATGAATTAGTTCTCTAGTTATTTTCTCGGACAATGTTATGCTTGTAATAAGGTTGGACATAGATCTAATGAATCAAAACTCAAATGATGAACCGATTTAATCGAGGTAGATTAAATCAATCCTTTGTTGGTTAGTGCTATAATTGAAACAAATATGGGCATAAAGAGAGTCAATGCACATCTTGGATTAATGGAAGTCAATCGAATCAAAGAAATTTTGTCTATTATAACTACAACAAACTAGGACATATCTCAAAAGTATGCAAAAGTAAAAAGGGAAAGCAATCTACTCGGTTAAAAAAGAATGAACCTATGAAGAAGGTTGAAAAAGAGGAAGTGAAGAAATAAATGAGTGATATATGGAAAAAGAAAGAAGAATCAAAATGTTTTGATGCATCTATGCCCTCTATTAGTGCAGATAATTACTTCGAAAACTAGACCTAGCATGGTCTTAGGGGGAGCTTTAGATAATTGATTTCGGGCATGTCAGTCCTTGGCCCAAGGTGATGTGAGAAATGAATAGGCAGAGGTTTTGAAAAATAAACCAGAAGAAAAGGTGTATGTATGCTTACTTGTGGATTTTATTAAGGTTTTTCATTATGGATGAAAGTTTTTGTCAGCTTCTCAAATTTCAAGGACATTAAATACAAATTAGGGCATCACATTAATCTATGAGATGAAATAATCAAGGAATTTAAATCTCTTGTGCATTTGAAGAAGGTGAAGAGCGATTTAGAGAAATTTGGAGTGAATTGAAGTGTGACTGGTACAAACTCTAGTTTTGGCTATTCACAAAGAAAAAGGTATTTTTTCAATTTTGTGCTACTGTGAGCTTGTGAAAGTTCTTTCTTGAATCTTTTAAAATCTGAGAATATATAAAATGGCAACTCCTATGGTCGTAAATACAAGACAAATACCTAGACCCTCCTACAAGAAATACTCGATGAAGGTTTTTGATGATGACCATATGGGCACTTTCTCTTCAGTTCCTCATGGCATCATGCTGACAAAGGATACACGAATGTACATTAGGGTTAAGATAGAGGAATTAAATCACATCAAACTAATTGACATGTTGCTAAATGAACTCAGTAGAGATGATTTATTGGTAAAACCTGAGTACTCGAATCTTGTGGCAAAAAATTGTATTGTTGGAATAACTTCCCAAATTTCTAGATGAACTATAGTGGATGATCAGTATATAAAACCGGTCCTCGATAGAATACATGATTAGTTCTTGGGGACCCATGAGACACACTTGATAACTAAGGAAGCAATCAAAGTTATCACTAGACTCAATGACTTTAGATCAGTACCGATGCTAAAAGAAGTGAAAATGATGTGGTAATAAATCTCACCGATGCAACTTATGATAAGAGGGATCTCATAAAAAAACCTATCACTAATCTAGTCATTAAGTATGCATCTATAATGATTGGCCACAAAATCTGCTTCACCAACAGAGAGAATTTTATGTCTGCCACAACAATTTATACTAGTTATGATATGATTGTAAATGGTGAAAATTATGAGATATGTGATCTTCTCAAAAAACAACTGCTTGAGAATCTGAGAATGTCGGAGGAGAAGAAGTATCCTTTCATGTTTGGTTCTCTGATTTTTTTCCTCTTATTCTACTTTCTCAAAATTATTTTGAGAAAAATATGAAACAATGTGTTGGGACCCATCCCAACCAGTTGCACATCATATTTTTGATTACATGCACAAGTTGGTGATGTGAAAAATGTAGTGAATGCCTTAACGACATTATTTTATGTATTCAAGAAAAATATGAATGAGAGACAAAATTGAGAGGAAGATTGTTTAAATATATAAGAATGGAATTATATTTCATGTGTCTTTTGATGAGTGTGTGATAGAAGCTATTGAGCCCCAAACCATTTGGATTCAACCCCTAAGATATGAGATCATAGAAGAAGAAGCTGAAGGATACATACAACTCTTATTGAAGAGTCCTAAATATCCAAATGAACCCCGAATTGGAACATATGCAAAAAAATCCATGGAATTATGTTTGGAGCACAAAAAAACTACAAGGAAGAAAAATGTAATGGAAATGCTCAAGAAATCTGGTTTCACATATGAAGAGATAGATCTAGGAAGAGCCATTGGAGGACAAAAGTCTGAAGAATCACCTAGTGGAAGGAGATCCAATAGGATCCTTGCTTCCATACCAGCTTTTGGATTAGCTGTAGTGAAGATTGAGCCCAACACTGCTAACAAAGGCAAAGGCCCTGTCCCTTTCGAACCCACTACCAGATCAGGAAAGAGAAAAGGTGTTCCTCTGGCAGCCCCTGCTAAGCAAGGAAGAAAAGGAAACGCTACTAGGGAGAAAAATTTGAGTGTTACTAATGATTAGGAGGAAGAGGAAGAAGATCCATCGGCAAAGATGACAAGAAAGAGAAGGGTGAGTGTTTCTTCTAGTGAAGGTGCATCACAAGAAACCACTGTTGGATCGAATAAAGTTCACTATGTGTCATCCTCAGAGGATGTTGATGAACAAAATGTTAGTGACAATGAAATCGATGCAAATAAATCCAAAGTTGTAGAATAAGTTTCATTGGACTAGGAAAAATAAAATGCCTCTCTAATAAGACGTGGTTCCCCTCTCAAACTGGATGTTTTGGTGAATAATTTGGTAAATCAAGAAAATATGGTGAAATCTATAATAGAAGTGTATGATTTATTAGGATAAGAAGATAAGGAAAAAATAATAATGGATATCATCAAATATGTCATTATACTAGAAGCTAAGTGGGATAATATTAGGAGTGGTGTTCCTGAAAATTTATGGAATTTACTGATGAAGAGAAGAGATGATGCGGTTGAGCTAGAAGAGAAAATAAGAAATAAAGCATAGAAGGAGATTGCATCCTCTCTGTCTCTGGGTGATCTAGCAACTTTGAAGCAGATTTGTGCTAATGCATTCAGGGTGAAGAGAAGAGTTAATACTCTGATGATAAGAGAAAAGAATGAAATCAAAGGGATAAGGAAGGAAACAATTAGTACTATCAAGATTACAATAGTAAAGTATGGAATGATTGGTGCATCTAGTTCGACACCTAAATGTAGAAAAGAAAATTCTATGAAACTTGTGGAAGAACCTCCTTCTAGTGCTACTGATGAAAACGTACCTCTAGAAATGAATGACTCGAATACCCTTCCAAAAATAGGTAGTACAAAATTTCTACCGAAAATCAATGATGTTAATCAGGCTCTGAAAAAATGAAAAACAGGATGAAGAAAATGGTTAAGCAAGAGTTCATGATGTTACCCCTCCATTACACCCCGAAGAAGAAGAAAAAGATAAATATAAAGAAGAGGAAAGAGATAAAGCAAAAGAAGAGAGGAGAGAATATGAAAAGGAAGAAGATAAAAAATAAAAAAAAGTAGAAGAGGAAAAGATAGAAGAAAAGGAAATGGAAGAAAAGAATGCAGAGGAAGAAGAAAACTGAAATAAGAAATTAGATGATATTGCTGGAAGGAATGAAGAAGTAGCGTAGCAGGCTATGAAATCACAAAATTCAACCAAATAATCCTCCTCTGGTGATGATTCCTTGAAGGGATTGATGTCTAGGCAAATTAGATTCCAACTGATAATTCCTCCAGACTTCCTGTAGCTCCCAATGAATCAAGGTTTTTCATATCTGAACAAGATTTATTTTGTACATAAAATGGTGTTAGGTGATGTATTTCATGCATCCGAAAAAAGATAAATTTTAGAAAGGCTTCAAAAGGGAATTGATCTCATTAAAGATGCTATTAAGGCTTTGCAGGATGTTACACTGGATACATCTGTGGATACACCTCTTGCCTTGATTGAAAATATGAAACTCTTATTGGACTCCTTCAAGGAGCATCCCACAGGACTTGTTGAGAAAATAAAATAGGATACAAAAGAGAAATTGAATGAGAAAATACTATCGATCCTTCATGACAAGTGTGCTTTGGCACATGCCAATGTAGAAAAGAGCCTTGAATTTGTAAAGGCTTGTGAATATGAAGCTAACTCTATGTATTCCTATTGCATAAGGTGGCCTAATGCCACACAAATTATAAAAGATCTCATGGAATCCATTGAGTCCTAGTTGAATGTTGTCTCTAGTACCTACAATGTATCTATGGATAGAGACAGATCAACTTGGAATGCTATTTTTGTGCATAGAGAAAAGTTTTTCATGCTATAGAAGTATAAGGAAGGGATAGCTTGGTGACAATGTAAGGATGGAGTATGCTCTAGTAGCCGATTCTTTGGCCAATGATAGAAATTTGGATAAGATTAATTTGACTTTGGATACTGTAGATGAAGCTGAAGAAAATTTTATTGCTTTAGAATCTTTGAACAAAATGTTGATAACTACTAAGCAAAGTTGGGAGAATAGAAAAGCATCCTGGCAAGGCATTCTTCAGGAACTTCAAAGTGCTCCCTCCTATGGGTAAATTTTTTTCTTTACATTGCTTGGGATATACTCCTCAAGGGGAGTTCAATAGTTTGATTCCCTTTTTTGTACATACTGGACCCTGTGCATATATTTTACATGCTTTTTGGTCAACCTTTGTCTTTGATGTAAAAGGGGGAGAGTGGAAAGAGAAAGAGAATATAGAAGTTTGTAAATTCCTTTGGCACATGTTGCCATCAATGACAAAGAGGGATATTGTTGGAAGAATGAAGAAGATCACATCTCTTGATATAGTTTTTTGTGTCATTGATGTCACCATAATATATGAGTTGCAATTGCAAGATTCAAAGTCATAGTAATCTGGTATTCTGAACTGGTAATACAAAATCATCCTCTGGTATTTTGCTTTGGATTTCCTCTCTAGTAATTGTTGTTATCTCAATTTTTGGGAAATGGTCCGTGATTGATAAAATCATGCATGGATGAGATTTTTTGCATACAGATGCTCATGCTCATTACCAGTATCATTTTTTTTATTACATTTTTTCTATTACATCTATTACTGGCCGACCTAACAAGTGATTGAAGATGAAATGGATTAAATTTTATTTGTGTCAACATGTTTTTGCATTCCACATGGTTGAATTGTTTTTGAGGAATATTTTTGCTCACTTGGAGCCAACCTGATTGTTAACTTATGGATAATTCAATATATATAAGATGTTTTTGAAGATAAGAATAAGAGTGTGTGTGTTGGTGTATGTGAATGTTGGTAGATTCTATGTGAAAGTTAAAAGAGGGAAGAAAAATTTCTTGAGCTACAAAGAAAATAAATCTACAGTAGTGGTGTATTTTTATTGGTTCAATCTTTGGTGGTTAGCCATTTTTTTTGTACATTTTATGTAGGCAACGAGCCTTCATTTCTGGACAATGAGCCTTGGCAGTGAGCCACCCATTTTGTAATATCTTATAACCGATTATACTATATTGTGAGTTAATCCTCACTGTGGTTTTTCCCATTCTAGGATTTCCAAGTAAAAATCTTGGTGTCTCTTGTGTTATGTGCTTCATGTTCAATTAATGCTTCTTCTTGTCCTAATTATCATATGCATTGGATTAATTGGATGGTATTTGTTCAATAAGTTTAGGAATATACTAATTAACCCCCCCCTCTCAGTATATTGGATATTTAACACTCTATATGTGTATTGAGGTTTAGGTAGGGAGTGGTGATAACAAGCTTAGGACCCTCATCTAACTTAATGATGTGATTAAAGACTCTATCTAGTAATTTCCCTAGAGGAATGGTATTGAATACTTTTTTATTCATTTCCAAGATTATTTGTACATATATATGATATGCCTTCTTTCCTTTAGTGGTTTTTTTCACAATCACCAAACACTAAGTTACTGATTCAATTTTTTCATGAAAGAAAATTTTGTCCATTCTCTTAGCTAATTTACAATCCTTGACAATTTATTTTTGTAGTAAAGAAAAAAGTAGCCTTTTTCTTGATTGATCTGATAATTGACATGAAAAATAAACTAATGGTGTCTTGGAGTGGTGTTGTAATGTCCTGCACAAATTCACATTATTTTAGGACCTTTATTTAACTGAAACATGCCTTAATTGGATCTTTGTAAAGGTGTTGTGAAGTGTTGTAACACACTTTCACACTTTTCTAGGACTTATTTGCTTAATTAAACCTTATGGGCCCCTTTCTAAATAAAATAAGCATAATTTGTGCCTTGTTTAAGTGTTGTAAAGTGTTTTAAAGCACTTTCACATTTATTTGGGTAGCCTTAATTAAACCTTATGGGCCCCTTCCTAAATAAAATAAGCATAATTTGTGCCTTATTTAAGTGTTGTAAAGTGTTTTAAATTAATTTCACATTTATCTAGGTGGCCTTAATTAATTGTGGTTAAGTGGAGTTATTAACCCCATTTTTAGGACTTATTTTCTTAATTAAACCTTATGGACCCATTCCTAAATAAAATAAGCATAATTTTTATCTTGTTTAAGTGTTGTAAAGTGCTTTAAAGCACTTACACATTTATCTAGGTAGCCTTAATTCATTGTGGTTAAGTGGATTTATTAACCCCCTTTTTAGGCCTAAATTTTGACACCTCCCAAGGATCTTTCCTGAAAATTATAAATTAAATATCAAATTATTTCTTTGGGAAAAATTTGGTCATGGTAAGCTAAGCTGGGACCAATTCACCCTTAATGGAAAATGGGTCCTCCATTAAGAGGATCCCCTTTCTCAGTTGAGTTGGAATGGGTTTTTGACCTTCTTTTAGCTCCTCGAAGCCCAGTCTTGGAAACTTATCCAGGACCCATTCGCCTTTGGTGGTGAATGGGCCCTCCCTTAATGAGACCCTAATTTTTGAATTTCATTCTAGTGGGAATTTAATTATCTTTCTTTCTAGATTTGGTGTCAACCTTAGTTCTCTAAATTTCTAGGTTAATCTCCTAATTTAGTATAAATAAGGGGTGAATTCACATTGTTTCTTCTATGAAGAGCTAACAAGATCTAGCTAGTTTATCAAGCATTCAAGAATTCAAGTGATCAAGCATTAGAGCATTTACAAGGAATTTTAAGGCAGATTTCAAGTGTTTATTGCAACAATTCAAATTCATATCGTCATGTCAAGGGTTTAATGCATTCATTTTTTTTTATCTGAGAAGTGAATGTTGCATTGAGGATTCATTTACAAGAATCATTATACATCCAAGATATTCATTCTTCATGGCCAGATTATTTTCAAATTTACTTTATAAGAAAAAATCCAAGGTGACATCATTTCATGTTCATGCTTCATTTTCTTATTTCATCATTTGGTTTAATTACCTACAAGGGGTTTGACTAAGGCAAAGCCCCATTAACTAATAAATCAAAAAAACTTTCTTGCCCTTGAGTGTGTGATTAAAAATTTTACAAGTTGAGCAATATTTGGAGCAAAGTTGTCAAAGTTGCAAAAGTTGTCATTCAATGTGCAATATCACAGAAATAGCTTCACAAAATTAAATACAATATTCTAGAACTTGATAACCAAGATTTCAAGAATGCAGACATCAAGGTACAAGATCTTGAAAATCAATTTTTTGAAACCCTAAAAGGACCCATTCTCCCCTATAGGTGAATGAGTCCTCCATAGCTCAATTTTTTATTTTTTTTGGCTAGGTACATAGATTTTTATGCTCTAAAAAATTTTCTCATAGTTGCTATAATATTTCCCTTATTGGTGAATGAGTCCTATTGATGGTTTTTTCTGCATAGCAACAACTTAGATAGAGTATAATATCCTATCTGTCTTGAAAGGTAAATCTCTACAGGAAAAGAGATAACCCCAAGGTCTCTAATGTCAGGTCTTGACAATGCAGTAAAACAACTCAGTGAGAAATGTGAGAATGTTGGCAATCACAATGGGACCTTACTACGAGAAACACTGGATTTCAAATCTTATCAAATATAGACACTAAAATGATAATTTGAAACTTGATTAGAACCCGGATAATAAAGAAACAACAAAAGATAAAGGTTTCAGAGATAATCTTAAAACTACTTCTAACCCTAAGATAGAAAATGCAAAAAAATGAAATGCTCAAAATGGACCGATCTCTCACAAACTATTTTTTACTTGACCCAGATGAATTTGCAATTCCATAGAAATAGTGCAATCTTCTAAGGTATTGAAATATTTTCAAATCATAAACATTCATTCAGTCAATCTTACAACAATTGAGATGAATAAACTTTTGACAATTGAACTAAGCACAAATATAAGTCCAAGCTAACTTTGCAAAGTAGCTAACAATCAACTAACTGCAAAAAGTATGGACTAGAGATTAGTGAAAACATTCCAAACATGAAACCCTAAGCATTATCAAATCATTTAACCATAAACACTAAGCAATTTGAAAGATAGAATAACAAGAACCATGCCAAATGAGATTCCAAAAGATAGATACCATACACAATATCCCTCTTATATTAAATCATCCAAAATGGCAGCAATTCCAATTTTTTGCTACAACATTTGCTTGAAAATAAACCCTAACTTGCTCTAATATCACTTAGCTACTTTCTCCTGATCTACCTCTCCTTCTATGTCTATATTTCTAATCTCTCTCTCTATATCTAAATGAGGCAACATGCCCACTTTTATAGAGAATCCATAAGATAGGTCGGCCCAAATTATAATTTACAATAAAAACATGACCTACAAGAGGTCGGCCAAAATACATTCAAACCATATGAAATGTGCCATTGGCACCACTTTCATCCAAAACCGCCAAGATATCAAAAGGTCAGCCCAATACATGCGAATTAATGGGAAGCACAAATATCAATGTAACTCTATATAATCACTCCCATCCTTATCTTTAGCTTTATCTTCTTCACCATGTATAGACAATAGGACCCTATCTAGCTCAACAATAGGTGGCATAGGAAAAACCCTAATCTTTCTCCCAAGAATCTTGATATCTTCCCTTGCCTTCCTAACTATACCATCCCAATCGGTTTTATTGGTCAAATACATGTCAATGACTACAATATAAGTTGCAGCATCATCCAACTGGTGTTCAGTAACTGGTCCTTTACTGACTAGAGAATACACATCTCTCCACCATTCTCTAAGTTGCTCCAAACTCAGATGCTTTGGAGAAAAATTCTTCATTCCAGTCATAACCTTGAAGAATGAAATGCACCTCTCATGAACACCAGTCAGAGCATCCTCGATTTTCTTTGTCTGTTTGTAGATCTTTTTTAAGGCCTTCTGCCTCATTTGCAGGATTTCAAACCATTCCCAAGGTTTGGAAACTCTTGGAAAAGGAAGAATCTTGCACTGTACTAACTTGTCTTTAGTAAACCCCATGATGTAGTATTTTGTAGAAAGAGGTTGGTATCCACATTATCTTGTGCCAATGCAGCCTTTAACCAATCAATCGACCTTAGTGCATCCCCTCCAATGGATAACACACTCTTAATGGCCTCATCTCCCTCAGCCAGGATACCTTGTAACTAGGTAACCATAGCACGTGAAGTACCTTTCATCTTCTCCAACTCATAAATTGTCTCCTACGATAGGAATCTTGTAGTAGAGGATGAGGAGCCAATAACTTGCAAAGGTTTCATCAAATCCTGCAAGTATTTCCTTAGTTTTTCATTCTCCTTCTTTAGCTCATGCCTAGTTTGTACCACTTTTTTCAACCTCCCCACAATAACTGCACTGGAACCCTCATACTCTTCAATATCCTGCTCAATAGTAGCATGTACCAAATCAATAGTCTACACATTATAGACCTGGGCAGTCACATCATCCCTATCTTTGTTTGGAGCAGGGGTAGCAATATGGGCCACCCAGTTACCTACTTCATCCCTCTCAATCTGGGATACAACCCTTGCCATATTTTTGGTCTTCTCCCTTTCCACATTACCCATGAGGGCATCCAATTGGGAGGAGCATCCTCCACTATTATCCATTTTTTCTTTTCAATTCCCTCTCAAGCCAATCTGGAATGGAAGACCTAGTAGGCACTGTGTCTTGTTTGTCTTGTTCTTTCTCCTACTGATCAGTAGTTACATCCTTCTCAACACTTGGAATTTTAGGAACATCTACTACTAGGTTCTCTTCTTGTTGTACCTTCTCTTCTACAACAACTTCCACTGGTGAGGGGGCCTAGCTGGTATTTCCTCCTCCTTTTGAGGAGACTTGTCCATTTGTTCTCTTGCAGGAGAGTTTGCATGTGCCACCAAGGGAGACTGAACCACTTTATCAATTTCTACCTTTGCATTAAAGAGGTCTCCTTCTTTGAACTCTTCCTCTCCCAAATTCTTAGGACCTTCATCTTGTCTTGGTTCTCCCCTTATGCTACTAGCATCTTGAGGAATGGAAGGACCAACTTGTTTAGCAATAGGGATACCTACTGAAACACCCTCCTTGGCTACAGTATCCCTAGGGGAGGGAGTCCTTGATCTACTCATATTAACTTGTGTCTTCTCTCCTGAGCTCTCCACCTCCACTTTATGAGATGTTCTTGTGACTCTTCTCTTCTTCACTAGTGCATGGACACTTTCAACTTCTTCTTCCTCCTGGATTTTCTCAACTTCCTTCTTAGAGGGATGCTTCCTCTTCTTGGCAACATGCCTCCTCTATTTGAATACCTCTACAGCCTTTTTAGCTTGTGCCTCCCTCACTTGAATTCTCAAAGGAGAGTCCACTTTATCCTCACCCTTTTGATCTAGTTCAAGTGAAGCATCAAAATAAAAATGAGACTCTAAGTCTCCCATCAACTCATAGGTGCATGGAATAGCTTCGCTCTCTAGCTCCAACATCTTGTACTTCAACCATATTTTTGTGTATTTAATTACTGGGGCCATAACCTAATCTAAGTCAGTCTTTTCCTCCTCTAACCAGTAAACTTCTCCCACTGGTTTATCTTTCACTGCCTCATACACATGACCCTAGATCACATTTCCATCCTCCTCAACTTGGTCCGGGATGGCCTTTACATTATATAATCTTACCAAATCCACTGACAGTCTAGAAAACCTCTTCTTTCTCACCTCAAACTCATCAGTAAGGTTAATCTAGTAATCTTCAATATGAGGCTTATGGCTATAATCTCTGTTGGTCTTCTTCTGAGCTTCACCAATAACATCAAACCTTGATCTCTTAGAATGAAAAGAGAGCCCAAGAGTACCCATCTCCTCCTCTGAAGCATGAGCAGACTGAATGGAGGCAAAAACTTCACCCATTCCTATCTTCAAAGGGAAATTGTTCCCAAAACATGTCTTGTGCATTTCTCCCTTTACAACATTGTCAAAGTCACAGATTTGCCTAGTGACTTCCAACAATACAACATGATCAGTGGGATATCTAGGGAGTCTATAAGGAGCCCTCTGAAAACCATCAACCTTGATATATGAGAAGGTTGGGAATTGGATAAACCAGGCTCCATACCTTCCTATCAATTATTTTTCCTTGTTCGAGATTCTTACATGCTTTGCACCTTGGAGTAATCTGGTAATGTACATTATGAAGGTATCATTCGATCTCTGGTAGCTTCCACCAATCAAATGCAATTGTGGATACACCTCATAGATAGCATCCTACCCAAAAATACCTCTAGTTCTCAATCCCTTGTATGGATGGAGTCTGGCCAATAAATACACTAGGTAAGAAGTCATAGTGAAAGTCTTGGTTTGCAATACATTACACAACTGATGGTGGATCATACTACTAATAAATCCTACCCAATGATAGTATATCCCATGTTCCATTCCTGGCAATCACATTGAACATCCATGTTTCAAAAACACCTGCACTCTTCAATCCTATCAACCTACTAAGAAGGGTGATGGCATTGTAATACTCCCTCTTGAATTTCAGCCTGAACAGTTGCTTTGGAAACTTAGAGAAATGAGATTTAGGCTTCTCTAGCCAAGAGTTGATCACCTATTGAGGTTTGACAATGTTCTCCTCATAATACTTCCTGGAAACCTCCAGGTCGAAGCCCACCACATGAGATCTGTCAAGCATGTCAAAATTTGCAGCAATGGCCACAAGACTGAAACCAACAAGGATCCTTCCTTGAGGGTCAATTATTCTTTGTGTTCCCCTATCATAATTTCTAGCACACTCTAGTACCAACTCGTAGCACTATATTGTAGAAGGGAAACCTGCCACATGAGCCAACCCAGATTCCACCATTCTCCTTGACAATAGAGGAAGGTTTGGTGCTGACATCTCAACCTTGAATTCTTCATAATCCCACATGCCCACATTAGTATCTGTGATCCCTGACCAGATTGATGTCAACTTACTCTCAGGAATTCTCCTCTTTATATCCAACTTAACCTTTTCTGCATCCGAGATGGTAGAAGCCTCTTCACCAGGGTCAGTTGCCTTTCTCTTGCCTCGACCAGCAATATTCTGCCATGATCCTACCTGTAAAAACATAAGAGTAACCACAATTAGATCCATAAGAAGCAACAAGTGCAAAAGATCATTATCTCAAAATTTGGGATTTAGCTCCCCTCACGGATTCTGCACTGGGAAGGATTTTCGGGAAAATCCGGACCAAGCGGATTCCAGCGAACCAAACATACAAAACCCCAAAAATCATTTAAATCATCAACTTAATAAAGGAAAAAGCATTGAGAATACTTAGCATAAGCTCCTTAAATCAATCAAATATCTTACCAAGAAACCCACCATCTATAATCATCAAATTCAACATTTCCTCAAAACACCCAGAAGAATCCGTCGAAGACGGATTCTGGTGAAATTAACAATAGTTATAACTAACTCAAAAAAAAAATTATGGGACATAAACTATTCAAGAAAATCCAGATGGAACGGATTTTGGCGAAATCTAGATAAAACAGTATCAAATCTCAAAATCGGTAAAACGACCCGACCGCGGACCTTGGGTAATCTAGATGGAACGGATTTTGGCGAAACCAAATGAAATCCGACAGAAAGTGATAAAATAAGAGGAGATAGAAATTTTGAGGAAATCCGGGGGAAGCGAAACTCCGTGAAGACCTCAAAAACCCGAACCTGTCTACATCTTCACTACTTTCACCAAATCAACTCAAATCACTCCGCACTTAGGCCAAAACTTCGAAACCAACTCAACCTAGGACCTTGATGAATGAAACGTGAACCAGGGACACTCTTCAAAGAAATTTGAAGAGGATTGGTCATGCCCTAGGTCAAAAACCCTAAATGTCCACCATGAAAGCATAGATGACTTTCTCATATACCAAAGTGGAAAGTATGAAACCACAACAAGCAAAAACCCAAAAAAAAGAAGCCACAGCAATCCAAAACACACACGCCTAATCAATAAAAAAAGACTGGTGCACCAAATGAAAACCCCAAAATGCCCAATGATGACGTGCATCCAGAAAAATAAGGAAACCTGCCAAGGACTCCCCAAGCAAATGAAGGAAAGCGACTGGAATCAACAAAGAAAAGGGAACATCTACATACCATGGAAATGCAAAGGCCAAAACTGGTGAAGTCGAGATAAAACCATTCAAAGCAAACCGAATACAACCAATGCACAATCCAAATGGCCTCAAAAATCCAGATATCCAGCAAACACCAAGAACCTCAACACACAGGCGCAAATGATAGTAAATGCACAAACTCAAATGATCAATTACTTCTCAAAGAATCAATATATCAAAGCCCCATGACCTCCGCACAAATGCCATTAATGCATTCAACAAGACAACCACGGCCACAAAAGACATTCAAGGATTCGACGTCACCACGGATTTCAGGGATTCGACACTACCATGGATTTCAGGGAAATCCGGGATGTGCGGACTTTCTCAAAATGAGCGCAAAAGTAGCAATTTCGGACATCAGGAGGAAACCGGGAGAATCTGGCCCAGGCGGATTTTCCCGAAAACAATGGAAAACCCGAGATAAAGCCAAAACTTTAGATTTTCAATATAGTTTAAAATAATGCCACTTCAATTGGAAAAATTGGATGTTAAAGCACAAACCCAAGCAAGCAAAAACCCCCAGAAAAGAAGGGCCAAAACACCAAAGAGAAAAAAAAGAGGGTCCGTACTTTCAGTGGGGCGTGTGTGCAAAAAGTGCACAACAAGTCCCTATTATCTATAGATGTTCATTTTTAGGACATTAAAATATCATTTTTTAGCTTCAGTTTGGTGCATTCATATTTCTATCATATTTGTCATTTCATCAATTTCATTACATTTAGATTACATTGCTTCATTTTAGTATATTATTAAAAGTTCAAAAATGCATCAAAACATTTCATTTTCAGCTTATTGCATTGCTTAATCAGTAATTTTCATAGTTTATAATCTTAAAATTGCATTTCATCCTAGGTTATTGCATTGCCATTCTACGGTTTGCACACTAGGCTTGTAAAAATTGCATGAGCTTTACAATTGGTGCCTTATTCACAATATTATTATAATAAATAGTTTGAGGCTTATGTCATCCAAAAATCTCTCACTTGTTGTGGATCTTGGGTGCTCTAACTCTCTTTCTGATAGTGTTGAGAATCAACCCTCCATGGATCATAGTTTGCATACTTCATTACCCATGACTTCACCTCCTACAACCAATATCCTTAACATTACCAATACCATCCCTACCATTATAACTTGCACTCAAGATTTGAGGTCTAATCCAAGCCAAGGTGAAATTACAACTCCGTCCTCAAAAATAGCAATGTCCATCCCTACATACACTAGTACACAACCTACAACAATATTCCAACCTACAACTATAATGTTAGAAAAAGGGTCCTTAGCCTTTTTCGCACTTGTTTAGCTCCTCTTGCAGATTTTGGTTTAGTGTGGCTTTTATTTAGTGTAGTAATATGGATAACACATTCACATTAGGTCTTGGGCCCCTGCAAACTAATATATTTTAATGATGCCTTATAAAGGTGTTGTAAAGTGTTGTAACACACTTTAACACTTTTCTAGGATTTCTAAGCATGATTAGAATTATTTCAATCATAATTTCTCTTAACCTTTCCTTATTTGGTGTGCTGTAAAGTGTTGTAACACACTTTCACATTCCCCTAGGATTTTTATTAATAATTGGGCTCTCTTATGCTTTAATTGGCCCCTCTTTCCATCCACAAGTCTTATTTATGTTTATTTTTTAGGATAATCCCGACAAATGTAAATTAAAATATTAAAATCTTGAAAAACCCACCTTAAACTCATAAGGCTTGAGACTCATTCGCCATTCTGGGTGAATGAGTTTCCTTAGGTAGGACCCATTCGCCAAAGGTGGTGAATGAATCCCATTTAACTAAAAAATCAAATTTAATTTAAACCTTTAGCGATATTTTATTCTCCAACATCCAATGTCAGTTTGTAGTGATTTAAATTTATGAATTCTTGCATAATAGAGTATAAATACAAGGTTCTTTCTCTCATCCCCCCCCCAGAATTCAAGTACTCATCCTTATAGAAAATTGAGTTCATAAGATCATTTGACCAAGAGAATTCAAGGCATCCAAGGGCATATTATCAAGATTTCAAGAGCATTCTTCAAGCATCAATCATCATGTCAAAGATCACAATCTTCATGTTTGTTGTTGTGCTCATAATTGTGATGTAGATCTCATGATCCAAGCAAGCTTTCCATTCAAGATCTATCAACATCAAGCAAGAGTCAAGAACCAAATCCATTGTAGCTCCATTTCAAGCATTATTGCAACACTTTATTGGTAGGGTTTGGTGAGTTGAAATATCTCATTTTGTGCATTCATCATTCTCCTTTACATTTTCTTTCATTTCAAGGTTTAATTACAAACAAGGGGTTTGACCAAGGAAAACCCCTATTCTCAAACTCCAAAACAATATTTCCCTCTCTTTATTGTGATTTGTAGGTTTAGGTTGCAAATTTATCAAGGAGAAAGATTCAAAAAATTTTCACCAAGTTTCAAAGAAATTAAAATATGTCAAGATTGTGAACAAGCCTTGGAGGAGCTTGGAGAAGATCTACATGCTGAATTTTGCAGTTTCGGACCCAGATCTAAATCAGGCACATAAGTGCAGACTGAGATATAGAGGAACCCATTTTGAATCTCAAAAAATCTGGAAGTGGAATGATTTTCCACTATTGGTGAATGAGTTCCACTATACTTTTCTATCATGGATTTTTGCAGATCTATGTACCCATTTGTTTGAAACCTGTTTTGGCACAGTTTACTCGAAATTGGATTGATTCACCTAGCTTGGTGTATGAGTCCCAATTGGTTTTCACAATGAATTTTCTAGGATTCCAGGCCTCCATTCCTCCTTCTCTAGTTTCCCAGGTGCACATTTCTAGTTTTACAGTTTTCTATTGTTGTTTCCTTGCATTTCTAGGTCATTTTGCATACTACATTGTGTTTTCAAACATTTTCTTTTCCAAGTTTACACTTGGTGGTGAACCCCTCATTTCTTATCATTTAATCCCCCTATAACATTCCCTTTGTCATATTTCAATCTCCTTTGCATTGAAATCTCAAGGATTTGTTCTTGAATGTGAAGGGGTGAAGATTATTGCGCTATGTCTGAAAAACCTAGTGAAGAGCACACAATTTTCACCATTACATTTTGGTGAAGGGCATGTGTAGGATCATGATGGGCCAAAAAGTGGTGATATGTAAGCCATATGATGGTCCATGTGGCTGACGACTTTTTTTTTACCCAAAATTGATGAAACAAAAAAGGTTTTTAGAGGAGATTCTCAACTTTCCACCAATATAAATTATGCTTTACTTTGAATTTAATAAATAATTATTATTCATTTTTTATTAGAATTACAAATAAAGTCCCGATTGATAGACTGATTGAAAAAAATCTATAACTCTCAAATGGTATCACATTTTTAAAATCTGAAACATGTGTCACATTCCATGCTTTGCATATTATAGGATTAAAAAAGAAAAAAATGAATTTCATGAATTTTTGACCAAGTTAAGGTGGTTAGACAAACACGATTTTATATTTTTTAAAATTTGTAATAAAAATTCATAATTAATTATTTACTTGGAAACAAATTATAAAAAAATATGCATCACATCGAGACATGAATCCTCTACTTCTACTTAAAATATTATAAAAAAATATTATCATTTTATTGTGGTTAGGGTGGTCAGAGAGACACCTACTTCTTATTTTAAGCCTGAAATTTAAATAATACTGCATTGAAATTTCAAATTTTCAGCAAATAGATTTTATTTTTTAAATAAAGGCCTAGTAGTTTAGAAACTAAAATCAATTTGTTACAAATTCATTTTTTACATTTTTTTGAAATAATATAGATAGCTTATTCAAATTTTTACGTCAAGTTGTCTAACTCTAATTTTTTGTCTTTTTATTGCCACTTAAGGGCCTTTTTTTTCCATGATGATCCTGCACATACCCTGGACCTGCATTTAGAGCATAATGATTCTAATTTTGAGTGCATTTGCACCCTAGATTTACCTTGCATTAACTTTGCATTCTAGGGTTTCAATTTTTGCATTAGTGAAAAGCTCATTTAGCTTGCATTATTGCACTTAATTTCATTTAAACTTAGTAAAATTCTTCATTTGCATCTTATATTTGCATCAAAAAACATAAAAAATCATAAAATTCTAAAAAAATTCTAAAAAATCAATACTTGAACTCATTCGTTACCTTGGGTGAATCAGTCCCTTTGCATATTTTGCATTGCATTTTCTATCATCTACAATTCGTTTTCTGAGTTTTTGTTTGCTGCTATTACCCTTCTATTTTGGTTTGCAGACTTTATGTTTCATTCAATTTATTGCATTTAGCTTGCATTCATTCATCTTCTGCATAGATCAAAATTGAATTCACAACATTGACATAGTTTAGAATCTAAAATATGCATCATGGATATGTGCTTTGGAAAAATTTGGATGTCCTTAAAATCCTTAGGGGATGTATCAACTTGTGCCTTTGGAATTGAACCTGATGACATTGAACTCACTCATGCTCACTCAACTCCTAATGAATGTCATCCTTGTGATGTTGGCATCAATGTAGAAGATGATGAAAACATGAATAGGTTATTAAATGATTATCTTAATAAAATTGAGGCTAAAACACCCTTTTATCCATCCATGAATGAAACAAAACCTCCTACCATACCATGTCTTGAGATGTTTGGTTATTTGCATCCTGAAACAAAAGTTGAACCTAAATTCCCTATAGTAGGTGAACCTAGTTCCTCTAAGAAAGTAAAAACTCTTATCAATCTTCAAGAAACATATGGAAAAGGTTTCACAATCTTGAGAAAACAAGGGTGTGATATAACAAGTGAACACATAATTCATCAAATCTTAGAGAAAATACCAGCTGAGGAAAATACAAAGGAAATAGGATATCAAGACCCCCCTCACAACAAACATGTTCCTAAAGAATATATAAGAATTTGAAGTGATGGTACAATTATCTTAGATCATCATCTTGATTTGAAATTCTTCTTCCTAAAGAAAGAAACAATAATTCTTTATAGTGGCAAGGATGAGAGGATCTCCTCAAGTCCTCCTCCTCACCCTTTAACTAGAGAATTTGGTAAATCTATAAAATGCAAAAGGCCTTTTAAGTTACAAAAACTACAACCTCATCATCCACCACCTGAAATTCAACGAAAACTGCAACTGCTTCTCAATGAAGGATTCATAACATTGCCTCCTATGAATAGATTAATCCTCTATCCTAAGGATTCTAATGTCCCACATTGTGCATATCACCGAGTTATTAGACATAGTACCGAAGAGTGTCATACATTCCAATTAATGTTAAATAACTTTCATTTTGATGGCAATGAATGGCATCGGGTGATTACCTAGCATTGTTTCCCCCCTTGTCATTTAATAGTTGTATAACATCCTCTTCTCACTGTTACATGACCCCTTTCCCATAACCAAACTAAAATCATTCTTGTCTTGCACTCGGTGGGGGCAAGAAGTTGTTAGCCTTGTCCTAGTAATGCATTTGGCATTGTCTCTTGGGTTCATCCTTCACCTTCCTCTTATACAGATTGAGATTAGGAGGTGGATGAATTGCTCATAGGTTGACTGGAATTTTCCTTACTAGTCTTTTGCATTATTTCCTTTTTCATTTTGTTTTGTGTGATTGCATGTGTGTGATGTCATCCCCCATGAAATTCTATTTTCTCTCTCTTTGTGACATTCCTCTATCTATACCTTCATTCTTCTCTATCTCGTGCACTTTTTTTGATTTCATTTTTTAATTCTTTCTTGTGTTTTCCTTTTGGGGATGATTCAAGGCATTGAGACATTCATTTCTCCTTCATGTTGACCCAAAAGGATTTCTTTTTCTTTTTCCTTTTCAATTTCATCTTTATCTCTTTCTTGTGTTTTCCTTTTGGGGATGATGCAAGGCATTAGAGACATTCATGTCTCTTCCATATTGACCCAAGAGGTTTTTCTTTGTTTTTTCTCTCTTTGTGTCATTCTTCGAGTTCTATGTATATTTGAGGGATGATGACAGTTTTGAGCTCCTTAAAAATATTGTAGCAAAGAACATACTAATGCCAAATCCATAGATCCCTTATGTGTTTGGTGTTTTCATTTTGGGGGAAACCCCTCTCTTTTATTTTTCTCACATGACGTAGCCTTACTCAGAAACATATGACTTTGCATAGGAATTTTCAAGTTGGCTCTCATGTATTTCTACTTGTTAGAATTTTTCATTTTCTACTTTAAAGTAATTTCTCATAGCATGGTGTTTAGAATTTTTTTAAAAGTAGGGGCATACATTAGCATTATTTCTTTTTCATTTTCCCTTTTCATGGTTCTTAGTGCAGCCTTCTTACTTCATACGATGCATTTGCCACTTTTTGGATGACATTGGGTGTGATTTCCTTCATGAGCATGATCTCTCTTAGCATATTACATTCCTCTTAGTGGCTTGATGTGACAAATTTCATCCCCTAAGTTGTGAATCTTCTATTATTTGATTGGTCCTCTCTTGGATACATTAGGCACAATATTCCCTATGTTAAAGACCTTGCATGAACTAAACAAGATTCCTTTAAAAATTTCCTATTTTTCATTTGTTTATATGGCCACTTTTCATAACATAACTTTCATTCCTATGGAGCCATCCTTTTTGTTCATGAGATCCAAGCATACAAATTTTTTCTTGTCTCATGAAGCTCAAAAATAAAGTCATTATTGTGTGTCACCTTATTGAAGTTATTAGGAGGTATAACTTTGGTATGGTTGAGTGGGAAGCCTAACTAGCAGCATGAATTTACCCATTTCCACTTGTGCATGTGTGTGAGTACATACCAACCATGAGTGTATGTTTCTCACCCTGGACTTCTCACCCAATCGAAAACCATGAGTTCCATCACCTTAGAGTGAGTAAGCATTTTCCTCAGAGAAAAAACCTAGATCTGATCCATGCCACATTGGAAAAATGATCAAATATTTTTTTGACCTTCTCTTTTATTTCTTTTTCTTTGGAATTGTATGATTGGACTTATCATTTTTCTTTACATCATTTTAATGTGTGTTCCTTTGTGTTTATATTGGCTTGCAATGGGATCTCGATCCTGGGGGCTTGATCATCCCTCTTGATTGTTGTTGTATCATATTTCTAGTATGGGTACAAAGGAACCCCTCTTGGTGCATGTTTGTCTACTTTAGTGTGAGTTTGAAGCAAGTTCATCCTCTCACTAAAGTGGAGGCTCAATGTTACATCGAAAAAAGGGTCCTTATCCTTTTTCATGCTTTTTTAGCCCCTCTTGTAGATTTTAGCTTAGTGTAGCTTTGATTTAGTATTGTAATGTGGATAAAACATCCCCATTAGGTCTTGGGCCCTTGTGAACTAATGTATTTTAATGATACCTTGCAAAGGTGTTGTAAAGTGTTGTAACACACTTTCACACTTTTTAAGGATTTCTAAGCATAATTAGCATTCTTTCAATCAGAATTTGTCTTAACCTTGCCTTCTTTGGTGTGTTGTAAAGTGTTGTAACACACTTTCATATTCCCCTAGACTTTTTATTAATAATTGGGCTCTCTTATGCTTTAATTGGCCCCTTTTTGCATCCTCAAGCCTTATTTATATGTATTTTTAAGGATAATCCCCATAAATGGCATTTAAAATATCAAAATCCTGAAAACCCACCTTAAACACATAAGGCAATATTCATTCACCATTTTGGGTGAATGAGTCTCCTTAGGTGGGACCCATTCACCCAAGGTGGTGAATGAGTCCCCTTTAACTCAAAAATCAAATTCTATTTAAATATTTGGTGAGATTTTATTATCCAACATCCAATGTCAGCTTGTAGAGTTGTAATTTTAGGAATTCTTACATAATCGAGTATAAATACAAGGTTATTTATCTCATTCCCCTCCCAAGCATTCAAGTACTCATCCTTATACAAAATTGAGCTCACAAGAGCATTTGAGCAAGAGAATTATGTTGGGTCTCAAAAATGTAGGTTTGAAGCATGAGAGGTTGCCAAGCTCTCACAATGCTTTAGGCCAACGTACAAGGCCAATTGATGCAATTAAACCCTCTTCTCTTTAGGTTTTGCTAGACCAAGGCAAGTGAACCTATGTGAATGATGTAGATTGAAATGTATTTCCAATGAAACAATCTACCCACAATGGAAAAGAGAAGTGGATAGATAAAATCAATATAATTACTCCTACTCCTACTACACAAATGAAAGGTTTTGAATAAGTTATTTGATATGAAATTAGATCTCTAGATTGTGGCAGATCAGTACCTTCTATCTACATGGGAAATGGAGTCAAAAATTAGAAAATTATATGTGTTTTCCTTCTTTGGTTTAATTCTAGTTGTTAGGCACTCTGAAAATTAAATTCCAATTACTTGCATACAACTTCATTTATTTATGTCCTACATAAATAGTGCTGGAAAGTTTCTTAACCTAGTTCTTCTTTAACTATCCAAAAGAAATCCTAAAATTGTAGTGACTTACTTGAAGGGATTTAAATCTGACTTATAGACACCAACAAATAAAAATCACACAAAATGGGAATACATTTTGATAAATCAAAAGATTATACTTGATATGTTGATTTAAATAATTAAAGGATCTCAAGTTGGAGAGAACCAGATAAAAGAATGTAAATTATTTCAACACAACAACTAAAACATGAAGGTTTTCACCAGTTAAAACATTAATCTCCATGCTTTGTTTCAAGAAAGATCTATACATTTTTTACATTCTCAGTCAGAAAAATCTATCTCCTAATCTAACCACTATCTACTACCTCTCTCCTACAACTGATTTTACAAAGTATTTATACAATTCATACCAAGGTCATGACCCTTCATTTTCTATTAGAGCTGTTTTAATTCAATGATAGAGGTTTAAAATATTTAATTGAGTTGTCTTTCACAAAATTAAATACTTTTTATATAGTTCCGCTTTTGATTTTACCTTTATATCTTTTCGTGCCTTTATTTTTCTTTCCCCGTGGCTTTCATTGTTTTTACCTCTCTACTGTGGCTTAACTTTTACCTCCCCGAGGTGTCATGGTGCATTGATTTTGACTAATCCATCAGGATTTATCTTCCTACTGCTCAACCACAACCCTTATCTTTGTCACCAACGATATGTCGATACTATCATTTTATGTCACCTTTGCTATCCACCGCCATATTGTGGTCTATCATATGTCTCCCTGCGGTATAATAGTGACTAACACTAACTGCTATCCTCTTGACCAATGCATTACCATGGTCTCCTTTCTGACTCTCCACGATTGTGCAGTAACTACTAACCATTATCCTCTGTTGCCTCCCTATCTTCCACTAACTACCTTCATTGACCATTACCTGTTCATCGCGGCCACCGAAGTCTGTGAGATAACTACTAGCGATACTGCGGTGGGGTTTTTTAACAACTGCTTGGTCAGTAACTTATCACCCACCATGCTACCACGGTCCATGGTTTGATCATGCATGGTGGTGCGGTAAATGCTTTATGTCCACTTGTTAACTTCTACCGCCATACCATGAGCCCATTTTGGGAGGTCATGGTAAGGTAGTGAATGACATGAATAATGAGAGTGGTGGTTAAAATATATGGGTGAACTTTGGCTTTTTTGAATGGTAGTAAAGGTATTTGAACATTATGGATGGGAATTTTTTTTTTTTTAAGGGAAGGATAGTGAAATATTAAGAATCAAATAGAAAAATAATTTAGGATTTTAACAGAAAAATTTGGTTCTAACAGTGGCTCCTGTTGGGGATGACTGATTTTTCAAATCAATGCAAGAATTTAGAATATCATTGGGAGAGCAGACCAAGTCAAGGACATGAAAAATGAAGGCAATGGCAACTAGAGGGAATGAACAAGAGCAGAGATGGAAAATGGAGCAAAATGGAGAAATGGAAAATCCTAAACTATTATGCATGGAAGAGAATGATTAAAGAGGCATTGCTAAGAGTTGTCCATGCACTAGTAGTCCTTAATCCTTTGTACCTACCATGGTTCAAAAATTAAACAATAAAGGATGGCCCCAAGTCACTCGAAAGAAAAACTTGCACTTTCCTCTGTCATAGACCTTATTTTATTTAGAGCTCATCAGGTTTCTTTTAAAACTCTCCATTCCACCTACCCTGTTACATGCATTGTCATTGAAAACCTTCAGAAACTCATTATATTCAACCTAATTCATATTCATTTTACCACTCTGCATTTTATCATTCTTATGATCATATGAAAAATATTTATCACCCTTAGCATACAAAGTGTATCCACATTCAACCAAAATTTCATAGGCTTGATCATTATCATATGTTGTTGAATAATCCAACAACTGCACTGTGACTTGAAAATATGAATACTTCACATGGGAATATACAAATTCAGTCTCATCAATATCTTATGAGAAAATTGAATCAATTTTTTTTTCCATTTCTCTTCTATCACCAGTTGACACTGACACCCAATCTTGATCCATACAGTCATCCTCATACATACTTGAATCAACAAATGCTAGAAACTCATCATCAACAACATGCAAACCAACATCCTTTTCTTGCAAGCAAGAATTATTCAAATCACATACCTTTTCTTGGAAAGACAAGGATTCTTGATCAACTTCAAATATCTCTTCATTAGTCTCATAAATTCTCATGGAGTCATATGAATTGTTGCACATAGTATCTTCATTGTCAAAGCAGATGCAGGCTGGAGCCAAAATTTTTGAATCATCATCATGTGCATACTTCTAGTACTCAAGAATCAACAAGTCTGAAACTTGCTCAGTGCTAAGTGAACATGTTTCATCTAGATCTTCTACCATGTTTCCAACTTCTTGATATTCATAAGAACTGCAACAATCACCCTGTTGTCGATCAACATCCACAATTTGAACCACAATCTGTTATGCCAGAGATAATCTCCTTGTCCTCATTTTTGGATGGCATGATACCTTCTTCAGTTGCAGCATCTGAAGCATTTTTTATGCACTCCCCTAATGATGTGTCCCCACCAATATCATCAATGCAACAATCATCTTCCAAATCTGAAAAATTGTCATTAGAAATTCTAGTAACACATGCTTCCTTTTTTTGTTGAATTGTTCAATCATCCATGATATCGCTATTAGATTCATTATCCATATACCTTGTCCCAAGTATGGAATCAATAAATTCATTCACTAATTTAAGGGCTTGCTATTATAATGACCCTGATCAATAAATTTATTAAGACTCAACTGATTTTGACAATTGTGTAACAAATGTAGGTCTTGTAGGCCTATGATGAGGAGGTAATTGCATAAAAATTTCTACCATCCTGTTATACAAAGAAGTCATAAATTATCCCTTATATCTTCTCATGTTAAAAAAGGCATGCACCAGACCATTACCTCTCTCTTGAATTCGAGTATACTCATCAACAATATTTTGCTGCAAATAGAGTACATTACCTTTATTACCAAAGTTCTCAGTTCCATCATGTGGTGTTCGTGGTGTCCAATATCTCCTTGAATTTGTGTATTCATTCTCACTATATGATGGGCTATTTGGTGATGTATTTGGAACACATTTGACTCCCAACTGCAACATTCGTTGTTCCACTTGTCATGTTTTTTGTTTCCAGTATAACCTTTGTTGTTCCAATTCTTCCAAATCTTTCATTGTCCTGTGTCTTCTTTTTACTCTTGGAATCTTGACAAAATGTTACTACTCCACAACATCCATGCATTTTATATCAAATTAAACAGAGTCGCCACCTACTTTTCAAAAGTAGGAAAATGAAAAAGATTATGATATTGTTTTGGTTTGCCCCCAGCGGAATCTCCAAAAATATGAAAAACTTTGTTGACTCTATAAATGGAAAGGCTAAAAAAACTTCCTAAGTAATTCCCTAGTAGAGTCGCCAAACTGTTGTGTGTGTGAATCAGATGGGGAGTTGAAAACTACCAAAAGTATGATTCTTTGATTGAAGACCAATTTTGAAACTGTATGAGTCTATATGGAAAGGCTGAAAAAATTCTTGATGGGTTGTCCCTAGTAGAGTCGCCAAATTGTTGGGTCTCAAAAATGTAGGTTTGAAGCACGAGAGGTTGCCAAGCTCTCACAACGTTTTAGGCCAATGTACAAGGAAAATTGATGCGATTGAACCCTCTTCTCTTTAGGTTCTACTAGACCAAGGCAGGTGAACCTATGTGAATGATGTAGATTGAAATGTATTTCCTGTGAAACAATCTACCCACAATGGCAAAGGGAAGTGGATAGATAAAATCACTATAACTACTCCTACTCCTACTGCACAAATGAAAGGTTTTGAATAAATTGTTTGATATGAAATTAGATCTTTGGGTTGTGGCAGATTAGTATGTTCTATCCACATGGGAAATGGAGTCAAAAAATAGAAAATGATATGATTTTTCATTCTCTAGTTTAATTCTAGTTGTTAGGCACTCAGAAAATGAAATTCTAATTATTGGCATACAACTTCATTTATTTATGTCTTACATAAATAGTGCTGGAAAGTTTCTTAACCTGGTTCTTCTTTAACTACCCAAAAGAAATCCTAAAATTGTAGTGACTTACTTGAAGGGATTTAAATCTGACTTACAGACAACAACAAATAAAAATCACACAAAATGGAAATACATTCTGATAAATCAAAGATTATACTTGATATGCTGATATAATTAATTAAAGGATCTCAAGTTGGAGAGAACTAGATAAAAGAATGTAAATTATTGCAACACAACAACTAAAACAAGAAGGTTTTCACCAGTTAAAACACTAATCTCCATTGCTCTATTTCAAGAAAGATCTGTACATTTTTTACATTACCAGTCAAAAAAAAAAATTTCCTACTCTAACCACTATCTACTACCTCTCTCGTGTAACTCATTTTAAAAATTATTTATACAATTCCTACTAATTTCACAACCCTTCATTTTCTGTTATAGTCATTTTAATTCAATGAAAAAGATTTAAAATATTAAATTGAGTTTCCTTTCAAAAAATTAAATACTTTTTATATAGTTCTACATTTGATTTTACCCTTATATCTTTTCCCGCCTTTATTTTTATTTCCCCATGGCTTTCATTGTTTTTACCACTCTATGGTGGCTTAACTTTTACCTCACCGAGGTATCATGGTGCTTTGAATTTGACTGCTCCATCAGTATTTACCTTCCTACCGCTCAACCACAACCCTTATCGCTGTCACCGTTATTATGGCAATAACAACATTTTATGTCACCCTCATTGTCCACCATCATACCACATTCTATCATATGTCTCCCTACGATATAGCAGTGACTAACACTAACCACTATCCTCCTGACCACCGTGTTACCATGGTCTCCTTTCTGACTCTCTGCGGTTGTGCGGTAACTACTAACCGTTATCCTCTGTCGCCTCCCTATCTTCCATTGACTACCTTCGCTGACTGTTACCTATTCACCACGGTCATCGTGGTCTGTGAGATGACTGCTAGCAGTACCACAATGGGGTTTTTTAATTGCTTCCTGACTGGTAACTTATCACCCACCGAGTTACCACGGTCTGTGGTTTGACAATGCGCGGTGGCATTGTAAACACTTTATGTCTGCCTGTGAAATGCTATCGCCATACTGTGAGCCCATTGTTGGAGGCTGCAATAAGGCAGCGAATGACATGAATAATGAGAGTGATGGTTAAAATATATGAGTCGACTTTGGCTTTTTTGAATGGCAGTAAAGGTATTTGAACATTATGGATGGAAAAAATGATCTTTTTAAGGAAAGGATAGTGAAATATTAAGAATCAAATGGAAAAATCATTTAGGATTTTAATGGAAAAATTTGGTTCTAACAAATTCAAGGCATCCAAGGTCAAATTATCAAGCTTTCAAGAGCATTCTTCAATCATCAATCATCATGTCAAAGATCAGACTCTTTATTTTTGTTGTTGTGCTCAAAATTGTGATGTAGAGTTCATGATCTAAGCAAGCTTTGCATTCAAGATCTATCAACATCAAGTAGGAGTCAAAAACCACATCCATTGTATCCATTTCAAGAATAATTGCAACACTTTATTGCTATGGTTTGGTGAGTTGCAACATCTCATTTTTTTCATTCATCATTCTCTTTTACATTTGTTTTCATTTCAAGGTTTAATTACCAACAAGGGGTTTGACCAAGACAAACCCTATTCTCTAACCCCACAACAAGTTTTCCCTCTCTTTGTATGTGATTTGCAGGTCTAAGTTACAAATTTGTCAAGGAGAAAGATTGAAAAAGTTGTCATCAAGTTGTCAAAGAAAGTCAAAGGTGTCAAGATTTTGAACAAGCCTAGGAGGAGCTTGGAGAAGACCTACAAGTTGAAATTTGCAGTTTCGGACCCAGATCTGAATTAGGCACAAAAGAGCAGACTAAGAGATACATGATCCAACTTTGAATTTCTAGAAATATGGAAATGGACTGATTCACCACTATTTGAAAATGAGTCCCATTTTACCCTTTTGTCAAAGATTTTTGTAGATTTGAGTACCCAATTGTCTGAAACATGTTCCAACATAGTTTACCCTAAACTAGATTGATTCACCCAACTTGGCATATGAGTCCTAGTTTTTTTTAACAATACATTTTCTAGGATTCCAGGCCTCCATTCTACCTTCTCCAGTTTCTCAAATGCACATTTCTAGTTTTAAAATTTTCTATTATTGTTTGCTTGCATTTCTAGGTCATTTTTCATGCTACACTATGTTTCCAAACATTTTCTTTTCCAATTTTATAGTTGGTGGTGAATCCCTCATTTCTTATTATTCAATCCCCCTAGAACATTCCATTTTTCAGATTTCAATCTCCTTTGCATTGAAATATCAAGGATTTGTTCTTGAATGTGAAGGAGTGAAGATTGTTGCCCTTGGTCCTAAAACCCTATTGAAGAGCACACAATTTTCGCCATTACAACAAAAAAATTCCAACCAACAAAAAAAATTCAAGCTACAAAAGAATTCCAACCTACATCAACCTTTCAATCCACAACTACCATTCAACCAACCACAACATTCATACCTTCTAGTACCGTATACACTTCCATAGGTATTCCTTCCACCTTCATGCCTTCGAATACAATAACCCTTCAACAATCCACCTTCAATAACCTTAAATTCACTAGCCCTCCACATTCATACACTACACCACCTTATTCACCCCAGCCTTATAGCCAAAATGATCCTCTCATTAACTCACTTTTGCAAAATTTGACAACCCTTCAACAACAAGTGGAAACATTACAACAAAACAATAAGGGTCAACCTTTACAATACATCAAGTCAACCTAATTTTCCCTTGATTTATTAAGAGCACAAATTCCACAAGGAATAGAGGTCCCTTGATTCAAAAAATATGGTAAAAAAGGAGATCCTATAATCCATGTTTTCGCATTCATAGCCCTGTGTAGTGATTTTATCTTTAAAGATGTACCATGGAAAATCATGTCCTTTCTTGATTTGGGAATAATTAAGGATAAACTGGACTTAATGTCACCTTGGTCTAGTGTTGTGAGGTGTTTTACACATCCACATTAGGTCTTGGGCCCGTTTTAAGCAAAATTAACCTAACTCTACCCTAATTTAATGTTGTAAAATGTATTAATTTACATCTTCACATTAAATTTTTTGGGCTTGTAAATCAAGTGGATCTAATCTAGTGTTGTAATGCATCTTCCACATTCACATGGGATTTAGGGCCCTTCTAAGCTAAATAGACTCAAATTTCCTAATGTAGTGTTGTAAAGCATATTAATTTATACTTTTACATTGGATTTTGGGCTCTATTGCATTTAAAACCTTTACATCATCATTAATAGGCCCCTATGACCCCATATTGTGCATCGCAAGGGATATTTTAGTCAAAACCTAACAAAATCAACATATAAATTTAATTTATGTATTCCCGAACACTTTAGCCCCTGAAATAGCCCCTATGGGATCCATTTGCCACTTCGAGCAAATGAGTCCCATCTAGGAGGGACTCATTCTCCCAAGATGGTGAATGAGTCCCATTTGGGCTATTTTGAGGTTTGAGCGAGGAAATGTGGGTTTTTAATTCAAATTTCTTCAATGTTGGCCTTAGGGATCAAATTAACGGTCATTTGAGTGACTTTCCTATATAAAAAAGCTCCCAAATAATTATTTCATCCCTAAGGATCATAAGAAATCCAAGCAACATCATACTTTCATGTCATCAAGTCAAGCATTCAGGAGTTAAGCATTCTAAGGTCATCAAGATAGCTTTCAAGATCATTCTAGGGCAATATTTATTCATCAATTGTTGCAAAAATTGAAGATCCATCATCATACCAAGCATATCAAAAAGCATGTTAGTGAGCTAGTGTTGTGATGTAGCATTGAAGATCCAAGACCAACCATTGTTCTATTCTTTATTGTCAAAGATCTAGATCTACATCCTTCATGGCCATTTCATGTTGAGTTATAGATTTACAAGACATCATTCAAGGTATTATTGTGCATGATTCATGTTATTTTTTTCATGTTTCATTCCTTCATTTCATTATTTCATCATTTGGTTTAATTATGTAAATCAGGGTTTTGGATCCAGACACCTAGAGGAATAGAAAGAACAGATCGAGAAGTGTAGATAAGAACTTTGAATTTCCATAAAATCAAAATTGTACTCACTTGCCACATGTGGTGAATGAGTCCCATATTTCGTCAAATTTAATATTCTGGCATTTCTGGATACCCTTCTTTGAGAAACTTGTTCTTGTGCAGAAACCTCGATCTGGGATTGGTTTGCCCAGATTGGCAAATGAGTCCCAATGGGCCAAAATTTCAAAATGTAGTATTTTGAGCCTTCAACACATTTCTAGGTGCACACATTCTATTTTGTGGCTTTCTATTTTGTTCTTCTTGTATTTTCAAGTCATTTAGTTCAATTTTTCATATCACACTATGTTTTCCAACATTTTCTTTTCCAATTTTACACTTTGTGGTGAACCCATTTATTTGACACCATTCAATCCCCTAGAACATTCCCCTTTTTATATTTCAATCTCCTTTGCATTGAAATCTTAAGGATTTATTCTTGAATGTGGAGTACAAAAAGACTTGTTTTCCTACGTCCTAAAACCTTTAGTGGCGACATATTTATATTCTACATTTTGGTGAACTTACATTTAGAATACCTTATTTTCTAATTCTGAGTCCATCATTATCCTATATTTATCTTGCATTAGTTACTTTTCATTCTAGGGTTTCAAATTTTTGCATTAGTAAAAGTCCATATAGGTTGCATTTGGCATCTCAAATCATCTCAAATCATCTAAAAACTAAATTTACACTTAGGATATACATCACAAAACATAAAAATAATAATAATCCATTAAAAATCTTGGAATATTTTGGAAAAAAATCCCTACTATGACTCATTCACCGCCTTGAGAAAATCAGTCCCAACATACCCCTGAAACTGCCTTTTACAACACTAAAAACCTTGTTTTTACACTTTTATTTTCTATCATTAACGATATGTTTCAGTTAGCTGAGTTTTTTTTACATGCATTTCATTAATTTTAGCTTAAATTATTCCATTTCATTGCTTAAATTCCAAATTTTCATTTACAAAATTGCATATTTAAAGTTGTTACATAGTATAATCAACAATTTACCTTGTTTCAAATCTGAAAATTGCATTGCATTGCACTTTATTTACTTCTTTCATGATAGAATGTTATCTTTCAAGAGGTGTGGCTTTGATATGGTTAAAAATGGATTACATAAGTACAACATCCACTCTTATGAGTTTAATTTAGATTACAACAATGATCTCATTAAGAAACATGTTAGTCATCCTTCTCCTATCTTTCATAATTATGAAAACATCTAGAGCAATTGGATCAAACCATTGACACAATCTTTAATATTACATTTCCCATTGGCGAGGATGGTAGTGTAGACAACCATTACAACCATGCTTGTTTTTTTCCTTATACCTCTCCTATTAGTGATGAATGTATCTTTATGAAAGAAGATACAAGAATTGAGGGTATTGATTGTCCCTCTCCTCATCCCCCTTTAGAAGATATTAGAAGAAAAGAATATGAGATCATATAAACACTTCTGAACATCAACTTTCTTAATCTCCATTCATTCCTTTCTTGTGAGAATGTTCTAATTAAAAAGGATGATATTATAGATAGCCATAATTATCCTTCTCCTAATACCCCTCCTCAAAGCAAAGAGGATAGGTTAGTGCTAGAAGATGCACCTATTAAGAGTCATGGGAATCTTGTTCCCCCCTTCCATAAGGCTCCTACCATTTGGGATGATCTATTTGAGAAGCATGAAAACCATAGTTGTCCTTCTCTTGATGTCTACCCTATTTGTGATGAAGCTACTTTACAAAATCTAGCCATAGATTATGATGAACATATTGCAAGCTCTCCTACTAGGATACATAGGACGACACAAGAAAATGAGACTTCTCCCAATATCCCCACTATTTTTAAATGACACAATTCAGCCACTGATAATTCATCTACTTGTGATGTAGTTATTTTAGAAGAACCAATCCTTGAATGTTAAGAACATTTGGTTTGTAGTTCTCCTAAAAACTCTCCTCCTAAGGAAAATATCATGGTGCAAGAAAATAAAAAAACTACACCCTCAGATAAATATGATGAAGTCACACTATAATCTCACTCACTAAGGGATGTTAATATTTTTCAACCACAACTCATCCTTTACCCACCTTCACATAAACCTAAAACTCAAAAAAACCTAAATTTATCCTTTACCCACCTAATACTAATGTTTTTCAACAATCAAGGTATAATATTGTCACTCATACATACAACACTAGAAAAAATCCACATCCACAACAACCAACCCCAACAAACTTACCTTTTCCTAATCATATATTACATGGTCCTCCTCATTTGACTTTGCATCATGGGAAGGAGTATGATCTTGTTGAACTTAAGAATACTCTTGCAAAGATATCCCTATGGGGCCTAATTTAGAATTCACCTAATTATCATGTACTATGCTTCAAATAGCCTTGAAAAAATTTCTTATCCCTTCTAATGCACAATCGATTGACATAGCAACCATGATTCAAGGACTGAATTCTGAAATTGTTTTCCATCAAAGCTAACTCCCCCCTTTGGAAGCTCAAAAACAAAATAAAGCTTTCATAATAAAATATCAATACAAAATAAAAGGGATAAAGATAACCCTTGTTTACAATGGCTCCACCCTTAATGTGTGTAGTGTGACCCTTTTGGATAGGCAAGTCTCATCAATAGATCAAACATTCAACCTGATTCTCTATCTATCAAAGGATTCAACAATGTAGGTAAACAACCACTTGGTGTGATCACTTTGCTTATTACAATTGGGAAGGCCACATTGAAAACACTGATCCATATTATGTCTCATGATATTTCATATAATATTGTTTTAGGCAAGCCATGGATTCATTTAATGAATGGGGTGCCTTCTACTCTTCATCAAAAAATGAAGTACATCTATGACAACAAAGAGTACATACTCAAAGCACACCCTAATCCAAATAATCTTTTAAACATTGAGAAAGGTAAAGAAAATCCTTTGGCAACATTAACACCAAGCACACAAGTGGAACCCACACAACAAAAATACAATGAAAAAAATATTGATGAAGCCATGAAGCTATTAAACGATGATTGGAGTTCCTTGGATCTCACACCTATCTTTGATGGGCAACCAAAGATCATAACAAAGAAGCATGAAAAATAAAAAGTGGTAATGTCGATACAAAACTTGGAAGACCCTTCAAAAACATCCACCTCAACCATGATAGATAAAGAAGTAAATTACACAATGAACTTTGATGAACATAATCATGAGCAACCACCAAATCCAAAAGAGATGAATAATCTTTATGGAAAAGGTTATGAAATGATGAAACAACTTTGTTACAATGGAGAATGATGTGGTGCTAGAGAACAAGGTATATGTGTCCTTATAGAACCCCACAAACAAGAAAAGACTAATTGTCTTGGTTATTTTCCCTCAAAAGAAAAAAAACAAGCCTTCAATTAATATCAACATTATCACCTAAGATTTTTCTAATTCAACCTTAACAATAGTGCATCCTAAATTGATAGACACTAGCACTTGGTCTTTATTGCTATCATGTGCAAGAAATAAATAAATCTTTTCTTAATATCAATGTCATCTCACAAAATGCTAATGATTTGAATTCATTAGATTTTACATCCTACATTCAAGGAGAAAACAAAATATTTCAATCTAAAAATTCTTGCATAGGTATGCCATCTTGTACTAAGAAAGAGATATCTTTTTCGCAAAATAAAGGAACATCTTCTCCCATTGATCAAGAGGGTATCTCGTCAAGACTCCAAGATCACTTGATATCCCTTCCTCCAAGAACATGAAATAAATTTTACCACAAACATTAATTTTTTGCATATCATAGAGTTCATGGTCATGCCACTAATGAATGTAAGGCTTTGAGTAATCAAATTCAGCATCTCAAGGAGTGTGGTGCTCTTCCTTGTGTTGTGGCACCTAATTCCTCTACTTGATACTTAATTTCATCTTACTTGGCTCATCCTTGTCTTGCACTAAGTGGGCTCAAGGGGTTAGTTAACCTTGTCCCCATATGTCACTTGTCGTAGTCTCTTTTGGATAGTTAATCACCTTTCATATACGTATAAGAGAAATCTTGGGATATGGATGACATGCCTTAAGTTGGATCGCATCTGACATAGTACCTTTTTCATGACGTAGCTTATTGGAAACATATGACCTGGCATAGGGCCTTCTAAATAAGCTATCATTTCTTATTCTACTTTAAAGCAACTGCTTGAAAGTGGGGGCATACATTGACACTCATATTTTATTGGGTGATTTTATTTCTTCTTGTGATGCGTCCTTTTCGTGGTGGTGTAATTGGGCTTGATTTCCTCCAAGAGCACAATATTTCTTTGAATTTTCCTCTCTTGGAAACATTAGGCATGATGTTTCATAAGAAGAGACCTTGCACAAACTAAGAAAAATCCCTTTGAATAGTTTTCATTTACAATGTCCATGAGTTTCAAGGATATGAAGTTTTTCTTGCCTCATAGAGCTCTAAAAACATTTTTTGTTGTGCCTTATGAACGTTATTAGGAGGTATAACTTTGGTATGCTTGAGTGAGAAGACCAATGTAAGGCATTCATTTCCTCATTGCAACTTTCATGTGTGTGTGAGTACATACCAGTCATGAGTGTATGTGTCACACCTCTTAGGAATTCTCACCCAACGAACACCCAAGAGTTTCGTCACCTTAGAGTGAGTATGTGTTTTTCGGACAAACAACCTAGATCTGATCCACATCATGTTGGAAAAATATTTGAAGCTTGACCCACCTTTTTATTTTTGATTATTTGTATTTATCTTCTAATTATTGACATTAAATGATTGCATATCTTTTTCTGTTGCAAATCATACACCTTGTGTGTGTCCTTTTGTGCTTCTTTTAGTTTGACTTGGGATCTTGGATCCTAAGGGCTTGGTTACCTCCTTGATCTCTTTTATCCTAGACCATCTGCATTGGTATGATTGGAACCCTCTTGAATGTCTACTTTAGTGTGATTTTGAAGTAAGTTCATCCTCTCACTAAAGTGGGGACTAAATGTATCATAGAAAATCATGCCAGGTATGTGCAACATCATCATGGAAAAAATAGGCCCTTAAGTGGCAAAAAATTCAGAAAAATCAGAGTTAGGAAACTAAAAATTTGAATAAGTTATCTATATTATTTCAAAAATATGTAAGAATAGAATCTTTAGAAAATTTGATTTCGTTTCTAAACTGCTAGGCTTTTTATAAAAAATAAAAAATCTATTTGGTGAAAATTTGAAATTTCAATGGAGTAGTACTTAAATTTCAGGGAAAAATAAGAAGTAGGTGTCTGTCTGACCAACCTATTCACAATAAAATGATAATATTTTCTATAAGATTTTAGATATAAGTAGAGGACTCATGTCCTGGTGTGATGCATATTTTTTTATAATATTTTTCCAAGTAAATAATTAATTATGATTTTTTTATTACAAATTAAAAAATATATAAAAAACTCATATGTCTGACCACCTTAACTTGGTCAAATCTTCATGAAATTTATTTTTCTTTTTTTTAATCCTATAGTATGGAAAGCATAGAATGTGACACATGTTTTGGATTCAAAAAATGTGATACCATTTGAAATTTATAGATATTTTTGAATCAACCTATCAATCAGGACTTTATTCATAATTCAAATAGAAAATAAATAATAATTATTTATTAAATTCAAAGTAAAGCATAATTTATATTGGTGGAAAGATGAGATTCTACTTTAAAAACCCTTTTCGTTTCATCAAATTTTTAGTAAAAAAAAGTCATCATCCACATACCCATCATATCACCACTTTTTGGCTCATCATGATCCTGCACATACCCTGTCCTTTCTTGATATGGGAATAATTAAGGATAAAATCGACTTAATGTCTCCTTGGTCTAGTGTTGTGAGGTGTTTTACACATCCACATTCGGTCTTGGGCCTATTTTAAGCTAAATTAACCTAACTTTGCCCTAATTTAGTGTTGTAAAAGTTATTTATTTACATCTTTACAATAAATTTGGGAGGCTTGTAAATCAAGTGGACCTAATCCAGTTTTGTAATGTGTCTTTCACATTCACATGGGATTTAGGGCCCTTCTAAGCTAAATAGACTCAATTTTTCCTAATTTAGCATTGTAAAGTGTATTTATTTACACTTTCACATTGGATTTTGGGTCCTATTGCATTCACAACCTTTACATAATCATTAATAGGCCCCTATGACCCCATATTGTGAATCCCAAGGCATATTTTTGTCAAAAACATGACAAAATCAACATATAAATGCATTCTCCAACACTTTAGCCCCCAAAATAGCCCTTGTGGGACCCATTCACCACTTTGGGTCAATGAGTCCCATCTAGGTGGGACTCATTCTCCCAAGATGGTGAGGGAGTCCCACTTGGTCTCTTTTTGATGTTTGAGGAAAAAGTGGGTTTTTAATTCAAATTTCTTCAATGTCGGCCTTGGGGATCAAATTAATGGTCATGCGAGTAGCTTGCCTATAAAAAAAGATCCAAAATCATTATTTCATCCCTAAGCATCCTAATAAATCCTAGCAACATCATAATTTCATGTTATCAAGTCAAACATTCAAGAGTTAAGCATTCTAAGGTCATCAAGATAGCTTTCAAGATCATTCAAGGGCAATATTTCTTTATCAATTGTTGCAGAAATTCAAGATCCATCATCATGTCAAGAATATCAAGCATCAAGCATGTTAGTGAGCTAATATTGTGATGTAGTATTGAAGATCCAAGACCAAGCATTGTTTTATATTATTGTCAAAGATCAAGATCTACATCCTTCATGGTCATTTCATATTGAGTTGTACATTTATAAGACATAATTCAATGTATTCTTGTCCATGATTCATTTTATTTGTTTCATGTTTCATGCCTTCATTTCATTGTTTCATCATTTGGTTCAATTACCTAAATAGGGTTTGACCAAGGCAAAGCCCCATTCCCTAACAATCAACACTTTTGTTCTATTTCTTTGTGTGATTGTAGATCTAGGTATCTTGGAGCTTGAAAGATCATTGAAGAATAGGTTTTAAATTTTTTCGAGTCATATCTCTACTTGCATGGTCAAAATCTTCACAAAAGGTCACTTACAACCCCAAAAATCAAGGTTTTGGATCCAAACACCTGGAGGAACAAAAAGAGCAGATCGTGAAGTACAAATTAGAACTTTGAATTTCCAGAAAATTCAAGCTAGACTCATTCACCACAAGTGGAAAATGAGTCCCATTTTTTGTCAAATTTGAGATTTTGGTATTTTCGGATACTCTTTTTCGAGAAACCTATTCTTGTGCAAAAACCTCAATTTGGGACTGATTCACTCAGATTGGAAAATAAGTCCTAGTGGGCCAAAATTTTAGAATCAATATTATTTCTAGCCTTCAACACATTTCCATGTGCACACATTCTATTATGTGGCTTTCTATTTTTTTCTTATTGCATTTTCAAGTCATTTAGTTCAATTTTGCATATCACACTATGTTTTCCAACATTTTATTTTCCATGTTTACACTTGTTGGTGAACTCGTTTATTTGACATCATTCAATCTCCTAGAAAATTCCCTTTGGAAGATTTCAATCTCCTTTGCATCGAAATCTCAAGGATTTGTTCTTGAATGTGGAGTATAGAAAGACTTGTTGCCTTAGGTCCTACAACCTTTAGTGGCAATTTTTTTTAATTTTACAGAAGATAAATTGTTGGCCAAGCTATTCCTTAGATCCTTGAAGGATACTACATTAGAGTGGTTCTCGTATTTACCAAAAAATTCAATTGGTTCATTCAATTAACTCATTGATGCCTTTTATAACCACTTCCATATTCACATGATTCCCAAGATGAACCTTGCAAATTTAATGATATGCAAACAAAAAGAGGTTGAGAAAGTGACCAATTCCATAGGAAGATATCAAACACTTTACTCGCAAGTGAAAATTAAAATTCCTATTGTCGACCTTCAAAGAATGTTCATTACTAAATTACAAGATAAACTCCAAAGAAAAACTGAAATTTTGAGGTTTCCATTCTTCACATAGTTATGTGCATCCCTTTGTGACCATCCAAACTTGACTAGTGGTAGTGATGTGATAAATCCCCCTAGTCATCCTGAAAATTTTGAATCCACAACTCAAAACAACTATCAATCATTCAAAAAACAAAATAACCTGGAATTTTATAATTAAATCTCCCTCAGACAAGTCAAAAAATAATAATCAAGTGGTTGCTATAAAAATGACAACTCCTTTTAGGGATAGGGAGAGAGACTTCACACCTTTACCCGATAACCTTCACAATATCATGTTGCAACTTATCAAAAAAAAGATGCTTACCTTACCTCCTATCAGGGAACGTGATCCTACTATACCGTTCCCTAAAGGCATTCAAAAAATTCTTATTGTCATAACCATCAAACAAATGGGAATAGTATAGAATACTGTAAGTGTCTTAAAAATATTGTGCAAGAACTTATTGATTCTAATAATTTACTAATTGAAGGTGTGAATGATCAAGGAAATAAGTTTATAGCTCCTCACAATCAAAATTTTCAAATCTTTACAACTCCCATTCCTAATCACAATATTTGATTTTTCAAAGCTAGTGAAATGAAGACCGTTGTGATGAATGTTTACACAAATTATGACAATACGAAAAACATTGAATATACCATGAAATTAATAGAATTTATCCAACCTAAACCTCGTAAGGGAATGACTAAACAACCTCTTGATATTTCTTTCTCACAAAATGAAATACCTAAACATTCACCTGATGGTCCTCTTTACATAGTTGGCTAAATCAACAATAAGCCCACTAATGGGATATTGACTAATCACATCTATAGAAAGAATGTGATCACAAAATAATTCTTATATGTGCATGAGCTATATCAAGATACATATGATAATACAAAAGCATGGATCAAGACACATAATGGATTCATTTTCCCTATGATAGGATCGATAGATATCCTTGTAAAAGTGGGACCAAAAACATTAATAGTCTCATTCTCCATCATCCCACAATCGGACCAATTTCATGTGAAGAAAGTTCATCCATGGATTTGCTCCATGAATTTTGTCCCTTCAGTTGTGCATACATTTCTAAAGTTTCCATTTGGAAATAATATCTTCATTGTGCATCATAGAGGATTCCCTCTTGCCTCAATAAAAGGGAATTTTTCACTAGATTACTTTAAACCCGAGCCTATGGAACCTATCAAGCCTCATGAAGATTTATTTTTAAATCATATCAAAAGTTCAAGTCAAAGAAAATAGTATAAGCATCCCTTCACAAAATTCTTGAACCTATGAACGAACCAACCATCCTTGATGAAATAATGATTGAACCAAAAATACTTCTGAACATACAAGAACAATCTATAGAACAACCTCCTACAATTTCCCACAAGAGACCACGAGATCATACAAAAAATCCTATTGTCCCTCCTAGAGTCAAAAAAGTTTACAAATTCAAAGAGAAAGAGATTGAGCAACCTATTTCTATTCCCTCTAGTCCACCTAAGGAAGAGAAGGAATCTTTGATTGAAAAACCCTCTCTTATACAAAAACAAATTGACAATAAACTGAAAATAAATCGAAGTGCTAGGAAGTGTAGAAGTAGATGTCGTGCTATTGCTCATAGATTTCAAAAACAAGAAAATAACATAAAAAATCAAAATAAAAACCTACCTAAATAAATGCATGATGAATCTCAACCCTCGCAACAACATAGACAAGAACATTGTATGGACACCATTATTCAAACTCCTATTGTGATTGACTTAGACAATGACATTGATTTTGTAAAAAATGATGAACAAGTGCAAGTTGAGTTGAATACCTTTTTTCTTCTTATATGAGATTAAATGGAAAATATCATAGAAATAGTGTTGAACTTGATGCGTTTCTGATGTAGGAGCATCCCAGGTTGTAAGAAATCTTGCATCAACCAAAAATATTTGCATTCATGTTTTCTTGCATTTCAGTAGTTAACTGTCAGAACCCAATCTTAGTATTTCATACCGCATTGTAACATTAGAGCTCCTCAAGCAAGACATATTATCTTCATTGCAACATCTACATCATATCTAGAATTCAAGTGTTTTGGAGATCCTAGTACAAAGATATCACTAACAGAATACCGACTATAATTGGACAAAGAGCATTCATTGACCAATCTTGGATTTTCAAGTGTACAGACCCAACCCGTGACTTGCAGAGCTTAGGAAACCATTTAATAAGGATGCACATTCATTGAGGAACCTTTTTTCTGATCCACATCATCTTTATCCAAGGATGAAAGGATGATCATATTTTTTGGCTGATCTTCACATGTTACTTTGGGGTTTGAGACCTCTTGAGGCCGAAACAAACCTTTTTTGGAGCTGGGAATTGATATATATAAGCATTGTGGAGTTACATTAGGAGGTAAGTAAGTAAGTGATAGTAGAACAAGGATATATAATATAATTATTCTAATCCACATTGTATTTATGGGCATAGAACCATATCATTCTGTAATCTATAAGATAAAAGGTAGGGCATGTTTCTTGTGAATCATTGATCATTATCTATATATTCATATAATATTTTTGTTCCAATTATTTGAGTTCCATTGTGTTTACTCTTGCTGCAAGGTTGGAAAATCTTATTCTTGGACCCTCCATCCTTGACTATACCGAGTGGTATTAGAGTGAAGTTGAGCGAGTTGTGGACCTTGGGAGAGGAGAGAGAAGTTGAGCTAGGCATTCCATAAGATATTTGTGTCGATAGATCGTCGAATTGAGGTAGCCTACGTGTGTTTTTCGATAGATCATTGATTGTGAGGAAATTACAACTTAGTAGCTAGATCAATGACTTGAGGCAGTTGCACTAGATCCGAGGAAAATATGTCACCAAGTAGAATTCATACTGCTATTAATAATTCTGGAAAAATGGATGAGATGATGAAAATGATGCGAACAATGAAAGTGAGATTGGATGTTGTTGAAGAGGAAAAAAGAAAATGCTTAAACCCTAGATCTAATGATGAAAGTGATGATGATGAAGTTTAAATTGCATACCTAATTGAAGAAACCTTAGAAGAGGAAGAATCAGATTAGATGAAGATGTTGAACAAGGATATATGATATAAGGATTTTGATTCTCATTGTATTTCTAGGCATAGTGTCATATCATTCTATAATCTGTAAGATGAAAGGTAGGTCATGTTGCTTGTGAATCATTGATCATTATCTATATATTCATATAATATTTTAGTTCCAATTCTTTGAGTTCCATTGTGTTTACTCTTACTGCAAGGTTGGAAAATCCTATTCTTGGACCCTCCATCCTTGACTGCACCAAGCAGTATCAGAGTGAAGTTAAGCGAGTTGAAAACCTTGGGAGAGGAGAGAGAAGTTGAGAAAGACATTATGTAAGATCTTTGTGTGGAAAAATCGCTGACTTGAGGTAGCCTACTTGTATTTGTCGATAGATTTCCAATTGTGAGGCAATTGCAACTCGGTAACCAGATCACCGACTTGAGGTAGTTGCACTAGATCCTAGAAGAGATGTTGCAAAGGATAATTCATACTACTATTAATGTTTCTGGAAAGATGGATGAGATGATGGAAATGATGTGAAAAATGAAAGTGAGATTGGATTTTGTTGAAGAGGACAAAATAAAATGCTTAAACCCTAGACCTAATGATGAAAGTGATGATGATGAAGTTCAAGATGTAGACCTAATTGAAGAAACCTCAGAAGAGGAAGATCAGATTATATGAAGATGTTGAAGGCTATTTCAAATATATGAAAGTAACCTAGAATGGATATTTCAAACTATACTGATAATCTAAACCATGAAGAGGTGATTGATTGGATAAATGACATTGGAAAATGAAGAAATTGAAGATTTAGAGAGAGTGATATTTGTGAAGACTAAACTGAAAGGACATGTTGCATTATGGTGGAAGGAAGCATACTAGTTCTCATTAAAGGTGGAGGACAAGCTGAACAAAAGACATGAATAGAGGCAAAAAGGAAGAGGAGGTAGATTTCGGAAAGGAAGGTCTCATTGCAAAGTACAAAAATAGTATGTGGAGAAAAACAAGGAAAAATATTCATACCGCAAGGAAGAGAGGGATTCCAATTCATACCATAAAGGGAGAGATGATAAAAATTATTTCTGCCATGAAAAAGAAGGCTACAATTCCTATCAAAATTATGGATACTTGAGAGATGAGAAAGGATATGACAAGAGAAATTTCAAAGGAACCTATTTCAAGTGTGGAGGATAAGTACATAGAGCATTTGAGTGTCACCAAGACACTAACAATATTGAAAATCATGCAAGGACCAGATATGTGGAGGAAGAACTAGTGGAATTACTGAGTTTTGAAGGAAATCCCAATAAGGGGGAATCATTATTCATGAGGAGAGCACTATTCTAGGAGAAAGAAGTACCTAAGGAAGCACCACATAGGAAATTTTTCTTCTAGACTAGATGAAAAGAAAGAGGTAAGTGTTGCAAAGTTATCATTGATAGTGGTAGTACAAATAACCTATTTTTTGAGGAAATTGCAATAAAGTTGAATTTGGAAAGAAGAAAACATCTGAAGCCTTATAGGATACATAGATTCAAGATGAGCACAAGATACTAGTAAGTGAGTAATTTTTAGTAAAATTTTATAAGGGCCATATCATGATGAAGTACTATGTAATATTATGCCAATGGATGTATGTCATATGTTGTTGGGTAGACCTTGGTAGTATGATAATAAAGCTATACCCAATGGGAGAAATAAAACCTATACCATAACATCTAATGGAACAAGAATCAACTTGAAACATTTGGAAGATGGACCTGAAAGTGGAGTATGTGGTACAACTAGAATCAATTTGGTAGATGGAAGGAAATTTTTGGATGGATTGAGACATGAAAACATGTGTTTTTCTTTGATTCCAAGGAAGTACGAAGCCCTAGATGTAGAGAGAATTGCCAGAAGAGAAGAAGAATCACCAGAGAAGGAATTCAATGAACTATTGATGGAGTACCAAGATATTGTATCAGAGAATATGCCTGATGGATTACCACCAATCCAGATTATCAAACATCATATGGATCTTATTCTAGGAGCTATTTTTCCAAACAAAGCTGCACACCAGATGACACCAACAGAGAATGCGGAGCTAAACAAATAGATACAAGAACTATTGAAGAAAGGATTGATCACAAAAAGTATGAGACCATGTGTGGTACCAACTGTACTTGCACATATGAAAGATGGAGAATGGAGGATGTGTACAGATTAAAGAGCTATTAATAATATCATAGTGAATTATAGATTCCCATTGGCTAGGAAGAATGACATCATGGGAAGTCTGAGTGGAGAAAATTATTTCACCAAGATAGACCTAAAGAGTGGATACCATCAGATTAGGATCAAAGAGGGAGATGAATGGAAGAATTATTTCAAGAAAAATGAGAGACTATCTAAGTGGTTGGTCATTCCATTTGGACTAACTAATGCACCTAGTACATTTATGAGGCTAATGAATGAAGTCTTGAAGAAATTATTGGGTAAGTTTTTCATTGTTTATCTAGATAATATTTTGATTTTCAATAAGACTAAGGAAGAACATTTGGAGAAAATCAGACAAGTATTTGAGAGGCTAAGAGAATAAAATTTATTGATAAACATCAAGAAGTGTAGTTTCATGAAGGAATAACTAGTATATTTGGGGTTTGTGATATCTACAAAAGGATTAAAGATGGACCCTAAGAAGGTTAGAGCAATAGTTGAATGGCCTACATCAATGAGCATTGGTGAGGTAAGATCATTTTATGGACTACCAAGTTTTAATTGGAAGTTCATCAATAATTTTAGTAGTATTTGCACACCCATGACAAAGACAATGAGGGGCGACTGAAAGGAATTCAAGTGGACATCAGGAGAACAAAAGAGTTTTGAGTTGTTAAAGAAAAAGGTTAAAAAAAACCTCTATTAGCACTACCAAACTTTGATAAGGTATTCCAAGTAGATTTTGATGCTAGTGGAAGTGCAATAGGAGTTGTGTTAATTTAGGAAGGGAGACCAATAGCCTATTCTAGTGAAAACTCGAATGATGCTAGAAGAAGATATTCAGTTTATGATAAGGAATTCTATGAAATAATACAAGCATTGACGAAGTGGATGAATTACTTGTTACCTAAGGAATTTGTGATGTATTTGGATCATCTAGATTTACAATATTTGAATATTCAAGGGAAGTTGAACTAGAGACATATGAGATGGGTAGAATTCTTGCAGAGTTACACATTTATGTTGAAGCACCAAAGTGGAAAGTCAAACAAGGTTGTAGATGCATTGAGCAGGAGAAGAATTTTTTTGATGGAGATGAGAATTGAATTATTAGGTTTTGAAGAGCTAAAGTGTATTTATGAGGATGAAATTGATTCTACAAAGGCATGGAAGGCTTGCAAGGAACTTGTAGAGACATATAGAAGAAAATGGTTGGACTACTTCATTTAGGAGGGTATGATATTCAAAAACAATCATCTATATATCCCTAGAAGTTCAATGAGAGATAATTTGATCAAGGAAAATAATCGTGGAGGATTAGTAGGAAATTTTGGAATTGATAATATTGTAGAACTGGTGAGTGAGAACCATTTTTACCATAGATGTATAAGGATGTTAAGAAATATGTTCAAAGTTGCAAGATTTGTTTAGATGCAAAAGGAAATAGTCAAAACTCTCGAATGTATACACCATTGATAGTACTAGAGATACCATGGGAAGAAATTAGCATGGATTTTGTGTTGGGATTAGCTAAGACACCAATAGGATTTGACTCTATATTTGTGGTTGTGGATGAATTATCTAAGATGGCGCATTTCATACCTTGTAAGAAAACCATTGATGTAATGCATGTTTTACACCTATTTTTCAAGGATATTGTGAGGTTACATGGACTACCAAAGAGTATAGTATCAGATGAAGATACTAGATTCATTGGATATTTTTGGAAAATATTATGGAAGAATATGAAGATAAATTTGAAGTATAGTTCAACATTTAACCCACAAACAAATGGAAAAAAAGAAGTGGTGAATAGGAGTTTGGGGAACTTGTTGAGGTGTTTGATTTAAGGTAAAGTAGGAAATTGGGACATAATAATACAACAAGAAAAATTTGTATACAACAACTTAGTAAACTAGAGAATAGGGAAGACACCATTTGAAATTCTGACTGGACAATGACCCAGAGGATTAGTAGAATTAAGAGATCGGTAGGGAGAATAAAAGGAGTGCAGAGGAAGAATAATTTATAAGATTCATGGAGATAATGCATACTCAAGTTAAGGAGAATCTGGAGAAGATGGACAATACATACAAGGAGAAAGCATATGATAAGATAAGACATAAAGAGTTTGCAATAGGAGAGGAATTAATATGTTTGAGAAAAGAAAGATTTCCAGCTGGGACATATGATAAGTTGAAGATGAAGAATTTTGGACCTTTTAAGATCATCTAGAATTTTGATTCTAAAAACTCATATGAAGTGGAAATATTATAGGAATTTTTCATATCACCTATATTCAACATTGCATATCTATTCCAGTATCATGAAGGAGAGTCACCAAAGGACAAATAAATTGGTTTTCTGGACTAGATAGCACATCATCTAGAGGAAATTGAAGAAATTTTAGATAATAGAGTTGGACACAGTACCAAAGGAAGAAAATACAAGGAATATCTAGTCAAATGGAAAGGAAGGCCAAAGGAAGATTCATCATAGATATCTCAGGGTGAGGTGGATTGCTTTGGCTTTCCTCTAGCCCCAAGAAAGTGAGAGGCTCACTTTTCTCCAATCTTGGGTGTCTGATGTAGGAGCATCTTAGGTTGCAAGAAATCTTGCTTCAACCAAAAATATTTGCATTCATGTTGACTTGCATTTTAGTAGTTAACTATCAGGAACCAATCTCAGTATTTCATACCACATTATACCAAATTGTAACATCAGAGCTTATAGAGATGGATATATGGTATTCATTGCAACATCTACATATCCAAAATTCATTTTTTTTGGAGATCTCGGTATGAAGATATCGCTAACAGAATACTAGTTGTAATTGGACAGAGAGCATTCACTGACCAGTCTTGGATTTTCAAGTGTGTGGACCCATCTCATGACTTGAAAAGCTTAGGAAACCATTTCATAAGGATGAATATTCATCAAGGAACCTTTGTTCTGATCTACATCATTTTTATCCAAGGATGAAAAGAGAATCATATGTTTTGGCCGACCTTCACACATTTCATCAACTTTGGGCTTTGAGACCTCTCGAGGCCAACATGGAACATTTCCAGAGCTGAGAATTGATATATATGAGCATTGTGTAGTTTCATTAGGAGATAAGTAAGTAAGTGATATTAGAACAAGGATATGTGATATAAGGGTTTTGATCCATGTTGTATTTCTGGGCATAGCACCACATCATTCTGTAATCTATAAGATAGAAAGCAGGACATGTTGCATATGAATCACTGATTGTTAACTATATATTCATATAATATTTTTGTTCCAATTATTTGAGTTCCATTGTGTTTAATATTGCTGAAATATTGGAAAGTCCTATTTTAGGACCCTCCATCCTTGACTATGCCAGTGTCCTAGTTCAAAACTTGCTCTACTTTGTTTGGCTAGTTGCTTGCCTTCTATTTATACCGGCTAAGATTGGGAGGTGGAAAAATTGCTTTAGGTTGACTCGCTTGTGCTTTAATAGTATTTTGATTTTTAATTTTCTTTGTGATTACATGTGTGTAATGTGATCCCCCATGCCATTTCGTTCAATGTTCCTCTCTCTTTTGTAAATTATTCTATATGTACCTTCATTCTTCTCTATGTTGTAATTATTTTTAATTTGTCTTGTGTTTTCCTTTTGGGGATAGTGAAAGACATTGAAACATTTATGTCTCTTCCATGTTTACCCAAAATCTTTGTCTTTACCTTTTTTCATTTTTCTTGGTTTTCTCTTTCGGTAATGATGCAAGGTGTTGAGACATTTGTGTCTCTTCCATTTTGATCCAAAATCGTTTATTTTTTATTTGTATTGTGTTTTCCTTTTGTGGATGAAACAAGGCATCGAAACATTCATGTTTCTTCCATGTTGACCCAAAAGGTTTTCTTTGTTTTTGATTTCTTTGTGTCATTCTTCTAGTTCTATGAGTATTTGGGGAATGGTGACAATTCCATGCTCTATGACAACATTGTAGCACATAAATACTAACCCCAAATCCATAGATTTCTTATGGGTTTTTGGGGCAACCCTTCCTTCCTATTTCGCAAGATAGCTTGCTTCAGAAACATATGACTTGGAATAGGGTTTTTTGAGGAGAGCTCTCATGTCTTAGGATTAATTTTTTTTGGCTACTTTAAATAAATTTCTCATAGTGATGTTGTAGCAACTTCTTTAAAGTGGTGGCATACAATGATGACATGTTTTGGAAAAATTTCATGGTGTGATTTTCATTTTTTCTTATGATTTGTCCTCTTCTTAGAGGTGTCATTTGGTTTGATTTGGTCCAAGTGTGTATGATATACTAACATGGCATGATATGAACAAGGTATCCTATGGTCCATGATTTGACACTTTTTAATTTTCCTCTCTTGGAGACATTAGGAACAATGCTCCCTAAGAGGAAGACCATTACACGAACAAAGAAAAATCCCCTTTAACAAAATTTTTACATGACATTCAAAAGAATTTACAAAAAACATTTTCATTGTGGTACCTTATTAAAATTATCAAGAGGTAAACCTTGGTATGGTTTGTATGATGAGAAATCAATACACTAGCATGAATTTCTCATTAAACGGTGGGAAATCGATACACTAGCAGGGGAAGTCAACACATTGGCATGCCTTTCTCACTAAACCAATTCATTGGGACAAATCACCTAGTGGACAGGCTGAGGTTCCAGTACCCTAGAGTGAGCATACATATTTTGGGACAAACTCACCTCATGAATGACTTGAATTTTCGTGGCCCCAAAGCGAGTAGCATTTGTTATGGACAAAAAACCACCACATCACATCATGTTGAATTGACCGTGCTTGGTTGTTTGACAGTGTATGATCATGTATCTTTGTTATTTCTGCATACTTAAGTGTCTTGGATATCTACTTTAGTGTCGATTTTATATGTGGTCATCCTCTAACTAAAGTGGGGGAAAAATGTAGTAATGGAAAAAAGTAGCCTTTTTCTTGCTTGATCTAATAATTAGCATTAAAACTAAACTAATGGTGTCTTAGAGTGGTTTTGTAATGTATTTCACACATTCACATCATTTTAGGACCTTTATTTAACTGAATCATGACTTAATTGGTCCTTTGCAAAGGTGTTGTGAAGTGTTGTAACACACTTTCACACTTTTCTAGGACTTATTTGCTTAATTAAACCTTATGGGCCCCTTCCTACAAAGAATAAGCATAATTTGTACCTTGTTTAAGTGATGTACAATTTTTTAAAGCACTTTCAAATTTATCTAGGTAGCCTTAATTCATTGTGGTTAAGTGGAGTTATTAAACCCCCTTTTAGGCCTAAATTTTGACACCTCCCGAGGATCTTTCCTGACAATTATAAATTGCATATCAAATTATTTCGTTGGGAAAAATTTGGTTCTGGTAACCTAAGCTTGGACCCATTCACCCTTAGTGGAAAATGATTCCTCCCTTAATAAGACCCCCCTTTCTTAGTTGATCTAGAATGGGTTTTTGGCCTTCTTTTAGCTCCTCGAAGCTCGGTCATGGAAATTTAGCCAGGACCCATTCGCCTTTGGTGGAAAATGGGTCCTCCCTTAATGAGACCCTAATTTTTGAATTTCATTCTAGTGAAAATTTAATTATTTTTCTTTCAAGATTGGGTGTTGGCCTTAGTTCTTTGAATTTTGGGGTTAATCTCCTAATTTAGTATAAATAAGGGGTGAATTCACATTGTTTCTCCTATCAAGAGCTAACAAGATCTAGCAAGTTTATCAACCATTCAAATGGTCAATAATTAGAGGATTTACAAGGAATTTCAAGGCATATTTTAAGTTTTTATTGCAGAAATTTGAAGTCCTATCATCATGTCAAGGATTTAATTCATTCATGTTGTTGAGCTAAGAAGTGAATGTTGCATTGAGGATTCATTTTCAATCATTATTCTACATCCAATATCTTCATTCTTCATGGCCACTCCATGATTTTTTGTATATTTAATTTACAAGATAAAATCCAAGATGACATCATTTACATCATTTCATGTTCATGCTTCATTTTCTTATTTCATCATTTGGTTTAATTACCTACAAGGGGTTTGACAGAGGAAAAACACCATTCAATAATAAATCAACAATTTTTTCTTGCCCTTGACTGTGTGATTGCATATTTTATAGGTTGAATATCAAGTTGAGCAAGATTTTGAGAAAATTTGTCAAAGTTGCAAAGTTTCAAAAGTTTTCATTCAAAGTGCAAGATCATAGAAAGAGATCTATAGAATTAACTATAGGATTCCAGAACTTGATAAGCGATATTTAAAGAGTGTAGACATTAGGGTATAGGATCCTAGAATCAGTTTTTGAAAACCCTAAAAGGACCAATTCTCCCTTGAATGGGAATGAGTCCTCCATAGCTCAAAAGCAACAATTTTTTGGCCAAGTACATAGCTTTTTATGCTCTTAAAAAATTCCTCATAGTTGCTATAATAGTTAGGTTACATTTTTGGTTTTTATTAGTATCTTATTTTGCATAATTTGAAGTGAAATTGGTCTTGGAAAATAAGTGATCCATATCATTTTGGATTAGATCCTATTTTCCCACCATTTCAATTTTCATTCCTTTTAGTACCACTAATTTTCCCTCCAATTCAAACTTTAGTTCCATTTTCTAGAAGTTTTATGTGACGTCTCCTAATGAGTGTAGTTAGTAGATACCTAGGACCATTTGTTTTTTCGATGCCAATAACATGAAAGTCATCCTTAATCTCATATCCTCCTAGATTAATATTTAACTTTGGGAGATATTTCTATTTCATTACATGGGGAAAATTTCAACCATTATAATATTAAATCCTTTGAACTAATTTATCTTAAGGCCTTTGTTGGTCACTAGTAACTCATAATTGAACTTATGAGTGGCACCAAAGTAAAATTGAACCCTTCAACCTCACAAGAGTCCATGGATGCAAAATTGATTATAAATTTGAGTACTAGAGAGTGTAGCAAGATTGGTTCCTAAGATGAAATATTCTCATTTTGTTTGATCTTCATCTTCTTTTATCTCTTTTTTGGGTTATTCTTCACTCTTTAGTTCAAGCTTATCAAATATTGAGTCATCATCATACCTTACCTCAATATAATGAACTTATCCTTTCCTAGGGCATCTATGTGTATACTACCATGGGTCCTTGTAATTGAATAACAAATTCTTCCTTCTCAATTTATTCCTTACCTTAATGTATAGTCTTGGTGGAAACTCTTGGTCTAATTTTCTTTGAAGTCTTCTTTAGAATAAAGTTTTCTTTTTGGAGTGTATTATTTGGCATGGAAGTATCTAGTCTCAAAGCCTGATTGATACCCTCATATAAGGTATGTGGTTAAAAATTATTAACTACCCTTTGAGAGATTCAATTAACCCTTCAATGAAGAGCATAATCAATTTTCTCTTTGTGATGTTTGGCATTATCATTGATAGCTTTTGAAAATCTATTATTACATAGTCCTTCACTAAACCAAATTGTTTGAGCTAAGTAAAATATTTTAAGTAAGCTGAAATATCCTTTTGATTAAACCTATAAATCAAATTTTTGCAATATTCATCATATGAGTTGATTGATTCATGCCCTGAATGACTTGATTGAGGTACAATCACTCATATGCAATACCCTCCAAATAAAAGAGAGAAAAATTGATTGCTTCATATAAAATCAATAGTCTAAGGGATAGACATGTGTTTAACTTTCAAAACCACACACAATCTAAGAATTTATTTTATCCATCATTGGGAAAGTGTATCAATTTCACCAAAAAAAATATACATCTCTTTGAAATACTTGCAACCTAAGCTCAAGTCTATAACCATTCCAAAAAATATTCATGTTCATATAATTGGTGAGTGAAACTTCACTTCAAATCTCCTTGGGAAGAGTTTTATATTCTACATGATATGCCCTAATATCATCAAACAATGATTTATGGGCTTCATGTTTTGGAGTCTCCACCTCCTTATGTAGAAAGGTAGGTCAATTTAACCTTGTAATTGAAACATGAATAAACCTTTATGTGTGGATATAAGTGGCATAAATATTATTACCATATGACACACTTTCTCCACACATAAGTTATCTAGGTATATTCATATTATTTTCCATATTTTGAAATAACTATACCATCATATCAATTATCAAATTAAGCTTTATTTTAGCTCAATCCTCTAAGTTGTCATTACTATTCATTCTCCTCTATCTTTTATATACTATTATTCTATACACCAACTTCTAAAGGAGATAATTAAGTCTCTAAAATCTCTACATATCGTATTTATTTCTTGATATCCCTCATATGATATATAGTTACTTTATCACTATACGACATAAAAATAAAATATAGAAAATTTATAAATTTGAACACATAGTTTGGAAAGATCACTAGCTTTGATAATATTATAATTTATTGATATAACATAATTATGCAAATATAGATTTTAACTAATTTGAGCCCTTTTTTAAATCTTAATTATTTGAGACAAATAATATTGGGTTTTAATATTTAACTCATATCTTATCAATATCATATTGATTCACTATTTACATCACATTATTACTATTACAATAAATAATAACAAAAATAATAATAAATGTAACCATCAAGATCCTTTCATTATTACAATATAATCTAAAAATACATACAAAATAGACTATAACTTCATCATATGTAAGAGCAATAAACTACCATGATCATACCCATGAGAAATGATAATCGACGGCACAATATGGATATATCTATGAACAATTAAGCTCTAATGCAACCTCTATGTGAGTTTTTCCTCCAACCAAACTGGGGGCATCATCCAACCTATAAAATCAAAGGGATTTAATTTTCTAATATTTGATAAATTTGAAATATTTCATCCTCAAATCCACATGATTAAACACACATGATAAAAATAGATTTTGGAAGGAATTTTGGTTAAGTGTTGATGGGTATGTGCAGGATCATGATGGGCCAAAAAGTGGTGATATGTAAGTGATATGATGACCCATGTGGCTGACAACTTTTTTTTAACCCAAATTGATGAAACGAAAAAGGTTTTTAAAGGATATTCTTAGCTTTCCACCAATGTAAATTATGCTTTACTTTGAATTTAATAAATAATTATTATTCATTTTGCATTTGAATTAAGACTAAAGTCCTCATTGATAGGGTGATTGAAAAACATCTAGATAGCTTTCAAAGGGTATCACATTTTTTAAATTTGAAACATGTGACACATTCTATTCTTCACATACTATAGGATTAAAAAAAATAGAATTGAATTTCATGAATTTTTTACCAAGTGAAGGTGGTCAGATGTATGAGTTTTTATATTTTTTAAAAGTTGTAATAAAAAAATCATAACCAATTATTTACTTGGAAAAAAATTACAAAAAAATATGCATCACATCGAGACATCGGTCTTCTACTTATATCTAAAATCTTATAAAAAAAATCTTATCATTTTATTGTGGTTAGGGTGGTCAGACATACACCTACTTATTTTTTCCCTGAAATTCAAGTACTACGGTATTGAAATTTCAAATTTTCACCAAATAGATTTTTTTAAAATAAAATAAACCTAGTAGTTTAGAAACTACATTCAATTTGCAATAAAAAAATTTCTTACATATTTTTGAAATAATATAGTTAACTTATTCAATTTTTTATGTCAAGTTGCCTAACTCTGATTTTTTTGAATTTTATTGCCATTTAAGGGCCTATTTTTTCCATGATGATCTTGCACATGCCCAGATCATGATTGTATATGAAAAAGAAAATTATTTTATATCCTACATAAATGGAATAGATTGGTCACCATGTACACCTACAACTTAAAATTTGAATAGTGATCATTAATGGAAAAAATCTATTTTTAAAGTATTGGAACTAATAATAGACTAATAGAAAAAATATGAGATTAGTTGGGAAGCTAAGAGAGTGGAAATTTAGGAATAAATATTGATGATTGAGGGTCAATCATATCTTAAGATTCAAACCATATGATGAGGAATTGGGAATTGAGAAACAATCATTCTTGTTAGGGAAAATGAAAATGCTCACTATGAAGAAGGGAAGAGAAAAATTGGAAGAAAAGCATAAGTTTAGGAAGGGAAAACACACATCAAATAGAAAAAGGGAAGAAAAATGATAAACCTATTATATACAGACTTAGATTGACTAGAAATAAGACATGACACAAAACCAATACAGATTACATGAACCATGAATGTCTAAACCATGATCTTATAAGACCATGTACCCTAATTTAGTTTTTGGTTCTAAGTTCCAATAATAAATATTTATCCCAATGTCACATACAAAATACAAATTATCTCTCAGAATTTTTGACCCATGTGATGCATGCATCCATAAAATTCTTATGTGACAAATAAATACTAATTTACATTATATTATTATACAAGGTGAACAACACACCTTTTCCTGAAAAATGACATTATTTTGTGGTAACTATATGCATAAGAATTCAACTAGATATTACATGTGTATTGTAATTATAGCATAAAAATTATTCATCCAATTTTTGACCATTAATATCTTGGAAAAATATTTGGGCATTATAGTTATTGAATCACTAGGGAAATACTCCTTGCACAAGCTCTTGGGTGTCACCAATATCTCATTTACATAAGGGCCAATCCCCTAATCTAAGAGTTGATTCAATCATAGTTCTTTACCTTCTCATGGCTCTCATAGTTCTCCTTTTCCAAATATCTAGGGGATGGTTCAAACACTATTGAAAATTGTCTAATACTTAGCAACCCTATGCATGATGTGATGCTAGTAAGAAAAATATAATTTCTCTAATAAAAAATGATAATACCCTTAAAAAGATACTTGATGTATATGTTAATGTCTAGGAGAAAACTAAAAAGTTTGTGGCTAACAAGGGTTGAGAACCTTGCCAACTTGATGGGGCACTTATGAAAATTGTGATCCACCACTTATTAAATTTATTACTTGTTACTTTTTTGTATTAATCTATCTTTTATTAATCCATGATAAATAGTTTCCAATAGTTTCATTGTGTGATGATTAAGTTGTTATGTTGTGATTAAAGTGCCATCAAGGTTCAAACTCCATTAGGGTGTAATTTTTGAGAATTTATATTGGGGAGTTGCTAATAGTGACATGATGCGATGGTTAAGTTGCTATGTTGGTATTCTTGCCATCAAGGTTCAAACTCCATTAGGGTGTAATTTTGAGAATTTATATTGGGGATGAGGTCCCAAATTTGTGACCTCTCTAGTTCATAGGTCTTGGTCAAAATAATTTACCACTCTTAATAAGAATATCCATGCTAAATAGTTATTTATGATATTACTATAAATCTTTACCTTACCTAAAACTTAATTTTTTTATTCCATTCCGTCCATCTTATTAAAGATATATTAAATAAAATAAAACATTATTTATAAAAGAGGGGAGATTTAATCGGGATCTAAAACAAAGTGTACCTACAAATTTAGGTTTACAATTTAAACTCTTCATGGTGTAACTATAATATAAGAGGAAACATGAATTAAAATGATTTTTTTCCTCATTAAAACATAGCTTATAGTTTTTGAATTTTCCCCCATTCATCCACCTTTTTTAATTGGGATATTTTACATCAAACCCATATAATAATTTAGCTACCCAATACGAGAGCACAAGCCCTAGGTTGAAACCTCTTCATCTTAGAGCCAAGGATTGAGAGATATCAATTTGACCAAAGTTGTTTGGGGCATGATGGCACACCCTATTTTATATCACCTTTTTCACTATGTTACTTAATCATGATGAAAAGATGCCTGAAAAATCTTGTAATAACAAAAATATGATTTTAGGTTATATATATATATATATATATATATATATTAATGGAGGTCATCCACAAATTCTTTTTTTCTACCTGATACAGGAGCACGAGCCTTCTTGGGCTAAACCTCTTCGGCTGAGCGGTATCCATTCTGCCAAATTCGCCCAGGGCACAATCCCGACCTCATCCCTTTTTCGGTGTCGGAGCCTTTGCACTCAATAAGACTTGATCCCTGGTGGGCTCATTTAGAACCTTTCAACTTCACCAGTAGACCAATGGCCCATTGCCTTTAGGTTATATTATGAGTTCATTATATCATAAGATGAGACTAACTTTTATTTCGGTTGATGAGTTGGATGTAGGAAAAATAATTTCAAATAGTGTGTTTAATCTAAAATAAATATAAGTATTTTGATGGTTCGTATGTATTCATAAATATATATATTATCATGTATTCAATTGTTTTTATGTGACTATAATTTATATGTATATAAGAATGGAAAGATTTATTTTATATATATATATATATATATATAATTGCAATCAATTAAGAGCTTGAATGTAGTGAAGGTAGTGTGAATATTTAATATTTTAATTTAATTAAAATAATTATTGTCGAAGACATCAATTGGATGCTTTAAATGCAAGTACTATGTTTGAACTATAACTTTAATTCAAATTAGAGGAGATTAATTGAGTGAATTAAGGTTGAAGTGTTTTGGAAACTAGGCCTTAATGATCGGGATCATGGAAATGAATTGAAGGGAGAATAATCGGTTCAAGGAAATACGCAAAAATATAGGAGAAAATATGGGAAATGAAAAGAGCATAAAGGAGATTGAAGAGAAGAAAAAAAGTGGAGGGATAGAAAGGAAATAAAATATATTTTTTCATTTTGAAATGAACATTTTAAACTAGTATGTGTTTATTTTTGGGATTATTTGCTTGATTGATGAATTTCAATGGATTTCAAAAAGTATAATAAAATGTCTTTTTCTTACACTTCAAACTTATTTTTTTGGGTTTTTTTTTGTATGTTATATGAATATTATTTTAAATCCCCAATATTTTAGACATATGGTAATAAGGGTTAATTTTTTAAACCCTAATGATGTGGGATTTCAATGTAAATATATGAGTATGTTTTTATAAACCCGTTTATTATACCCTTTGTAAAATTAGAGGTTAAATTGTATAAATGTTGGCCTTTTATCTTTGTGAACATATGGTTGTTATTGTTTAAGAAAATTCTAAAGTAATGTGTAAATTTTGGCCTATTTATGATTTAATCTTTATCTTGTTTCTCAATACTGAGTAAGTATTCATTTAAGTGTGTTAGGGTTTTCAAATGAACTTATCTTTAAATATCGAATAGGTTAATTTCTATCCTATTTGACTTAATTATTATTATTAGAATTATTTTTTTTATAAATCTATTTAACTCTAATAGAGTTGTTTTATATTGACCTATTCGATTTTGTTATTAATTCACATAGTCATGTTATTTGCCAAGTATAACTGGCTCTAATAGAGTTGAGTTTGATATAACCTATTCAACTTTGTTATTACTAATTGAGTTATGTATGTGATATCCTATTTGAATTTATTGTTAATACAAGAGTATTATATAGGTTAGCCTATTTGGTTTTATTGTTGTGAACATAAATATGCTATGTACTTATCCATTTTAGTATTATTTTGAATACATTAGGAGAATAGTTTGAGAAGCCTTTCAAATTTTTTGTAGTATCATTTTATAATTTATATTTTGTTCTAATTTAAGCCTTTTGGCTAATCTGAGTTGAATTTTTGTGAACAAGAGATATGACTATTCTTTTATCGAACAAAGATAGGTTTTTAGTAAACATTCTCAACTTTAGTACTTATATATAAATATATTTAGTTCAATTAAATATTCTGATTTATTATGACATACATTAAAATATGATTTTGTTTATCCTTTTGGTCTAGTCTATAAATAGATAAATGTTTATTGTTTTAGACTTTTTGCCTTATGTATGAACAAATAAATAATTTTTTTTATAATATTATTGGCCTAATTTTTTGAACAAAAATGTGTTTTTGTGGTAGCCTTATTTACCACATTTAATTGTGTTGATCATCACAAATTTTTGATTGAAAATGAATAAATTTTATTGGGTTTATATACATAGCTTTATTGATATGAAATAGAGTAGACAAATAATATAAATCCTTTTGTAAGTTTGAATATATAGTTAAATTGTATAATATTTCTTATGTTATATATATATGAGCATACAATTATATTGAGAAGGGTGGATCAATATCACAATATTTTACTTTTCCAAATTTAATAAATTACAATAATAATACACATGTAAGATCTAGATATTATGTACACAAGAAGAACACACAATTTATGTGAAAACCCTTATGGGAGGAAACCTTGGAAAAATATTTAACTTATTATAAACTTTATTTTGTAAGCACCAATCTACATGAGCCACAAATCCCCACTTGTAGGGTCTGTGAGAATCAACCCACTAGAGATACCAATCCCCACTTGTAGAAGTCGTAGGAACCAACCCACTAGAGACACTAAGCCCCACAAAAGAGCACAATCTCAGCAAGAGACACCAATCTCTTATTTTGATAGGTACCAACCTTCAAATTATTCAAAGGATGATATTGTCTTCACAAAGATCTGATTATAAATTCACTTTCTTTCACAGCTTTACTTTTGGATGATCTAATGGTTATCATACAAGTGTTCTCCTTGATGACTTAGTATGTAGATGATGTAATCAATTTCCTTCACAAGTCTTCTTGATGATGATGCAACAACTTTCCTTCATAAAATTTCTCTCAAATAATGCAACACTTTCCTTTTTAAGTCTTCCTTAATGGTTGATCTAATTTTAGTTACACATTTTTTCCCAATTTGTGCATCATATATTTCTCCCTTCACAATCTCAACACTCTCTTCATATATTTTAATATAGATCTGATTTACTCTTCATATTCTCTTCTCTAGATTTTCTTGAATCTGCTTGTATTCCTCTTCATAGTCTTCTCTGAAAATCTAAATAATATTACATTAAAAAATTTCTTTTCTAACTCCTTTTTATACCTTTTCACATCCCTTCATAAAAGGAGGCAATTATTCCAAGGGGGTTGATCTCTTGTGAAATTAATATTCTGCTGCACCAAGAGAGGAAACTTAAGGGAGGTTGGCCTTATCAAAGAATATTAAATTTAATTTATTTTGACTTCCCCAAAAGAAGTGACTATGCCAAGAGAGCCAAACTTCAAAGGATGCACGATGTAGAGAATCTACCAAAAATCACAAACCATTAAGGGTACTTCTAACCCTAACATAACTTGAGAATATCAATTATTGATTCACTTAAAATTTCATCAAAAATCTCTTCATTTTCAATCGAATTTTATATGGAAAAAAAAACTTCAAACCATCAGTTCTATGTTCTAAACTTCCATGAGACCTTAATATAGTTGAATCATCATTATTTTAACTAATTCAAGGAAATAACCAGATTAGAGAACTTTGAACCAATCAACATGACCATCATACACTCCCAAGACACCATTTGCTCCTTGACTCCACATTGCTCAAAACACCAAAATAACAAGTTTTTCTTCTAGAATTTTCCCAAACCATTGATACACATTTAACATCATCACTTTGACAGTTTCAAGAAAAATACACTCACTCATATCTTTGTTTTCACATAATCACACCTTTCTTGCAAACAAAACACAAAATTGCTAGTAGGTCTCCGAATTTGAAAAATAGGTGATACTCTCAATCCACCTTGAAACCTCATAAAATAAATGCATATTTAGGAACCCATTATTTCTAAATTAAACATATCAAAAAACATTATAGGGCTTCTTTGAAAGATTTACCAGAACAATTGACTTTCCACAGGAAAAGAGCCTCAATTAGGCCTAATTTGTGAATCAAGTACCTTTAAAATAATTCCAAACCCATAGATAACCAGAAAAATTCTCTTACTAGGTTCTAAAACCATCGAATCTACAACCTTTTGAACTCTTAAGTCTTTTTATAGGCCACAAAACTCAAACCCCTATTCTAGGCTTTTTAATGCTCCAAGGAATGAGGGTTTATAGGAAATATACCTTCCCGACCTCATTGTTCTTAACCTTTTCCTCAAAAATATTATAAATAGTCCATACAAACTATAGGAACCTTTCTCTAACCTATTTGAATACTTTTTCAATAGATTCTACTTTGAAACCATTAAATTTCATGGTAAAACTCATAATTTCAAAGAGAACTACAACCCATCTTTGTGCAAAGTCATTCCCCTATAGCTACCCACACACTACACTAAACAGACATTAAAATAACCCATACCACCGATCTATCAAGTGTCCATTAGTGGAATGGTAGCAAAAACACTTAAAGGACTCTCAAACCCTTAATTTTGAGGGTTACAAACCAGTTTAATTAAAATATGCTCTTATTCACCCTAGAATTGAATAAAAATATTTAAATCTTCACCCAAAAGGTTCTAACTCTACTTTATTAGGAATTAAAATTGAAAACACAACCTAAATATGCTGAATAAATTGTACAAGGCCTGAAAAATCAGAACAAAAACATTGTTGCAGTGTACTTTTAGTACTAAAATTGTTCAAGATACAAAGCTCTTCCTTTTTCTCGACTCTTACAAGTTTTATAAAGCTTTTAAAATAGTTAAGGAAAATTCTTTTTCAATTCCAATGACCCATCTCTTCATTTCCCCACAAAATACTCTTCAACTTCCTTTTTTTTTTTTTGGCAACTTTGCAATTTGTGCAACAAAACTAAATTATTTGCAAATCAACATAATTGACCCCCTAGAGACCTATATGAGAATTTATTACATTATTTATGACCACACATGACCATTTTATATTGCTTTACTTGAAGATTCAAAATTTTCAAAAATATTTGATGGAGACTTAGCAATGTCTTTAGGTGCTCTTGCACCAAGGCATCTATTTCCTGTAGATACCAAAAATTGGTCTAGGCCTGCGAGTACACATTCAACATAATTTTCTATAGTCCATGGTCATGATTAAATAATGTTAATTATTTAATTAACCTTTCTAACACATATTTCCTCTATTAATTAAATATCCCTTTTTAATTAATTCATTAATTCATTATTAATCTTTATTCAACTTGATTAATTAGATAAATCACATTTATTTAATTATGTCGCTAACTTATTAAATCCTCTTTCATAATTAAATATCTGTATTATTTGATTACCCCCCCTCCACCCACCGCCCCTCCCCTTTTTTTCATATGTCAACTATAATTAAATATCTTTATTTAATTATTCATTTAACCCCCTTTTCAACTATAATTAAATATTTATTATTTAATTATTGAATTCCACCCTTTTCGAAAGTCAAATTAAATAAATTATCTTTATTTATTTAATTAAATCTTATATTTTTGAATGTTGAATTAAATTAATATTTAATTAACATTTAATTATTTATGTCACATTCCTCTATCAATCAGTTATCTAATCGTCCACTTACCTTCTGACTTGAGATCTATTTTTAGTTCTTCAGTTATCTCTGAAATCAACTGCTAATCATCTCTGCAAGAAGACTCTCTGTCACAACTAGTCAATTAACTAGTTCTAACTTATATGCATGTATGCATCTATTAATTAAATATCTTTTATTTAATTAATTAATTTAATTATGCATTTGAATCCTCATCTTCAAGTTCTGACTTTGTCTTTGACATTCAAAGTCTATTTCTTCTATTTTCAAAGATTCTTAACTGAAGATTAAGATCTTGTTCTATTTTTAGTCTTTCCTGACTCATGTTCTAACTCATGTTCTATCTGAGACATAACTCACATCGCATGACATTCATCAATCTCGTCCTTCGATCTCTCTTTCAATCTGAGCCGATCGTTTGAAAACCCAAAATCTATAAAATGGCCTCTCATAATCATTATTCCTCCTCCCGAAATAATTCATTTTTGAGAAGAGAGACTATTCTTCGATATTTTGCTTAAACACTCGACAAAGCTATACTTGCATTCAAACATAGAAATCTGAGGGCAAGAATATTGAAAAGGAAAAATGGAGAAGAGCAATCAAGATAATTTGAAGGGATGAACGCATATTCGGTGAGATCATTTTGGTTTTATTAGTTTAGTTTATTTTCATGTTCTTTGTTGTTAGATTTTAGATTATTATTTAGATTAGGATTTAACTTTGTTATTCTAGTACTTGCAGAAAATCTATGATGTGACATTTTTTGAACCTGACATGAACACGCTTCAAAATCCATGCATCTTTTTTTCGTTTTTCTATTTTCTGGTTTTTTGCAGATTTACGTATGACACACTGCATTTGTTAAGGGAAATGACACATTTGTAGCTGCAAGTTGCATCTGTCAAAAACAACGACGCATCCGTCATCACGAACCACATTCGCTAAGTCAAAAACCACATCCGCCTGTCAACAATTTCGTGAACCGCATCCGCCTATCAACAAATTCTTGAGCCGCATCTGCCTGTCAATAGTTGAACCACATCTGTGGCTCAAAAAGCTGCATCTGCCTAGTAAAACTTTTTCATTTTTTTAATTGATTTATGTGCATCCATATTTTCATTTTCGCTTTTGAAGCTTTTTTTATTTTCGCTAATGGTTGATTTCAATTGTGTTAAGGGGGAATAACATAGTGTTTGCAAGACGAAGCTTTGAAGACATTTAAAAACTTAAGAAAATTTTCTGCAGGATGAAAGCTAAAGACCATGAACTACTGATAAATTTGCATGCAGGACCTAATGCCTATGTGTTTATTTATTAAGCAAGTTTTCTTTGGTAGATAGACAATTATCATGGAGCTTAAAATGAATTTTGTGATTGATAGATAGAAAATTATCGTTTGGATTAAAAAGAACCACTATCTTCTTTGTTTGGTGCTTGGGATATATCTGTAACCCTTACGATTCAGTACACCGAAGTATCCTCTCCCCTTGCACAGTCATGCGATCCTAGGTGTAAGAGAAATGGTTGTTGACTCTAGAACTTAGGTCTATCTTGGTGGGAAAAAGTACTCACCCCAAGACGACTCAGACCGATAGCACGCTGAAGCCAAGCATTTTCCAGCCAGTATATAAAAGTGGATTCTAGGGGAAAGCCCAAGAATCATGCGCACTATTCTGATAAGGTCGACAGAAATGGACTATCGTCGACATTGGATAGTGTCCCATGAACGGAATGCCCTTATTAAAAACCTTGTTGTAGAATTACCAAAAACCTATCTATTTATTGGCGTAGTAGGTGCATAACCTATGAAGCCATCTTACAAATTCACAGTTCTTGTGTTGAGGTGACATGTATGCCATGGGAGTTTCATGGGTACAATAGCTTGGCTACCCCATATAAGTGAGTTTCATGGAGGGGAGCCAGTGGGGTCAAGCTACTAGTCATCCGCCTTGAATGTGCGTAGCTAGAGAAATCCAAGTAAGAATTCAACAAGTAATGTCCAAAAAGCCTAGGTTGTAATTGTTTTTCGAGTCTTAATGGTTCTTTCATCACAAAAAATGAAAATACATTGATTGTTGTGTTTTCTCTTTGCTGTATTCATCAAAATCTTGATCAAAAAAACAAAGTCAACAACTTTTGCGAAAAATTCAACTGTCAAAAAACCGAGTCGCATTTGTTAGTTTAATCGCTGCATGTATCATAGTGAGTTGCATCTGTTAGGGGAAACGCCGCATCTGTCTTTCAAAAACATTCACTTTTCATAGTTTGCATATCATGAGTTGCAACTGGCACATTCTGAGTCGCTTGTGTTCATGCAAAATGCATCTGTCAGTTTAAAAACCGCATGTGTCCTGGTAAACCGCATCTGTCAGTTTGTAAACCGCATGTGTCTTAGTAAATCACATTTGTTAGAGGAAAAACCACAACTGTTAGGAAAATTGCATCTGTCAAAATTTGAATTGCAACTGTTAGGTGAACCGCATTTTCCTGTCAATAGAAAACATCAAAAATCGCGAGTTGAGTCTAAAACATCATTGTCACTATTTGCTTTAGGTTTTTAGGATCAACCTTGGATTAGAAACTGGTTAATTTTTCTCATAGACCTTGCATCATTAGGTGTCATATACATCTTAGTTACCATCATTAGGTGTCATATACGTCTTAGTCATAGTACACGTCTTAGCCATAGTCATCCTTAGTTACATGCATATAGGCACTCCCTAGGAAATTGCATATCACATAATAGATAACTTTCCTTGTCATTGGAAACGTTCATCTTCTAGTTTGTTACACTCATTGAACCTAGTCACTTTGGTCCCATTTAGTGAATCTTTTCAGCTCAACAGTCTAGTTCAGAAAATTTACCTTGTCATACTGTCCTTGTCATACAATTAGGTTCCTTGGTTAAACACAAATCCTTGCATGCATTATTCCATAGGTGGTAGGTTATACTCGTCTTAGACTCATTTATCGCCATTAGTCCACTAGAGACACAAATGGGTAGATTTACATAGAAGACATAGATGCAGCAGTTCAAGATCCTGAGTTTGCATCCTTCATGGATGAGTGTTTGCTAAACAATCCACAATGCTATTTTATCAAAATTGCTAGTAGAAGGTGCCACACTACCCGCAGGATTCAATGTCCATACTTTGGCAACACAGTCAACTCAACCAACACAAACTGCGACATCTAATATTTCTATTCCCCAAATAACCACAACGATACCAATAGGTCTATCAACACAAACATCGTCAATTAAAAACACAACCCCTTTTAACATAAAACAGGGTTTAGAATTCACTATGGGAGCAACTTCCTTTGACCACTTTGGAACCAACATGACTAGTAAGAGAACCAAAGTTGGTGGAAATATACCTATACCAAGTCAGACAATTCAGACAGGAAGCATTTTGATACTAACTCAGACCATTTAGACAGGGAATATCCCTATCCCGAATCAGAATATTTTGATAGGATATATTCCCTCACCTAATCATAACCCATCACAAAACATGGCGTATTAGAACATCTACATTGATCCAAATAACACAAACACCATGTCCTTGAAACAAGTCAAAATCCTTCAAAACCAAATGCAGACTATACAACAAAAGATGGATGACATGTCTATGTTAGGAAAATGAACTATATCAGCACAAGACCTATGTCCATGTCTATTTGACAAAGCACTCTATATGACACCTTTCCCCTATGGATACATTATACCAAACTTGCCTAAGTATAATGCGAGGAAGAATCCTTTAGAACATATTAGAGAATTATCAACGACATGCATGGACATATTGTATGACCCCACTTACTTGATGCACCTATTTCCACAAACCCTCATAGGGATAGCATTGGAATGGTTTTCCAAACTACCATACAATATACAATCTTGGGTGGAATTGGCTGAAAAGTTTGTTGAACATTTTTCCTTTAACACAGACAATGAAGTAACCATAGCAACCTTGTGCCACACAACATAATAAGATGGTGAGACATTCATCACTTTCCTCTAGAGATGGAGAAGTTTAGCTAGCCGTTGTCCCATCGAAATACCTGAAACACAAAAGGTCACTATCTTCCTCGAAAACATCAACCCCAAATTGAGAGGTGACTTACGGGTACACTGTTGCACTTCATTCATTGACTTGGTACAAAAAGGGATCATCCTTATAAAGGGCCTTATTGACAAAGGTGAAATCAAAGTACTGGGCAAGAGCTTGATTGTCTAACATCCAAACGTGTTGAATGATAGAAACAAGTTCTGGTCTAGGAATAAGAATGTCATGAATGATGACATAGTTGATGCTAAGAACATAGATACTAGACCAGTTATCTCCCTTAGAGGATACAACCAACAAATAGAGTTGATGAACAATCTTGATCAAATGGCTAACTATGTCCAGAATTCACAACAACAAAGATCACAACAAAGGAGATTTCCAACACGTGAATTTACACCTTTAGGGCAACCAATCGAGGTAGTCTTCAAAGAATTGGTCAAACATAATCTTATCAAACCTTTAGAACCAAGAGAGTATGATATTGGATAGTTCAAACCTTCATGGTGGGTCGATAATGCTTTCTGTGACTATCATCGAATGAAAGGGCACAACCTCCAACAATGTAGCCAATTAAAGAACATCATACAAGACTTTGTTGAAAATGGAACCATAGAGGTTGGTGGGCAGAAAAACACTAAGAACAGTGATCATAAGGTCTTCACGGACCCGTTACATGACCACACAAAAGGAAAAGCCTTCAGTTTGGGACCCCAAAATAATCCATTAGCCAACTATAACATTACCAAGTATGACTATGGTAAAGGAACGGTCATAAACCACCTCCGAGCCACAAATGAGAATGTCAATACTTTCACCATTAAGAAGCATCTTGAATGTAATGTAAACACATGTAGAACTAAGATTACTATTCTTGGTCCTTCTTTTGAGCCATATACGCAAAATTCCAAGTTCAAGTACAACCTTCTCGATCAATTGAGTAAAACCCCCATGCAAATATCTATCTTGGAATTTTTGACCTTATCACCTCAGCATTGATCCATTCTTGACACATCTCTATAGAACACAACTATTCCTATAGACTTAGATGTCAATCATTTCGAAGAGATGGTGGGATATTTGACCAACTCACACCATGCCACATTTTCACAATAGGATTACTCAACTGAAAAGTCAGATCATAATGATTTCTTACATCTTGAAGTCTTAGTCCATCAAAACAAAGTTCGATGAGTCTTGGTAGAAAGAGGAGTAGGTTTGAACCTATGTACCCTTAAATTGGTTAAGGCATGAGGATTCTCGGAAGACTATGTAGATACCTCTAAGAGTATAGTCATCAAGGCTTACGATGATGAGGAAAGATCATCCAAATGAGTTGTCACACTCCCTATCTGAATTGGCCAAGCAATCATGAACACCAGCTTCCAAGTCTTGGATCTCACCCTTTTGTACAACTTGTTGTTAGGTAGGCCTTGGATACACGTAATGAAAGTTGTACCTTCAACATACCACCAATGTCTCAAGTTCCCCTATAATGGCACATAGATCACTATTGATGGTGATCTAGATCCTTTCCAATATTGTACAAGCCTAAGGGACCTTCCACAATGACAAGTTCCTGTTAATCAAGAGGCCTCATCATCCACTTTATCCAAATACGTTGACCCATCATGTCTCACTAAGTCCATTTCATTCAAACCACCATCATCCACTCCAAAACTTGAGATCCAAGACAAAGGTTGTGGCGAATATAATATAAAGGCATCATACTGTGTTAATGAACTGATTCCACCTAAGGCATATGGCCTACCCATGGCAGATAGAAGACAGTCAATGCTCACATTTCATGTTCCCCCTACAACGAAATTGACAAAATGGGGAGAGTTAGGTGAAGAAATTGTGGATCAAGGTGATTCCTGGTTGTATCACGAAGAACTTCAATACCCCTCCCTGTCTATTCAAATAGCCAAGGACCAATATGGAAAAGGATTTAAGATAATGCAAAAGGAAGGCTATGACGAGCATAATGGGTTAGGACTATATCAAAATGGAAGGACGAAACCGATTATTGTCTACCCACGACCAAAATATCTAGGGCTAGGGTGTCAACCATTTAGAATTGGGTTTCTTGGTACTTCGTCAACATTTCAAGAGGAAGTGAATGATTACACAGACATCAAGACATATCATGACACACTTCCCCCTATTTACGACAAACCCCTAGTTTACGATAAACCTCCATTTTATGACAAATCTCCAGTCTATGATGAATCCCCTTACTCAAGTGATGGTGAATGGGAGTCCCTCTCATCTACTAGTACCATGAACATAGATGCCTTATTTGGAGAGTTGGACCTCAATGTGAAACATGTACCAAAACAATCTAGTCCTCATCCTAAGAAACACTTGTCCAAAGTAGAATGGCAAGAGAACTATTATTGGGAAACCCTTGATCATGCATCTTGGGCTTCTGACAAGCCATATTTTGATAAATCAGCCCTCACCATAGTCCCACATCAGAGTATACCTATCCCTAGGAGGAAGAACAAGAAGGAGTTGGTCCAAGACTTCTGCGACCATGTCAACCATTCCATATTCACCTTGTCAGTAGCTACCCTTAAAAACTTTGATGATGACATGCCCCTTGTATATCCCGAACTTATCGACTGGGATCAACAAGTTACACCTATCATAGATACATTCGAGAATGACAAAGCAATTACTGAGTTCATGGGACTTAGAGAAGGCATACCTAAAGGGGACCATAAGGCAGGTTTTACCATAGACTTGGATGATAAAGCATATTTCAGGGAATCTATTTACACCTCTAGTCGCAAAAATGAAAATGAAAATAAAAATGATGAGTCCTTAGGTGAAAACTGAAAGGCACCTTTGGACAATGAAAAAGTCAAAATAAAGGACGTATTCGAGGGCAAAAACCTCTCAGAGGCAACCAAGGATAGAGGTTTAAATATTCTCCCCTTTGAACAGGAAAAGTCACCCATGCTAGTAGAAGAGGTTGTTGCAGTCAACATAGGTACATAAGAGAATCCTCAGATAGTATATTTTGCAGCTTCTTTAATAGAGACAAAACAACATGAGTTCAAGGACTTCTTCAAAAAGAGACAGGTAAACTTTGCATGGTCGTATGCTGACATACCTAGGCTAGATCCATACCTAATATTGCATCATTTACCACTACAACTAGGTATCAAACCAGTCAAACAGAAGTTGAGAAAGATGCATCTGCAAATTGCTCTATTGGTCAAGGTAGAACTTAAGAAACTTTTGGATGTAGGATTCATAAGGATAATAGACTATGTAGATTGGATATCAAATCTGGTACTAGTGACTAAGCCAACTGGGGGCATTCGTATTTGCACTGACTTTAGAGACATCAACAAGGCATGTCCTAAAGATGACTTCCCTTTGCCAAATATCGACATGATAGTAGACCTTACTGTAGGATATGAGATGCTATCCCTCATGGATGGTTTCTCTGGATACAATCAGATAAAGATAGCACCTAAAGACCAACATAAGACAACTTCCACATGTCCATGGGGCACATATAGTTGGAATGTTATGTCGTTTGGCCTTAAAAATGCAAGAGCCACTTACCAATGAGCAACGACTACAATTTTTCATGACTTTGTACATACATTCATGGAAGATTATGTAGATGATATTATAGCCAAATCAGAAACAAGGGAAGATCATTTGAAGGTATTAGACAAGATATTCCAAAGGCTAGAAAATTACAATGCCAGGCTCAATCCGAAGAAGTGTGTCTTTGGAGTCAAATCAGAGAAACTGTTAGGGTATATCATCTCTCCAAGAGGCATTGAACTAGACCCAGAGAAGGTAAGAGCAATCATAGAAATGCCTCCTCCAACCAGCATTGGTCAAATCAGAACCCTACAAGGGAGATTACAGTCCATTAGGCATTTCATAGTACAACTGGCAGATAAAACACATCCATTTCAGCATCTACTCAAGAAAGGAGTGCCATTTGTGAGGACACCTAAATGTCAAGAAGCCTTCCAGCAAATCAAAGAATATTTGCTTACTCCACCAGTCCTAATACCACCTATAGAGGGAAAACCATTGATACTTTACATCTCAGCAACTCAGTCAACATTAGGGGCTCTTCTCACACAACATGATGATCAAGGTCATGAGAGAGTGGTCTATTATATTAGTCGTACCTTAGTGGGCTATGAATTGAATTACAACAACATAGAATGTACCTATCTTGTGGTAGTCTTTGCTACCCAAAAACTTCGGCACTATATGCTCAATCGACAAATGATGTTGATTGCAAAAATTGATCCACTTAAATACCTCCTAAGTAAGGCAGCTTTAATAGGCCAATTGGCTAGATGGGTTATGATACTTAGCGATTATGACATTCACTATGTCAAAAGGAAAGCAATAAAAGGACAGGTCATTGCAGATCAACTAGCCAATGCACCTATAAAGGGAAACCATCCATTAGTGGCAGATTTTCTAGATGAATTTCTCTTCAACATTGATGTTAAAATTGAATGGAAACTATACTTTGATGGGTTAGATACAAATCATGGTTCAGGGGCTGGTATATTATTTGTCACACCTCAAGGTGATACTATTCCTAAATCATTCATGATTGCATTCCCTTGTACCAACAATATAGCAGAATATGAAGCCTTAGTGACAGGTTTAAAAATGGAAGCTCAGTGGAACATTAAGAGCCTACATGTCTTTGGTGACTCTCAACTGGTAATCCAACATGTGAATGATGATTACAAGACTAAGGATGAGAAGCTTGCACCTTACAAGAGGATGGATGATAGTTTCAAATAGTATTTCAATGACATAGCTTTTCAACAAATACCATGTATCCAAAATAGAGCTGCAGATGCAATGGCAACCATGGGTTCCTTGTTGGATATTCCAAGTAATGTGCCTAAGTTCGAGTTTCTAGTTGAACAAATTTTGATCCCCACTTATGATGTCCCTGATACTGCGATAGTGTGAACCATTGTTGTTCCTACGTCTCCTTGGTATAAAGACATATTCGATTACCTCACTGACCAAACTTTACCTCAAGACTTGTCCAATAACCAACGTTGAACCTTCATCCGAAAGTCAGCTAAGTACACAATCATCGGAGAAACCCTATATAGACAAACCTTAGATAACACCCTAATGAGATGTCTCGATGCCAAGGAAGCACAAACAACTTTTTGAGTGGTACACGAGGGTATATGTGGATCTCATTCGAGTGGTCCTACTCTAGCCCATAAGATTATGAGACTAGGTTACTATTGGCCTACAATGGAGAAAGACTCATACATCTTTGTAAAGAAATGTAGACAATGTCAAATACATGGAGACTTGATAAGAGCGCCAACACACGAGCTTTGTCCAATTGCTTCACCATGGCCCTTTGTCCAATGGGGACTTGACCTCATAGGTAAGATACACCCTTCATCATCTAATGGCCACAAATTCATCATCACTGCCACCGAATACTTCACCAAATGAATTGAAGCCATCCCCATGACATACATAGCTAGCACATAAATATCTAATTTTATCCTAAATTATATCATTTGTCGGTATGGTGTGCCTTAATCCATAATCATAGATAATGGCCGCTCATTCAAGAACCAAGAAGTATGCCATTTATGTGAAGAATTCCACATCAAATACCATTTCTCCACCCCATATCACCCACAAGGTAATGGCCAAGCTGAGGCATCTAATAAGACTATTGTTAGAATCCTTAAGAATACTGCCAATGACACTAGTCATGATTGGCACCTACAACTTAATCATGCCTTATGGGCTTATCGCACAAGCATCCATACTCCCACCGGTGCCACTCCATATTCCCTCGTATTTGGGTCCAAATATATCTTACCTATTGAGGTTGAAATACCTTCTCTATGGGTATCCTTGAAGGGTCATATTGACGATGAAGAATATCGTGTCTCTAGCTTACAAGAGCTAGAATTGTTGGATGAACGAAGACAGAAAGCATTAGATCGTTTACAAGAATATTAGAATCATCTTCATCGTATTTACAACAGGAAGGTCCTTAATAGAAATTTTGACATTGGTGACCTGGTATTAATGGAGAATCCTAAGAACCAAGCTGAACGCGAGAAACCAAGAAATTTTGAACCTAGCTGGTTGGGGTCGTACATTGTCATAGAAGCCTTTGGATCAAGAGCGTACCAACTCTCTACTCCTGAAGGAGAACCACTTTTGTCCCCTATCAACAATCTGCATCTAAAGAGGTTCTACACTTAAGTCTCTGAGAATTCGTGTCTTAATCTAGAAAACTACAAAAAAATAAAAAAACAATAAAATGGTTACCTTGATGAAAACCTGGCAAACAGGCATCTTTGTAACACCAAAAAAAATAAGAAAATCAACAAAGTAAAGAGAAATAAATCCGTCCACTAGTGAAAACCGCTTCGGTGGTGCTATGGATAAGTACCATGGTGAAAACCTGGCAAACAGGCACCATGTGTAGTCAAGCTCACTCTTTCATCTACCATTATTCCAATCAGACTTTTTCACCATCACTCATAATAAATGGTTGTCTTGTCCATTCCTTGGAATGATTGACATCTAGCATCCATTCTGTCACATTATCCACTCCATTTTCCAAACATCTTCCCAACTAGGGGAAAATCCTTGTTCTATGCCCTAATACCTTGTACATAACGTCACATCATCGAAAATGTCTTGCAAAATCCCAAAAACACTAGAAAACATCAAAAATCCAAAAAAAATCAGAAAAATGTCAGAAAATCCCAAAAACAATGTCTAGTCAATCATGTCATGTGAGTCATGTCTAGTCAATCATGTCATGTCGGTCATGTCAAGTCAATCATATCAAGTCAGTCTTGTTAAGTCATTCGTAGACATAGTCGAACTACGTTGCCTCTGCGACTAGGACGTAGGCAAGGCCATCAATTGATGTGCCCCCGAGGCATTAGGTCTGTCATTCTAGGTTTGTCATGTATCACACACATTAAAATCATGATGCTTTCTATATAAAAATTTATTGGTCGTGTCGAACTACGAGATCTCTACATGTAGAACGTAGGCAAGGCTAATCAATTGATGAGCTCTTGAGACCACACTAGGTCAATCAAATAGGGTTCATTCACAATCACTATCACACAAGTTGCATATCATACTTTAGAGTATCATCTCATGTCATACACTGTCAATAAACATACACACACTTTTATCAGTCAAATAATAAAAAAAAGTCTTGCAACAACAAGGAAAAGTGTCTCAACAGTCATCAAGTCAATATCAAACACATTGTCAAAGAGATCAACCTATGTCCTACGCAAGATATGTCTTTCTTGTCAATAGACGTTATCAAATTGTCATAGTCTCATGTGGCTTGTCACTTCAACATCATCAGACTCCAACGTCTTATATGGCACATGTCTTTTTGAAACCAAGCTTTGTCATGCCTTATACAGAAGTCACCCAGTCAAAACCAAACTCAACGTCTTATGTGGTATGTGTCGTTCTCTCACATTACGCTATGCCAAACATCAAACATCAAACAATCCCACAAGATCAAGTTTTGGTGAATACATTTATTTGGCTTTATGACTTTATATCTTATTTTGTCTTATCTTTTTATCGATTTGTGCAAGATCCTATTACTATCTTTCTCAATGATGTCCCTTGAAGGATTTAGAGAAGCAACGATGTCTCAGGACTCTTTTTCTTTGGTTGCTATTTGTCAACTATCTTTTTAAAAACATTGGTTTTGAGTCATGTTACTAGTTTCCTCAAGGATGTCCTATCAAGAATTTAGAGGAGCAATGACGTCTCATGACCTGTCTTTTATTTGTCTATTGTCTGTGGTTTGTCTCGACCAAATGACTAGGGCATCTTGTTCTTAGTCTGAGTTAAGACACTCCTTGTCTACGACTTTCTGTTTTTCATAGATGGATGACTTTCTACACTATGGTCTATCTCATATCATAGTGTGTACTATCCATTTGTGTCATGTCCCGCCCAATGATTATAAAAATCAAGCATAGAATATTTGGCAAAATATCGAAGATAATTTTTTTCTCAATCAATAACCATTCTTTTTCTTACTAACATTCTGAAATAATCCATGCTAACATTTCTTCTTTTCTACATATTCACCTCCATTATCTATCCATTTCGAGAGCACACTCGTGTTCTTCAAACCCATCTAACCTCTCGAGGGGGCATAACACTACCTCCTCATCATTCTCCCTTTCACTAGGTCATACCCTAACCTGTTTCATGTTGGGGCATGATCGAGGCATATTTTCTTTGACACAGTGCCGTACCAACATTGTATCAAAGAGGGGAAAACTGTAGATACCGAAAATTGGTCTAGGCCTGCGAGTACACATTCGATATAATTTTCTATATTCCGTGGTCATGATTAAATAATGTTAATTATTTAATTAACCTTTCTAACACATGTTTCCTCTATTAATTAAATTATCCTTTTTTAATTAATTAATTAATTCATTATTAATCTTTATTCAACTTGATTAATTAGATAAATCACATTTATTTAATTATGTCGCTAACTTATTAAATCCTCTTTCATAATTAAATATCTTTATTATTTAATTATCCCCCCCCCCTTTTGTCATATGTCAACTATAATTAAATATCTTTATTTAATTATTCATTTAACCCCCTTTTCAACTATAATTAAATATTTATTATTTAATTATTCAATTCCACCCTTTTCGAAAGTCCAATTAAATAAATTATCTTTATTTATTTAATTAAATATTCTATTTTTGAATGTTGAATTAAATTAATATTTAATTAACATTTAATTATTTATGTCACATTCCTCTATCAATCAGTTATCTAATCGTCCACTTACCTTCTGACTTGAGATCTATTTTTAGTTCTTCAGTTATCTCTGAATTCAACTACTGATCATCTCTGCAGGAAGACTCTCTATCACAACTAGTCGATTAACTATTTCTAACTTATATGCATGTATGTATCTATTAATTAAATATATTTTATTTAATTAATTAATTTAAGTATGCATTTGAATCCTCATCTTCAAGTTCTGACTGTCTTTGAAATTCAAAGTCTATTTCTTCTATTTTCGAAGATTCTTAACTAAAGATTAAGATCTTGTTCTATTTTTAGTCTTTCCCGATTCATGTTCTAACTCACATTCTATCTGAGACAGAACTCACATCGCATGGCATTCAACAATCTCGTCCATCGATCTCTCTTTCAATCTGAGCCGATCATTTGAAAACCCAAAATCTATAAAATGGTCTATCATAATCATTATTCCTCCTCCCGAAATCATTCATTTTTTAGAAGAGAGACTATTTTTCAATATTTTTGTTAAACACTCAATAAAGCTATACTTGCATTCAAACACAAAAATCTGAGGGCAAGAATACTGAAAAGGCAAAATGGAGAAGAGCAATCAAGATAATTTGAAGGGATGAACGCATATTTAGTGAGATCATTTTGGTTTTATTAGTTTAGTTTATTTCCTCATTCTTTGTTGTTAGATTTTAGATTATTATTTAGATTAGGATTTAGCTTTGTTATTGTAGTACTTGCAGAAAATCTATGATGTTACATTTCCTATTGAAGTGATTCATTTCCAAAGGGTTGAACCAAAATGAGAATGATTAATTTATTTAATTCCAATGCTATCTTATAATATTCTGGCCATTCTTGTATGGCAGAAGTGTTTTAGTGGCGTTTTTCCTTTGTATTTTTATAATATCGATGGCATTGGTTGTCATTGATGTCAAAACTTGGTTCAGGTTGCCTTTGATTTTGTGTCTACACTCAATTTGGGTTGTCATTGGTTCTTATAGTTGTATGTTGTTGATACTCTGATGATATTTTCATGGTTGGGTGTCATTCCTTGTTTAATGACAAGTAAATATGTATTCAATATGGTTGTTGTCGGAAGAGCTGATATTAGGATGACATATTAAGATGAGGATTAGAAGTAATGAAAAATTTAGAGAGGTGCTGCTTATGTTTTCTAGTATGTTGTATGCTCTCTCTTGTTCTTGAGGAAGTATGTGTTGCAACAACTTGATGAAATTTTTTTCTACAAATTGTTTCTTTGAAGACTATTTGGGAGAATGCTCTGTATTCCTTCACCTTTGAAGATATGATCTTGTGTTTTGGGATTCAATGTTTATTCTCTTTGGATGTTGCACTCCTATATTTTAAGGTCACCTATGTTGTATGTTGTGATTGTGTTGTTGATATGTGGTTGTCATTGATTTAAACACTATTAGTATTAATGTGTTTAAGATTGTATATGTCGAGGATATTGAGAAAATTGTAATTAAATATGTTGCAAGTTGTCTATGAAGCGGTGAAGATCAGTATGATGGAAAGTTTAGTATGTTGATGGTGAGAAGTTGCAAATTAAAGGGTTTTTTTTTTAGGTGTATCTAGTTTATCCACCGAACCTTTTAGAGGTTCACATGAAGATTTGAGAAGGTTATGAGTTTTTGTGTTTTGACAGTTATTATTTTACTATAGCTAATGTTCTTGGAAGAAGATAATGTGATTATGGTAATCTGAGTTGTTTTGAATGCTCTAATGGTGTTTGTGGATGTTTCTATATCATTCTCTATCTATTTTACACATCCGCATTGATCGTTGTGCTCGTGATTGGTGATTTTCTCTTGTGTGTTTATGTTTTTCATGTTCATGGCTGACAGGGTGATTGTATCATGTTGTGGTTCTTCGAGGAATAATTTTTGAAGGTGTTTTATGTTCAAGGATATTTTTTTGGGTCTTCACTATGTTGTGGACAACTTTGGTTGATTCACATTAATAATCATTATTGTTTTGGGCCGATTCTTTGTATTTATTTTATTATTTTATTGAAGCCTACATGAAGTGATTGAATTCCTTGTTGAGGATATATATAAGTGACTGTTTCTTCATTTTAATGTGAGCTAGAAAGTGTGTGTGTGCAAATAATTATCTAAATATTTCGAAGGAAAAGAATATTTTGAAGAAGAGTGAAGAAGTGTTCATGTGCTTAATCAGAACTGTAATTAGGCATATTAGCATATACTAATTTTTGAGTTCAAAATTCAGATAGTTGTAATCCGAATGTTTCTGTAAGATAGTGAGTCTTCCTTTATATTTGAGCAGTGTGACTGAATGTATGTGCGTTCCCCATTTATTCTTTGTATAATTTTAACATGGTATAAACTTGTGGAATGATCTCCATCGTGGTTTTTCCCCTAACAGGGTTTCCACATAAAAATATTGGTGCTATGTGTGTTGTTGATTTATGCTTTCATGGTTATTAATCACATCTAAGAATATGGGTTAATAAATTTAATAAGTTTGAAATTTTGTGACAACTGATTTAGTCGCCCCCTCTTAGTTGTCTACCCTTGTGTTGCCAACAATTGGTATCATAGCAGGTTCCTTGGAAGAAGTTTAACAACTTGAGGTGATCTGGGATTGTGACATATAAGAAGGATAGTTCAATATTTTATGGAACTAATTATTCTTTGTGGAAGACTCGAATGGATTTTCATCTAGGATGAATTGGTGGATCCTACTAGTTTATTACAATCAATAGGTATGTTATTCCTCAAAATGGTCCTACTACTACTGTTGAGATTAGGGATGTTAAATACAATATCAGGGCTAAGGAAGCATTGTTGATTGCTTTGAATGATTCTGAGATGATGAATGTTATGGATCTGAAGACTTCTTATGAAATTTGGAAAAATTTGGAATTTTTTTATGAAGATGATGCTAATGTGAAGATTGGTAAGCTACAAAGTCTAAAAGGGAAATATGAAATGTTGAGAATGGGTGATGATGAGAATATTACTACTTTCATGCAAAGAGTGAATGAACTTGTGTGTGGTATCAAATGTATCAGTGGACAGTTGGAAGAATTAGAGATTGTTTCTAGAGTACTTGGATCCTTGCCTGTTGCATACAAATTCAAAGCTACAGCTATTGATGAGCTCCAAACTGTGAAAAATGTAACCAAAGATATGTTGATTGGTAAAATTACTGCTTTTGGGTTGAGTGAATTCAGTGATGCACTTCCTAAGATATAATTTGCATTAAAAGCTACTACTTTCGAAAGAGATAAGCATAGATATGATTTGGGTGATATTTCTTCTAGAAAGGTATTTAAGTATGAGGAAGAGATGAGATAGATTGAAGAATAAAAATAACTGAATGAGCTTGAAGCTCTTATTGTCAAAAGAGAAGCCAAAGGAGAAGGTAAGTATAAAGGAAAGTTTCCTAATAATTTTTTTTCTAGCAATAAGATTGGTCATTTTACATCAAGGTGTCCAAAAAGAGTTCCTAAGCCGAGACCTAAAAAGCCTAAATTCCAAAGGAAGTGTTATCATGTTGTTGATGAAGATGTGACAAATGATGAATCTAATAAAGGGAATGTAAGTGAATATGAGTTTGTGTTTATTTCTATCAAGTAAAATAATCATGTGTCTACTGAATCTGCTAGTTGTACAAATGTGCAGAAATCACTAGCTGATCAAGTCGAAGAGAAGGATGAATGGGTAATTGACAATGGATGTTCTCATCACATGACAGGTGATAAAATAAAATTTGTAAGCTTGGAAAATTATGATGGTGGTGTTGTAATATTTGGTGATAACAATGGTGGTATAATATGTGGAAGAGGATGTATTTCTTTTGAGGGTAATAATGATGTTCTTTATATGGAAGGTTTGAAGCATAATCTCTTAAGTGTTGGAAAAATAGTTGATAAGGGATATAATCTTCAATTCAAGGATGGAAAGTGTAGAATATTAGGAAGTTCTAGAAATGTGATTGCTTCAGGTACAAAACCAAAAGGTAACATATTTCACCTGAATGCTACTAGTAAAAGTTGTCTGATTTGTCAAGTTGATGAAAGTTAGTTGTGGCATAGAAGAATGTGTCATTTAAAATTTGACAATATTATCAAGATAAGTTCTACCCAGGCAGTGACAGATCTTCCTAAGTTGGTAAAGCCTACTAATACCATATTCAAGGAATGCCAGTTAGGAAAGAAAACTAGAATTTCATTTGAGAGAAAACAACATTGTTCAAATGAATTGTTGGAGCTTGTGCATATTGACTTGTGTGGTCCTTCTAGAGTCATAAGTTTACAAGGTTATAGGTATTTCATGTTACTTATTGATGATTATTCTAGGATTATGTGGGTTACTTTCTTAAGGGATAAATTTGAAGCCCTAGAGAAGTTCAAGATCTTTAAGGCTATGGTTGAGATAGAGACAAGTCTGAAAATTAAGTGTTTGAGATCATATATAGGTGGTGAATTCACTTTTGGTGAGTTTAATTCATTTTTTGAAGTGCATGGGATAAAGAAACAATTATCTACACTGTGGACCCCTTAGCAAAATTGGAGTTGTGGAAAGGAAGAACACGAAAGTTCAAGATGTTGCTAGGACTATGGTGATAGAAGGAAATGTTCCTCATATCTATTGGAGAGAAGCTATGAGTACTTCTATTTATATCGTCAACCAGGTACAAATCAAAGGTGATACTAGTAAGACCCCTTTTCAGCTATGGTCTTGTCATAAGCCTACTGTTAGATATTTCAAAATATTTGGGAGTAAATGCTATATCAGAAGAAATGAAGATATAGGAAATTTTGATGCTAGGAGTGATGAAGGAATTTTTCCTGGTTTTCTACTAAGAGTAAGGCCTACTGGGGCTATTATAAGAGATTAAGGAAAATGGTTGAAAGTGGAAATGTTAAGGTTGATGAAGACACTGCTAGACCTACATCTAGAACCTATGGATATGATTTTGGTGATCAGAATGACAATACAAACAAAAGAAACAAAGGTCAGGCTTCAAATCAAGTTCAGATCATTCCGATGAATCAAGAGGAAGGAGAAACTAGTGAAAGTGCAAAAGAGATATCACAAGAGCCTGAAGTTCAAGACCATCCTTAAACTCCAAGGTATGTGAGATTAAATCATTCAAAAAATCAGATTATAGGTGATAACAAAAAAGGTGTCTAGACTAGGAGAACAACTACAGAAGAATATTGTTTGATATCAAAGATAGAGCCAAGTAGTGTCAATGAAGCATGCAAAGATGAACATTGGATTCAAGCAATGAAAGAAGAACTACAAAAAATTCAGAAGAATAATACTTGGATTCTTGTTCCTAGACCTAAGGACAAAATATAATTGGAACTAAATGGGTCTTTAGAAACAAACTGAATGAAAAAGGTGAATTTTTTAGAAACAAAGAAAGATTGGTGTGTAAAGGATATTATCAGATGGAAGGAATTAAGTTTGAAGAAACTTTTTCTCTTGTTGCTAGAATTGAAGCTGTGAGATTGTTTATTGCCTATGCTAATTACAAAAACAACAAGGTTTATCAGATGGATGTCAAGTCAACATTTCTAAATGGAAAATTACAAGAAGAGGTGTATGTTGAGAAACTTGATGGATTTCAATTGACTGATTAGGGAGAGATGGTTTTTCAGTTGAAGAAAGCATTGTATGGACTCAAGAAATCCTATAGAGATTGGTATGCTAGATTGGACAAGTATTTGTTGAAGCTTGGATTTAACAAAGGTACTGCTAATAGTAATATGTATTTCAAGATTGGTAATGATAAAGATTTTGATTGTGGAAGTCTTTGTTGATGATATCATTTTTGGAGGAGATGATGGTTTGTGCATGAAGTTTTCTAATGAGATGCATAATGAATTTGAGATGTCAATGATCAGAGAGATGAAATTATTTTTGGGATTGCAAATTACTCAGTTATATAAAGGAACACTGATATCAAGTTTCCATAATCCATTATGTTCTTTCTATTCAATGATTTTTGACTTAGATTGTATGAGATTTTTTTCATCAACATTTTGGATCACACTCTGTGATCCATCATCAAGATGAGAGTAGAGCTGAAGGAGAAAATGAAAAGTTGCAGATCAAGTGTTACCTATAAAGAACACAAGATGAGGAGGGGGGGGAGAGAAGGGGCATGAAGACCAAGAAGGACAAGCCAATAGAGAAAATAATAAAAGAGAATAAAAGAAAAAAGGATAAAAGGATGAAGATAAAAGAGAGCAAACAAATAAATATACAAATGCATAGGAATTAAATAAGAAATGAATTAGAATAATATAGAAATATAAAATAAAACAAAAATAATTAAAATAGGAGGCCAAAATCATAAAGAACCAAGACCCAAGGGAAGGAACACAAAGAACACCAACCAATACCAATTACAAAAATAAATTCAAAAACCAACACCAAACTCTAAAACAAAAACCAAACCAAAATACTTAAAATAAAACAACCGAAACATAGAACAACAATGCAAAACCATACAACACCAAAAAATTGCATTCAAGAATAAGAAAAACTAAAAGCGTATAGGAATAAGAAAAATAACTAATAAAACAAGAAATAAATGAGCAAGCACACAAAGGTAAGAGAAATAATTTTATTTTTTTCGGTTGATATATATATATATATATATATATATAATTGTATTCTTTTGTATGTTTACATTTATATCTAAATGTATATTAATTTTTGTATTCATTAGTATGTATATATTTTATATATTTGTGTATACTTATATATACATATAAATATAAATTTTTTTGTTATTTTATGTCTTTTAGTACTCATATTTATGATTTTTTTGGCCTTCTTGGTTGCATTTTTGTAATTTTGCATGTTCTTCGTGTTTACAATTTTGGTTGTTTTCTTTGTTTGATTATTAATTTTTTCTTTCATTTCTCTCTTATTCATTTATTTTCCTTAAAAAAAAATATTTCTCTTACCTTTTTGTGCTTGCTCATTTATTTCTTGTTTTGTTAGTTGTTTTTTTGCATTCCTATACGCTTTCGTTTTTTATTATTCTTGAATTCAATTTTCTGGTGTTGTATGGTTTTGCATTGTTGTTCTATGTTTTGGTTGTTTTATTTTACTTATTTTGGTTTGGTTTTTGTTTTAGAGTTTGGTGTTGTTGTTTTTTGAATTTATTTTTGCAATTGGTATTGGTTGGTGTTCATTGTGTTACTTCCATTGGGTCTTGGTTTGTTATGATTTTGGCCTCCTATTTTTATTATTTTTCTTTTCTTTTATATTTTTATATTATTCTAATTCATTTATTATTGGACTCCTATGCATTTGTATATTTATTTATTTGTTGTCTTTTATCTTCATCCTTTTAGCCTTTTTATTTTATTTTATTTTTTATTATTTTCTCCATTGGCTTGTCCTTCTTGGTCTTCATGCCCCCTTCTCTCCCCCCCTCTTCTTGTGTTCTTTATAGGTAACACTTGGTTTGCAACTTTTCATTTTCTCCTTCAGCTTTGATCTCATCCTGATGATGGATCATGGAGTGTGATCCGAAACGTTGATGAAAAAAATCTCACAAAATCTAAGCCAGAAATCATTGAATAGTATATAAAGGAATCTTTATATCTTAGTCCAAGTATGTGAAAGAATTGCTAAAGAAGTTTGGTATGGAAGATTCAAATCCATTCAGTACACCCATGGTAATCGGATGCAATTTGACAACAAATGATGATTCTTCGAAGGAAAATCAGACTAGATACAGACTAATGATTTTTGGATTGCTTTATTTGACTCAAACTAGACCTGATATCATGAATGTTGTATGCATTGTTGCAATATTTCAAGCCCTAAGGAATTTCATGTGACTTCTATGAAGATAATTTTTAGATACTTGAAGGGAATAGTTGATTTTGGCATGTGGTATCCTATAGATGATGATCTTACTTTGAGTGCCTTTATTGATGTTGATTGGGAAAGAGATGTGAATGACATGAAAAGTACTAGTGGTGGTACATTTTTCTTGGGAAAGAAGTTTTTTTATGGTTAAGTAAAAAGAAGAATGCCATTTCTTTATCTACTACAGAGGAAAAATACATTATTGTTGCTAACAATTGTACTCAAGTATTGTGGATGAAGAAAATGTTGAAAGATATTAGAGTTATGTATGATGAGCTTATTGCTATATTCTGTGATAATTCAAGTGCAACTAATATTTCTAAGAATCTAGTGTTGCATTCAAAGACCAAGCATATATCTATGAAATTTCACTTTTTGAGAGAGAAGGTGAGTGAAAAGGAAGTCAGATTGGAGCATCTACCTACTAAGGAATAGATTGTAGACATCTTTACCAAGTCATTGCCTAAGGATACTTTTGAGTATCTCAGAAGGAAGTTAGGATTGATTACCCCTCCTAATTAGAACTAAGATGCAAGACATTGCATCACTCTGTGCATTTCACAGTCATATCTTGATTCAAATTGATGTTGTGGTGGTTTCTACTCAGGGGGAGTAGTTAGATGATTCAGATATGTGGTTCAGTGCTTGTGTAAAGAAAGGCAATCTTTGTCATTGATTTCAAAGGGGGAAGATCAATGTGAAAAAATGAGAATTATTTAAGGAGAAAAATTCTTAAGAAAAGAGTTAGAACCTAAGGGGGAGTAAGTGTTGAAGTCAGTTGCATTGATGGTGTTTTTCACATCATGTGTTGCCATCAATTCCAAAGGGGGAGATTTTTTTATGTTGTGATTGTGTTGTTGATATGTGGTTTTCATTGATTTCAACACTATTAGCATTAATTTCTTTAAGACTATATATGTCGAGGATAATGAGAAAATTTTAATAAAATATGTTGTAGGTTGTCTGTGAAGTAGTGGAGATCAGTATGATGGAAATTTTAATATGTTGATGGTGAGAAGCTGCAGATTAAAGGGTTTGGTTTTAGGTGTATCTAGTTTATCCACAAAAATTTCAGAGGTTCAAATTAAGATTTGAGTAGGTAATGAGTTTTTGTATTCCGACAGTTATTCTGTTATTGTAGTTGATGTTCCTGGAAGAAGATAATGTGATTCTGGTAATCTGAGTTGTTGTAAATTCTCCTGTGGTTTTTGTGGATGTTTCTATATCACACTCTATCTGTGTTTCACATACACATTGATCGGTGTGCTCATGATCAATTATTTTCTCTTGTTTGTTCATGTTTCTAATGTTTGTGGCCAACAGGGTGATTGTAGCATGTTGTGGATCTTCAAGGAATAATTTTTGAAGGTGTTTTGTATTCGAGGATATTTTTTTGGGTCTTCACTATGTTGTGGACGACTTTGGTTGATTCACGCTAATAATATTTATTGTTTTGGTTTGATAGTTTGTATTTATTTTATTACTTTATTGAAGTCGACATGAAGTGATGTAATTCCTTGGTGTAGATATATATAAGTGATTGTTTCTTCATTTGATTGTGAGAAAGAAAGTGTGTGTGTGTGTGAATAATGTTCTAAATATTTTGAAGGTAGAGAAAAGTGTGTAGAAGAGTGAAGTGTTCATGTGCTTAACCAAAACTGTAATCATGCATTAGCAAATGCTACTTTCTCAGTTCAAAATCTGAATGGTTGTACTTTGAATGTTTATGTAAGATAGTGATTCTTCCTTTACATTTGGGTAGTGAGCTCTAGGCAGTGTGTCTAAATTCATGTGCATTCCCCATTTATTCTTGTTATAATTTTAACAGGGTATAAACTTGTGGACTGACCTCCACTGTGGTTTTTCCCCTAACAGGGTTTCCACATAAAAATATTGGTGTTATGTGTGTTTCTGATGTGTTGTTGATTTATGCTTTCATGGTTATTAATCAAATCTAAGAATAGGGGTTAATAAATTTAATAAGTTTGAAATTATATGACAACTGATTCACCCCCCCTCTCATTTTTTTGCCCTTGTGTTGCCAAAAACCTATGTTACCAAGGATTATTTTGATAATTATAGTGGGTTGATAGTTTTTGTTTCTTGTCAAGATTGGTCCAAATAGTTTCTCTACATTTCTCTGCATTGATGTTTATGCTTCCAGGATTTGGTAAAAATGCTCTCAATGTTTTTGTAGTGTATTGGATTAGATTTTATGTAATAGTGTTTATTGAAAGTTGGTCTATTAATGTTTTATCTCATGGTTGTGTATTTTATGCTTCTAGGATGAAGTGTTTTGTTTCTATTTGGTTTGTGATAGTTGTTTGTCACATGACAGTGTGAAAGAAGTATATGTAAGTGTTTTTGGATGTTCATGGAATGTCCCTTTGTGGTATGCACATCAATGGTTGATCTCTTTGGTGCCACATATTATTTTGAGTTATTTTTTTGATAATTTGTGGATGTTTGGTTGATAGGGCTTATTCTCCTTCTTGTGCTATGTGCTTGGGGGTTGGAACTAGCATTTGAAGTTGTGTTTCAGTACTAACCCATCTTGTTGAGAACCATATTAAGTAAATTCCATTGAAAGTATGTTTTTTGGGCCAATTGGTAATGTGCTACATATTTCATATTCACATTTCCTTCTTGTCGACATGGGCTAATGTGCACCAATGTGTGTGCTTTTTGGGATCATATTGGAATTTATAATTTTATCTTTTTTTGATCCTCTCTATCTCCTAGATAGGATTGCATTATGTTTTTATGGCTGAATTTTTGAGGTTATTGTTTATATTCTCTTTTGGTCAACCTAATTAGTGTTTTGAGATCTTGTGGAGGATATAAATTAAAGAAAAAATATGTTACAAGATGAGCGAATATGTAGTGGTGTGAGTATGGAATGATGAAATGAGTTGTGGAAAATAAAGATTAGATGAGATTTAATTCCCTAATTAGTAGAGTGTATTGTTGCCATATGTAGTAATTTTATATCTTCATGTATCCTGTTATTAGACAATAAGTCTCTTCAACAAGTCATTGTAATTTGTATCTTTCCTTGGGGTTGTGCACCTAAGTACTACAATTTGTTTGTATCTTTCCCTAAGGTTGTATAACTTAGCTTGAAATTCCATCAAGGAGAAGTGTGATTCATTAGGTAGTGAACCTTGAAACAAATTATAATTCTATAAGTAGTGAGCTTCCTATATTGTAAGATTTCTCACCATGGTTTTTCTCTTCTTGGATTTTCCACGTAAATATGGTGTTATCCTATGCATGTGTATTCATTTCCTTATCTTTAATTGATATTTATTTGATTAAGTATTGATGATCTGTGTAAGAGTTGGTAATCTTGTCAAAATTCTATATTTGTATATTAAGATTTGAAGGGTTTAAGTTTTTATAGATATTGATTCAGCAACCTCTTAGTATCCGGGTGTGTTCAAAAAATGGTATCCGAGCCAAGTTCCTCTAGAGAATATTAACCACTTGAGTAAAGGTTTGGGATATCACATGATGGATTTTACAAGGGTCCTAGGTTTGATGAGACAAATTATACCTTTTAGAAAGTAAGAATGGAAGGACATCTAAAATTTCTAGGGTTTGGTGTTTGGCAATTTTCCAAGGATGGTTACACTACTATTGTTGCTCCTCCAACAAATCTAATTGAGATTAGGTTGTATGAGAAAAATTCCAAGGAATAGAATTCTATCATGTGTGGTTTATCTAATTCAGAACTTATAAAGTTGATGAGTTGTAGTTCTGCCAAGGATGTATGGGAAAAGTTGAGTAACAATTATGAAGGAGATACTACAGTGAAAGAAGATAGGTTCTAAATATTCAAGAGTAGATTTGAGACCTTGAGGATGATAGAAGATGAATATATTGCTAGCTATATACTCTAGGTGGATTTAGTAGTTACTGGCATCAGATTTTTTGGTGGAGAAGTGAAAGAAGATAAGATTGTGAATAAGTTTATGGGATCTCTCCCTAAATATTATAGTCATAAGGTATCTACTATTGAGGATTCTAAGGATTTGGATAATTTTTTAGTAGATGAAATTTTTGGTGCTCTCACAACATTTGAAATGAGATTTTGAAAAAGATGTTCCAAAGAAGGAAGTAACATTCAAAGCTATTAAAATGATAGAAGATGAAATAACAAATCAAAATGATGACTTTGATAAGGTAGAAGAAAAATTTGTGAGAAGATTGCAGAAAGAAATCAAAAAATACAAAGGTAAGTAACCTTTCAAGTTCTTCAATTGTGGGAGAATTGGTAAATTTTCCTCTAAATGTCCTTTTAAAGAATCAAAATATAGCAACGAAAGAGAATTTTAAAAGAAGTCTCTATTCTAAGGAAATTAGTTTTTCTTTAGAAGATGAGGATAATGATTAAAATGATAAAACCCTATTCATAGTCATGAAAGACAAAAAGGGTGATACTAACAAATATAAGAAGTATGGTATTTAACAAGCTGACATAAATAATGAAAGATCAATAGTTAAGTGGACTTCCTTTCATCCAAAGGAAGAAGAAAATTCTTAGGTGATTGGCAGTGGTTGGTATAACCGCATGACTATGACAAGGGAAGGTTCATCAATCTTAATAAATGTAATGGTGGAGCTATTAATTTTGGTGGTGATGAGTCAACCCAAATTTGTGGAAATGGTGCTACATACACTGATGGAAAGAACAAGACTATTGATGTACTCTATGTCAAAGGGATGAAGCATAATCTCCTCAATGTTAGTAACATTTGCAACAAAGGATACAACCTTACATTTCATGCCAAAATTTGTGATCTCAAGAAGGAAATATCTAGAATATTAGTTGAAAAAGGCACTAGGACAAATGGAAATGTCTATCATCTAAAGGGGGAAAATGGAAGAATTTGTTTATTGGCTCAATCTGATGAGTTTTGTATATGGCATAAGAGGATGGGACACATCAACTTTTATAATATGGTAAATATAATCTCTACTCATGTAGTGAGAGATATGCCTTAGATATCTAAGCATGCAAACACATTATGCAAGGAGTGTCAAATAGGAAAGCAAACCAAAAATAATTTTAAGATCAAGGAGTGTTATTCTATAGTGTCATTGGAGCTGATTCACACTAACCTATACAGACCTACAAGAACAAAGAGCTAACAAGGTGAAAGGTATTTCATGCTACTTATTGATATATACTCTAGAATGAAGTGGGCTATATTTTTAAGTGAAAAATTAGAAACCTTTGATAAGTTTAAGATTTGTAAAGAAAAAGTTAAGAATAAAATGGATGATAAGATCAAATGCTTAAGATCTGATAGAGGAGGTGAGTTTACTTCAAATGAATTTGATTTTTTTGTGAATATCATGGTATTAGGAGGCATATTTCTTCTCCTATAACCCCTCAGTAAAATGAGGTAGTTGAAAGGAATAAGAGGACTATGCAAGAGGTGGCTAGGGCTATGTTGAAAGATGTTGATATGCTTGATGCATATTAGAAGGAAATATTTTACACTGATGTATATTTTATTAAAAGAGTACACTTGAGGTCCAATAATACTAAGATACCTTATGAGATGGTATGGAATGTCTCCCACTATTAGATACTTGGTGATCTTTGGCATAAGATGCTACATTAGGGGAGATGAAGACCTTGAAAAGTTTGATTCAAGGTGTGATGATAGGATGCTACAACAAGAGACTGGGAAAGATGATTGAAAGAATTTTTTTTAAGGTAGATGAAGATTTATGTCAAATCTCACAAGAACCAAAGGTTTGTGGATCTGATATACCTCCTTGCATTTAAGAAGAAGAAGAAGAAGAAGAAGAAGAAGAAGAAGAAGAAGAAGAGGAGGAGGAGAAATAAGAGAAGAAAAAATAATTAGAAAAGGTTCCTAAGACTCCAACAAACTATGTGCAAAAGAACCATTCAACAAATTGGATCATTGGAGATAAGAATGTAGGTTTTATGACTAGGAGAAGACTTGTAAAGCAAGTGAGGAAGTGATTTTTTTTATTGTCAAAGGTAGAGCCCAAAAATTATTGATGCTAGCAAATATGAAGGTTGGATGAAGGAAATGGAAGAGAAATTGAATTAGATAGAAAATAATCTGACATGTGATTTGGTTCCCAGAACAACTGATAAGAATGTTATAGGAACAAACTGGGTATTCTGGAACAAGATAAATGAATATGGTGAAGTTGTAAGGAAAATAGCTAGTTTGGTATGTAAGGGTGATTCACAAGTTGAATGTATTGATTTTGAGGTGAATTTTGTTCTAGTAGCTAGAATGGAGGCAATAAGGATGTTTCTTTCCGTTGCTGCTCATAAAAATTTCAAAGTCTATTAGATGGATGTTAAGTAAGATTTCTTGAATGGTGATTTAGAGGAAGAGGTATATATTGAACAACAAAATGGTTTATAGCTATCAAAAGACCCATACATGGTGTGCAAACTTAAGAAATATTAGTATGGACTCAAGTAAGCTCCTAGAGCTTGGTATGCTCGATTAGATAAGTACTTACTTTAGCAAGGTTTCAAGAAAGGTACTGTAGATAGTAATATTTACATTAAGTTTGAGGAAGACAAGATTTTGATAGTTGTTTTATATGTTGATGCCATCATCTTTGGTGGAGATGATAATATGTGTAAGAGGTTTGTAGAAGATATGCAAAAAGAGTTTTAGATGTCTATGATTAGTGAGTTGTCTTTATTCCTTGGGCTTCAAAATTTTCAACTAGATGATGTTATCTTTATTTCTTAGGCTAAAAAATGGTAAAGAGAAATTGAATAAGTTTGGCATGGAGGATTCCAAATCAGTAACCACTCCCATGGTTACTAGTTGTAAATTAAGAAAGACTGATGTTTCACCAAAGGTTGATTAGACTCTTTATAGGTCTATGAGTGGAGGCCTATTATACTTTTCTACTTCTAGACATGATATTATGCATGAAGTATGTTTGGTTTCCATATTTCAAGCTAATCCTAAGAAAACTCATGATAATGCAATAAAAAGAATTTTCAAATATTTGAAGGGAACTCTGGATTATGGCCTATGGTATAAGAAGGATGATAAATTTTATTTAAGTGCTTATACTAATGTTGATTGGGCAAGATGTGTGGATGACTAGAGAAGCACCAATGGAAGTGAAATTTTCTTACGAGACATATTTGTCTCTTGGTTTTGTAAGAAGCATGACTTCGTGTCCTTATCCAAAATAGAAGTTGAGTATATTGTTGGACCCAAGTTATTTGGATGAAATAAACCTTGAAGGATAATTTTTTGTGTATGATGAACCCATTCTCATATTATGTAATAATACCAATGCAATTAACATTTTTAAGAATCCCATGATGCATTCAAGGACCAAACATATTTCTATCCACTATTACTTTCTAAGGGAAAAGGTTGCAAAAAAAATAAGTCAAATTGGAGTATGTACCTACTAAGGATCAAATTGTAGATATCTTCACTAAAGAACTTTCAAAGGATACTTTTGAGTATCTTTTATGAAATTTAGGGGTTATTTATCCTCCCTTTTGAACTAGATGCATAGATGGTGCATCTATCCAAGGGGATAAATTCATGTCATATTTGTTTCTTCTAGATTGATGTGTGCTAGCTCTCAGGGGGATCGAATAGTTGATTGGTTGTTGTTGATAGGGGGGGAATGCACATATGTTGGGGGATAATTTTTTGTTGTTTCAAATGAATATATTGGCCCTTTGTACTCGATGTAAAAGGGAGAGAATGTGTAGGTGTAAGTTTCCATCAATGCTAAAGGGGGAGATCATTGGCATTATTTGTCATTGATGTCAACAATTAGGCTGGGTTTTCATTCATGCTTGTTTCTACACTCATTTTGGGTTGTTATTGGTGCTTAAAGTTATATTTTGTTGATACTCTGATGACATGTTCATGGTTGGATGTCATGGCTTTGATGTTGTTGATGTTCATGGTTTGATGTCATGCCTTGCTTGATGACAAATAAAGATGTATTGAGTATAGTTGCTATTAGAAGAGATGATATCATGATGAAATATTAAGATGAGGATTAGAAATAATGTTAAATTTGGAGATATGTTTTTGATGCTCTCTAGTATGTTGTATTCTCTCTCCTATTATTCTTGAGGAAGTATGTGTTGCTACAAGTTGATGATATTTTCTACTATAGGAAGTTTCTTTGAAGAATTTTTGGGAGAATGCTCCACATTCCTTTGCCTTTAAAGATATGGTATTGCATTTTTAGTTTCAACATTTATACTTTGTGGATATTGCACTCCTATCTTTTCAGGTCACTTATTTTGTTGAGGATGTTTATGGCAATTGCAGTGGTTTGGCATTTTTTGTTTCTTGTCAAGACCAGTCTGGAAAATGCTTTGCATTTCTTCATATTGATGTTTCCACTTTTATGGTTTGTTGAATGTTCTCCCAGTGTTTGTGCATTATCTTAGTTCAAATTCCATGTAATGGTGTTTACCAAAAGTTGGTATATTAATGTAATATCTCATATTTTTGCATTCTATGATTTTGAGATAAAGTCTTATGATTTTGTTTGGTTTGCAGTAGTTTTTTGTGGCATGATAGTGTGAAAGAGTTATAGAGAAGTGTTGCTATATGTTCATGGAATGTTCCTTTGTGGTCCACAAATCAATGGTTGATCTCTTTGGTGTTGCATATTGTTTCGAGTTGGTTTTATAGGTAACTATTGGATGTCTAGTCAATTAGGCTTGTTCTCTTTCTTGTGCTATGTTCTTGGGGGTTTATGCTAGAATTTGAAGTTGTGTTTGGGTCGTGACCTATCTTTTTGAGAACCACATTAAGTAAATTCAGTTGAAAGTGCATTTTTGGGATGAATGGTAATGTGTTACATATTTCATCTTCAAATTTCTTTGTTTCCAACTTGGGTTGATGTGTATGTTACATGTAAAGGGGCCCCCTTTCCTTATTTTTTAGTAATATGTTCTCTTTCAGCCTAAGTTTGATTGCTAAGCTAGGTTGGGTGGCCTTTTGTTTTCTTTCCCAAACTCGGGTGGGGTTTTAACATGTTCATAGAACCTCTCATTATACCACCCATGTTATTTGCAATTTGGCCTTGGGCAGTGTTTTCTTCCCACTTTTGAACTTGTCCTTTTGAGGTGGTCACGCAAAAAAACTTCATACACAATTTATACTTTTGGCGGTATTCTTCGGGCTTCCTTGAGCCCAGGTGGTGTTTTACCAATTTATGTGAACCATTCATTTTGCTGCTCATAAGGTTATGTAGTGATTAATGCAGTAAAAGTAAGTTTATCTACTTAACTTGTGTATTATATAGAGAATAAATCAACATTTCCAAGCATAATGTGAACATAAACATAAAGAAGCCATGCATGCAAAGTCATAGTGATACCAAAAATTGATATTTTATTGATATATATATATATATTTTACATTGCTAAGACATTACAAAAATTGATTGTTTGGATCACAATTTTTTTTTCATCAACAAAAGATAAAAGATTGCTTTTATCAGCCGCATAGAGTGAATATTAGAATACAAATTCTTTTAGTAACAACCTATAGGTATTCAAATTGTAATAGTGATAGAATATTCTCATGCGACTGGAGGAATTGTGCAAAATGTCCCATGTCATTCCTTTCCACCCCTGTCAATAGAAGAGCCATGGAATCCTCTAAATTTTCATCTTGAAGAGCTAATGCAATGCAAATGGCATCAACTATAACTCTAGTTTGAGGGTATTGGCTGAGCCCATTGATTTCCACTCTTACATGAAGATGAAATTTGGGCTTCATCAGGTGTTCGAGTGCTCTCACACCCCATGCACGATGATAAGAAGTTCTGAAGAATGTATAAATGAAGCACTCTAGCATGGTTGTGTTGTGAACATGAATCTGGCTTAGAAACACCTCATCAAGGATGTTGTAGAGCACCTCTTCCTCCACTTCACTCTACACTATGAAGACTTCTTTAAGTTTTTCTAAGATGTACTTGAACAATGGGTTGCATTCAATCTCCTCCAGAATAATGTAGTCATTAGCAAAATTTCCATCAATCTAAGAGCTCTCCATGTTTGATGCAATTGATTGTGAAGGGAAGGTGAAACTGGTTGAATTTATAGAATTTTTTTTGACATGGGTACATTCCCCTAAGCTTGATAAGATGTTGATTTGGTTTCCATTTATGGTTGGCTTGCGCTGCTCTAAATTATAATTTCCCATCAAACAAATCACATGTGCCACTGATTAATATTCCTATGCATTGCATTGATAGTTTGATGTATGATTGGTCCTTCGGTGACTGTTGGTGGACTACAATCAATTTTCTTAGCTGATGTTTATTCCTCTACCAAATTCAGATGACTCTGACCACTTTCCTCTAAATAAATGTTAGGAATACAAGTTGATGATTTAGTATTACTTTTGGCACTCGTTCAATGGTATTAGCCATGCTATAAATTTTAGATTGTTAGAGACTAAAAGGGTTCTTCTCCTACTTTCGGATACACCTAGGGTGTTATCGAGATGGGATAAGCATTTATTGGAGACTGTAATTATTTATAGTCTATGTTTTATGAATTTAATGATTGGGTATGTTGATCTAGGAGTTATGCATACGATGTAGCTATATCTTCTTTGAAATATTGGTTGCATGTCTTCCTTTATTATAGTCTGGGACCTCTCTTTTAAACTTAATGATCATAAAAATTATAATGTTTGCATTGGCATTTTGTGGTTTGATGTATGCCACTTGTGGTAGCCTCATATTTATGAACTAGTGTTGATCACCTTTCTTCTTTCTGGTTAAAATTACACCCATTAAGTTAGAATATGACAATTCATTGAAGATTTAGTAAGGGAGTTGTACCTTGAAAAATATAGAGAGAAATTGCAAATACAATTTTTATCTTCTTAGAGTTGTTAGCAAAATTTATTTAGTGCCAAATCTAGGTTTGGAGTCATAGTTTGAATATTTTGTTGATGAGCCTTTTTCATTCACCAACAAATTTTTGGTGACTCCCCTAGGGATTATAAAGATATCTCAAATTTATTAATACCTGATATTCTTGTCACATAATGGGACAAGATGGTACTTCCTCACCATGACGTATTCCTTGTTTTGTAGTTATATTTAGATTCGGTTGGAGATGAACAAGAAGACATCATATCCCAATTAAATACACTTTCCTAGAGATATTGGATGAATGTGAACAACTATATCTAGGCAAATCTTCCCTTGGAAGATGAGGAAGAATTGGCCCAACACTTTCCCACACCTGTTATTGAGCATCCTCCAAGGTTGATATTTGAGTTATATGATGACCCTCCCCATCATCTTGATCATCAACCTAATCGACCATTGCATCAACCAAGGGATCCACTTGTAAATCATCTTTAGAATCCACCTCTGGCTCATCTACCACAATAATTTCCTCTTCCTAACCTTTACTCCTGTTTGAGTTGGTGACTCCATTTATGGCTTCAAATTTCTAGTGCAACCAAGTTGTTTCTCTTGCCCTATCCCATTATCATGATCTCCCCCATGGTTCTCATAAAAGGTTTCCCAAATTTTTTGATCTAAATGAACAAGATCCTAAAGAACATATTGGAGCTATAACTAGGAAGAGGATATTTTTGTGAGATATTTTTTTGATAGTCTAGTTGAGAAGGCCACAAAACGGTATAGGGGACTAGAAAAGAGAAGCATCACTGGATGACATGTTGTCAAAACTAAATTTATCCAATGCTATAGGATTCCAATCAATATTGCAGCTACTCTATGTCTTTTCTTTGAGATCATGAAGAATAGAGTTGAAATGACGAGGGATTTTTTTTACCATTTCAATCGGTTTCTCCAAAATATTCCCAATCTAGAAAGACCTAGTTCAATAATTTAGTATCACATATTCATCTTTGCTCTGTAGCTAGACACATAATTAATCCTCAAAAGAGACAAGGTGCATGGGATTGAGTGTTCTCAATTGGAAGCAGTGAAGGCTAAAGATGATTTTATCACCGTGGGAAAATAGAAATTAGACTCAAAGGTGAGTCCCAAAGACAATTGTAAGAAATCTCCCATGTTATTGATTGGAGGTTAGAAAAAGGCAGAACTATCTTGTTTGAATGCCAAAAATATTAATTTGATAATTTTGGATAACATGCAGCAGTCTAGTATGGGACAAGATCAACAATGTAATAATCAAGCCTTTAATTTATATTCCTCTTTTGAATTTGAATCTAATTACATCTCATCAAGTGATGATGAAGATGATGAAATATAGGGAAGGTCACCACTTGCCTCTCCTTCTATTTTTGAGAATAATCTGAGTAATCTAGCATCGACTTCCCTTTTTATTCCCGAATATAGAATTTTCCTCTTTGAAGAAGTTAAGAATAAGGAACTATGCCTCAATTCAAAAAGGGATGATGATGTTAGAAAGGAAGAAATATGGTTGACCCTATCTAATTCTCTTTTTAGTTTTGATGGATTTGGAGTATGTGATAACGTTCTTTTCACAGGTTTGATTAGTGACCAATCCATATACGATACTGAATGTTTTTTGTTAAGGGATGATAATAATCTCAAGAAAAGGAAGGAGGGAGGAAACAACAGTCTCTTGTGAGAAGAATATGAAATCTATTCCTAGCAAGAAGTGTCAATTCTTATTCTACATCAGCCTACTAAAACAATTTCCCTCCATAAAAATAGTCAGATTAAAGGGCGGCATGATAAAGCCAGACTGAATGTTGTTTCTTGTGGTAATTATTTTGTAGCTCGAGGCAATTTTGAGGAAGATAAGGTTGAGGAAAAATTTAGGGCTTAAAATGATATGTCTAAATTTGAGATGTAAGGTTTGACAGTTTTTGATAATGGGAGTTGGCTAGCAAAGAATGACTCAGTCCCAATAAGATGGTAGCAAGAGGAAGTTTTCGATGAAAAGTGGCTTTTTGTCAAACCGTTGGTTCACAGGCACATCCCTGTCAGCATTAACATTGGGATATCATGTTTCCTAAGAATGTTTTGGAAATTGTATGAGGATGTGAGCCTTTTCAGGAAGGGATTATTCTTGTCCCAACTAGTTAATGGATTTGCATGATTATACCTTTCTTTCCTTTCTTTGGTAGGTTAGTCCTACCCTATAAATAGTGTAATTTTGGTGTGTGCATTTTTGGTTTTCTGCTTAGTGTCCTTCTTGCTGACTTCATTCCCAATGGATAGGAACTAGTCCCACATTCTAGGATCTCTATATCCTTTGCAGTCTTTGTCCCCATCCAGAGCCATTGTTACTTGTAAAGGGACCCCCCTTCCTTTTTTTAGTAACAATGTTCTCTTTCGTCCTCATTATGATACCTAAGCTAGGTTGGGCGGCCTTTTGTTATCTTTCCTAAAATCAGGTGGGGTTTTACCATGTTCATTGAACCTCTCATTATATCACCCATGTTATTTACATTTGGACCCCAGGTGGTGCTTTCTTCCCACTTTTGAATTTTTCCTTTTGAGGTGGTGGTACAAACATTAATATCCAATTAATGGGGTCGTCATTTGTCAAAGACATAGAAAATTCACATGCAAGTAATAATATGGGCAGTATTCTTCAGGCCGCCTTGAACCGAATCAGTGTTTTACCAAGTTATGTGAACCATTCATTTTTCCGCTCAAAAGGTTATGCAGTGATTAATGTAGTAATAGTAAGTTTATCTACTTAACTTGTGCATTAAATACAAAAAATAAATCAACATTTCCAAGCATTATGTGAACAGAAATATAAAGAAGCCATCCATGCAAAGTCATAGTGATACCAAAAAGTGATATTTTATTAATATATAAAAACATTCTTACATTGCTCCAACATTACAAAAAATGTCTTGTTTGACCAAAAAAAATTGTACTTCAACAAAAGACAAAAGAGTGTTTTTCTCAGGCACACAGAGTGAATATTAGAACACAAATGCATTCAATAAAAACTTACAGGTGTTCAAATTGCATTGGAGAAAAAATATTTTCATGCGACTGTAGGAATTGTGCAAAAAGTCCCATGTCATTCCTTGCCACCCCTATCTATAGAAGAGCCACAACGTCCTCTAAAGTTTCATCCTAAAGAGCTAATGCAATGTAGATGGCATCGACGATCACTCCAGTTCAAGGGTAGTGGCTAAGCCTATTGATTTCCACTCTGGCATGATTATGAAATTTGGGCTTTACCAGGCGTTCCAATGCTCTAAAGCCCCAATCACAATGAACATAAGTCCTAATGACTGTATAATTGAAGTGCTCCACCATGGTCATGTTGTGAACATGAGCCTAGCTCAGAAATTCCTTCCCGAGGATTATAAAGAGAACCTCTTCCTCCACTTCACTCTGCACTATGAATACTTCTTTAATTTGGTCTAACATGTGCTTGAACAATGGGTTGCATTTCATCTCCTCTAGAATAATATAGTCATTAGCAAAATTTGCATCACTTTGAGAGTTCGCCATGTTTGAAGCAACTAATTGCAAAGGGAAGGTGATTGATTAATATTTCTATGTGTTGTATTGATAGTCAGATGTATTATTGGTCCTTTGGAAACTATTGGTGGACTATATAATTAGTTTTCTTTGCTGATGTTTATTCCTTTCCCAAATTCGGATGACTCTGATCATTTTCCTCTAAAGAAAAGTTAGTAATACAAGAAGTTAATGATTTAGTAACGACTTTGGCACCTATTCAGTTGTATTAGCCATGCTATAAATTTTATATTGTTAGAGACTAAAAGGGTTCTTCTATTTCTTTCAGATACACCTAGGGGCTTTATCGAGAAGGGATAAGAATTTATTATAGACTGTAATGATTTATAATATGTGTGCTATGAATTTAATGATTTGGTATGCTGATCTAGGAATTATGTGTATGACGTAGTTGTATCTTCTTTGAAATATTGGTTAGATGTCTTAATTTATTATAGTTTGGGCCCTCTCTTTTAAACTTAATGATCATAAAATTTTTAATCTTTTCATTGGAATTTTGTGGTTTGATTTATGTCGCTCAAGCCCCCATATTTATGGACTAGTCTTTGTCACTTTTCTTATTTTTGGTTAAAATCACACCCATTAAGTTAGAATAAGAAAATTCACTAAAGATTTAGTAAGGGAGCTATACCTTGACAAAATTCAGAAAATCACAAATACAATTCCTAAAATCATAAAGAGAGTTGTTAGCAGAATTTATTTGGTGCCAAATCTAGGCATGGAGTCATAGTTTGAATATTTTTTTGATGAGCCTTTTTCATTCGCTAATAGTGTGCTAGTGTGTGTATTTTTTAGGATCATATTTGGAAGTTGTAATAAGTTTTTTTTGGTACTCTCTATCTCCTAGATAATACTCCATTATGTTTTTTGTGGCCAACTTGTTGAGCTTATTGTTTATCTTCTCTTTTGGTCAACCTAACTGATGTTTTGAGATCTTGTGGAGGATATAAATGAAAGAACAATATTTTTTCAAGATGAGCGAGTGTGTGGTGGTGTGTGAGTATGGAATGATGTAGTTAGTAGATTGCATTGCTGACATATGTATTAATTTCACATCTTCATGTATCCTGCTATTAGACAATGAGTCTCTTTAGGAAGTCCTTATAATTTTTATATTTCCTTGGGATTGTGCAACTCAGTACTACAAGTCCTTTGTATCTTTCCCTAAGGTTGTGCATCTTATCCTATAAGTCCATTAGGGAGAAGTGTGCTTCCTTAGGGAGCCTTAAAAAAAATTATAATACTGTTAGTAGTGAGCTTCCTATATTGTGAGATTTCTCACCATGGTTTTTCCCTTCTTGGTTTTTCCATGTAAATATGGTGTTATCTTGTGCATGTTTTTTCATTGTATTTTCTTTCATTTTTTCTGATTTGATTAAGTATTGTTGATCCATGTAAGAGTTTTTGATCTTATGAAAAGTCTATATTTACATATTAAGACCTAAAGGGTTTAAGTTTCTATAGAATATTGATTCAACCCTCCCTCTTAGTATCTGAGTATTTTCAACAATTGATTTCCTTGAGTGATGTGCTTCTCCTTTTACATCAATGGAAAACTATCTTGTACACGTCCCTTTGATATCAATTGATAATAGTATTTCTAATAGTATCCCCCTTTATTATTGATGGAAACATGAATATATTCCTTTCCTTTTGCATTGCTCCCCCTTTTTGTATCTCCCCCCCTTTGACATCAATGGAAAAGGTAAAATTATTATTTTCACAAAGAAAACTTGGGTCCTATAAGTAATACTTCCTCTTCACACCAAAAACATCATTCTTTATTTTCATATATCTCTTACTTGCTATATTTAGTGTAGTAAAATCCATACCCTTACATTTTCACACTTGTTTGGGCCCACCTTGCTTCATTTATCCTTCTTTATGGCTTAATTGGTCCTATTTTGTGTCCATAATCCCTATGAATGGAATATTTTTCTGGAATCCCAAAATTATCCAATGCATAAATTATCTCCTAATGACTTTGATTGGCATGTCCCTAATTTTTGACCGGGACTGAAAAACCACTAAGGGCATCTTTTCCCACCTGAGGTTTTAGAACCCTAATTTTGAGGTATCTTAATTAGGCCCATTTTTGGTGTTTATTCCCAAAGTTTCATCACTTGGGAATAAGACACCACCTAGGGAATCTTAGTCCTCCTTGAGTCATTTTCAAGATTTAATTTCAAATTCTAGCAGGATTTAACCTCTTTCATTTAATGAATTCATATGTTGGCTTGGTGTGATATGATTTCAGGATATTAAGCATAGATAAGTATAAATACAAGGTCCATTCATTCATTTTCATTCTAGAAACTTGAGTATTCATTCCTAAGGAAAATTTATTAGATCAAGAGCATTCAACAACAATTCATCAAGCGTTTGGAGCCATCATAAAGATTCAAGCATCATGTCAAAGAATATTCTTACATCATGTGTGTTGTTGTGCTAACATTTATGATGTAGGGTTTTGATTCAAGGAAGCAAGCAAGAAATTCAAGATCTACCAATCATTTCAAGATCCATATCCATTGCAACCATTTCACACAATTTTGCAGCCAATACATGGGTTTGGTGAGTTGTAGCATTTCATGTTGTTCATTAACCACTTCCTTTATTATTTCTATATAATTTCAAGGTTTAATTACCAACAAGGGGTTTGACCAAGGTAAACCCCTATTCACTAACACTCAATAAGATTTTCCCATATTGCATATTTGTGTTTGAAGATATAGGTTGAAGACTTGAAGATCACTTGGAGTGAAAAGTTGTCAAATTTGCAAAGTTTCATTGCAAAGTTGTCATCTTCACGGAAACTCACCTATAGGTCAAATTCGGTAGTTTCAAAACTTGAGATCCAAAAAGAAGAAAGTGAAGACCTTGGAACTCAGGACCACATTCATAATTTTCATAAATCTAGAGTGGAACTAATACACCATCTTGGGCATCTTAGTCCTCACAAGCATATCTTTCAAAGATTCTTTTAGATTATGTTCTGACACCCAAAGATTCTATGTTTGCCCCCAAAAATAATAGTGGGACTAATAGACAATATTGCATGTCTTAGTCCTCCAAGTCATATTTCGTGGCTTCTTTGCATTTCCAAAATCCTTATTGCATATCTAGGCTTCCCAAGTATACATACCCTAACTTGGTGTTGCATATTTTCATTATTTGCATCTCTCATTTAGCTCATTTTAGGTTATTTGCATATCACATTATGTTTTCCAAGCATTTTCTTGGTGGTGAACCCCTTAAAGATGAAAAAAAACCCCTCCTAGGTCTTCCTAATTGTGAATTGACTCACCATGTGAGGTTGATAGTCAATCCAATTAGGGTTCTTAGGACATAATTCAATGACCTAGATAGAGTAGGAAGCCACCCACTTCCTATTTTATTTACGGTTCATTTTGGTCAACTTGACTTCTTTGAGCATTCTCCTTTTTCTGATTTGGAGTCCTTTAGAGTCCTAGATCTAGATTTCATTCATTGCATTTTGCATTAGTGAAGGTACATCTAGGGTTTCTTGTGTTTTACATTAGTGAAATTACATTTAAGGTTTCCTATTGTTTCATTAGTGAAAGTGCATATAGGTTTCTTTTTTACTTTCTTGCATCATTTCATTTCAGTGAAAATAAGAAACGTGCATTGTTAATTCTCTTAATTGAATTAAGAAACATTCTTATTACATTGAAAATTAAAAGAAAATTCAAATATTGCATCCAATCACTTGCTATTCCTTTCTTTCCTTTGCTTCAATTTGAACAGTTTTCTATTTCCAAACATCATGTCCCTGGGTAGGCAACTTGAGAAAGTTGTTATCAATCCATAATTTGTTGTCTTTCTTAGAAAAACCTCTACTAGGACTAAAACACCCTTCCTGGTGTCTTAGTCCCTCTTAGGGTTTTTTTTGCTCAAAATCCTCTCTCTGCTGTTTGCTACCTATTTCATCCTCTCGAACTTCAAAAAATCACCAAGAGGACTAAAATTCCCTTACTAGCATCTTAGTCCTTGTTGACTTTGACTCTCCAATTTTTAGGGTCTAGAATTGATTTTTTGTGTTTTTGTAGGCTACCTTCAATTTTTTGTTTCAGTTTCCAAAAATTTCATTCTCATAGTTTCTTTCACTTTCAAGTGCATTTTCTTAATCTTGCATCATGGATATGTGCTTCAAAAATTTGTGGATGTCCCTAAAATCCTTAGTGGATGTCTCAAATTTCTCCTTTGGTAATGATCCTAATGACATTGAACTCGCTCATGCTCACTCAAATCCTAATGCATGTTCTCCTCGTGATGTTGACATCATTGGAGAAGATGATGACAACATTAATAAGTTCCTAAATGATTGTCTTGATAACCTTGAAGATAATGTATCCTTCTACCCATCCATGATACAACCAAATCCCCCTAGAATACCACCTCTTGAGATGTTTGGTTACTAACATCCTGAAACCAAAGAAAAAGTTGACCCTAAGCTCCCTACAATAGGTGAACCTAGTTCTTATACATAAGAAAAAACTCAACCATTTTATGATAACCGGGTTAAAAAAACTTGAATCAATATTGAAGAAGCATGTGGAAGAGGATTCACAATCTTAAGTAAACAAGGATGTGATACAACAAGCGAACATGAAATTCATCAACTCCTAGAGCAAGTTACAACTACTGAAAACACAAAAGGGTTAGGATATCAAGATCCCCCTCACAATGCAAAAATACCTAGAGAATACATAAAGATTCATGGTGATGATATGATGATATTTGATTCACCTCTTGATATGAATGTCCTTCTTCCTAAAGAACAACCCATGACTCATAAAAAGGATCTTTTGGTCCTCCTCCTCCTTATTCCACTACAAAAATTGGAGAATATATCTAAAGGAAAACATCTCATAAAATAAAGAAACCTCAATACCTTTCTCCACCATATTCAACCAAGTGAACTTTACATATCCTTTTAAGTCAAGGACTCATTACACTACCACCCATGCCTGAAAACTAATTTCAAAATCCTAAGAACAAAAAAAGATCTTATTACAAATATCATAGAATTTTTGGTCACTATACTGATGCATGTTGCACATTAAAACAAGAATTTAAAAGGCTTGATATAATAGAAATAGTCCCTTAAAATGGGACCCCTTTTCATGTAGTATTTGTAGAATCTTGACATTCTCACTATTACATGACCCTTCTCATCACCTATCTCGGCCCATTTTCGTCTTGCACTTAGTGGGGACAAGAAGTAGATGGCCTTTTCCTAGTCAGGCATTTTTTGTTATCCCTTTGGTTTTTTATCTACCTTCCACTTATGCAAATTGAGACTGGGAGGTGGATAACCTAGTTTAGGTTGACTCACCTATGCCTTACTAGTCTTCTTTTATTTTTATTTTCTCTTTCTCTTGAATTTACATATTGTGATCCGCTATGATTTTTTGTTTGATGTTTCTCTCTCTTTGTACATTCCTCTATTTGTACCTTCATTCTTCTCTGTCTTAAGCTTTTTCATTTTCATTTATTCTTTCACTTTTGTCTTGTGTTTTCCTTTTGGGGATGATGTAAGGCATCAAGACACCTTATGTCTCTTCCATGTTGACCCAAAAGGCTTTTTATTTTTTTTGCACTCTCTTTGTGCCATTCTTCTAGTTCTTTGTGTATTTGGGGAATGGTGATAGTTTTGAGCTCTTTAATTTCATTATAGCAAAGATAGATCCTGACCCCAAATCCATAGATCCCTTATGTGTTTCTGGGGGGAAACTCTCTCTTCCTTTTTCATATTTTGGCTACTTTAAAGTAATTTCTCATACTATGGTGTTAGCAATTTCTTTAAAGTAGGGGTGTACATTGGCATTATTTTGATTTAATTTTTTTCTTTTTCATGTTTCTTGATGTGATTTTCTTACTTCATACGATGTGTTTCCATCTTTGTGGTGACATTGGGAGTAATTTCCTTCAAGAGTGTGACCTATCTTAGCATATTATATTTCCCTTAGTGATGTGATGCACAACATCCCCTAAGTGTTGAATCTTCTATCCTTTAACTAGTTCTCTCTTGGATACATTAGGGATGATGTCCCATAATAGTAAGACCTCACATGAACTAATAAAAATCCCTTCGAACATCTCTCTTTCTTGTTGAGTTGCATTTTATTTTTGTACCTTATTAAATTCATGGAGGTATGGCTTTGATATGGTCCCCCCTGGGGCTCACCTAGTGAACAACTAGCTTCACTAGCCCATGTGAGCATGCATTTTGGTACCTTATTAAAGTCATGGACATATGGCTTTGATATGGTCCCCTCGGGGCTCACCTAATGGACAACTAGCTCCCACTAACCATCATGAGTCTACATTTTGTTTACATAGTTGACAGTGTGTTCCACTTGTAAAGCCTCTTCAAGCCTAGACCTAGTCGACCATTTTGGACAACTAGTTGAAGCTTGATCCATTGCAGTTCTTTTCATTTTTTATTTTTCTTGCCTTTGATGGTGTATGTTTGTGATATGATATTGGCTTCATATATCATGTGCATGTGTGTTCCTTTATGCCTATGCTGGTTCACCATAGGATCTTGATCCTAGGGGCTTGGCCACCCTCTTAATTATTTCCATACTATCTTGCTAATATTTGTACATTTGAACCCCTCTTGATTGCATGGTTGACTACTTTAGTTTGAGTTTGAAGCAAGTTCATCCTCTCACTAAAGTGGGGGCTAAATGTAGTGTATTAAAATGCATACCCTTGAATTTTCACACTTTTTTGAGCCTGCCTTGCTTTATTTATCCTTCTTTATGGCTTAACTGGTCCTATTTTGTGTCCACAAGCCCTGTGAATGGCATCATTTTCTAGTCAATCCTAATATTCTCTAGTTCATAAATGATCTCCTAATGACTCTAATTGGTGTGTCCCTAATTTTTTGTCAAGAATAAAATGCCACTAAGGGTGTCTTTGTCCCCCTGAGGTTTCGAGACCCTGATTCTGAGGTATCTTAATTAGGCCCCTTTTTGGTGTCTATGCCCCAAGTTTCATCGCTTGGGACTAAAATGTCACCTACAATTTCTTAGTTCTCCTTGAGTCATTTTTGAGATTTAATTTCAAATTTTGGTAGGATTTAACCTATTTCATTTAATGAATTCATATGTCGACTTGGTGTGATATGATTTCAGGATATTATGCATAGATAAGTATAAATACAAGGTTCATTCATTTATTTTCATCCTAGCAACTCAAGTATTCATTCCTAAGGAAAATTTATGAGATCAAGAGCATTCAAGAGGAATTCATCAAGAATTTGGAGTCATCATCAAGATTCAAGAATTATGTCAAAGGCTATTCTTGCTTCATGTTTTTTTTGTGCTAACATTTGTGATGTAGGGTTTTGATTCAAGCAAGCAAGAGATTCAAGATTACCAAGAATTTCAAGATCCATATCCATTACAGCCATTTCACGCAAGTTTGCAGCCATTACAAGGGTCTGGTGAGTTGTATAATTGCATGTTTTTCATTCACCATTTACTTCATTATTTTTATATCATTTCAATGTTTAATTTCCAAGGGGTTTTCCCAAGGAAAACCCCTATTCACTAATAATCAACAAATTTTTCCCATCTTGCAAATTTGTGTTTGTAGATCTAGGTTGAAGACTTGAAGATCACTTGGAGTGCAAAGTTGTCAAAGTTGAAAATTTGTATTGTAAAGTTGTCATCTTCATAGAAACTCACCTACAAGCCAAATCTGACAGGCTTAGAACCTAAGATCCGAAAAGAAGAAAGTGTAGACCTTGGAGCTCAAGACCACAGTCAGACCTTTTAGAGATTCAAAGTAGGAATAATATGCCATCTTGGGATCCTTAGTCCTCCCAAGCATATCTTTTGGAGACTCTTTCAGATCCGGTTTTGACATTCGAAGATTCTGTGTTTGCCCCAAAAAACAACAACGGGACTAATACACCATCTTGGGTGTCTTAGTCCTCTAAGGGATGTTTTTCTAGCTTCTTTATATTTCCATAATCCTTATTGTATCTCCAAACTTCCTAGGTACACATACTCTAACTTGGTGTCGCATATTTTCATTATTTTCATCTCTCATTTAGCTCATTTTAGGTAATTTTCATATCACATTGTGTTTTCCAACATTGTGTTTTCCAAGAATTTGCTTCGTGGTGAACCCCTTAAAGCTGAAAAGAACCCCCTCCTAGGTCCTCCTAATTGTGAATTGACTCACCTTGTGAGTTTGATATTCAATCTAATTAGGGTTCTTAGGACATAATTGAATGACCTAGATAGAATAGGAAGCCACCTACTTCCCATTTTATCTATGGTTCACTATAACTCTCAATATTTCTACAACTCTCCCATGATGTCAATATCAATGTGACACTTTATTTTATTCATATATAATATGAATTGGTTGATATATCTTTGAATTGCCTCTCTATGAAGCTAAAATATATTGCAATGATTAGCTCCACCTTTCTCTATTTAACCTTCTTTAACATGAATAGTAAAATGGATTCTTATCCATCTTTGAACTTTCTTCTAAATGGGGCTGAAGGATAACAGAATGATAAGAATATATTTTTATTTCTCTCACTCTTGTTTTCTCTTCTAAAATTTTTTAGGTTATCTCTTTTGTTTGGCTATGATATCCTCCTTTTTTGTATATGTGGTTTCAGAAAACCAATTCTATAGAAACATGATGTATTACCATTTATAATTATTACAGTTATATAACATATAAAATTATAATTCACTAGATGAGAACATGAATTTTAGTTCCTACTTGAGAACCCAAAATCATTCCTTATACGTGAAAGTTCTACAATCTATTGCTTTATGACCAAAATGATTACATGAAAATTAATAACCATAGAAAGAGTGATATAACTTGGCCATGAGAGCTTTCCTTGGTGGAAGAGGATTTTGACTATGTCATTCTTAGCTTCTAGAGGCATGATTGGTTTCTAGTTCTCCTTATTTTTTATGATTTCACCTTTGTTGGGACTTTTAAGAACATCAACACACTTTTTAAGCTTCTCTTTATTTAATTTCTTTGATTATTAATTGTTTTTAGAACTTCGGTCTTCCTCACAACCAATACCACTCCTATCAAACATAGGATTTTGAGAATTGATGATATCATCTGATATTTATGAACTCTTCTCATTCTTCAAGTTCCTATTTAATTGAGTTGTTGTTTTCTCCAATTGCTTTCTTAGGGAAACAATCTCAAATTCCCGCTTCTCACAATTTTCTTCATTTTATTTAATTGGTTTCTCAACTCCTCCTCAATCATTTTTGCTTCATCTACTTGAAATTTCAAATCTATGATCAAATCATCTAATTCTTTAAGATTTTGTGATAATTTATCTTTCACTTAACTATTCTCTTGAATTTGTAATCCTTGTTTCATGTTCCTTCTTCTAAGCTTCTTGATTTCTCTTAGGGAAAAAATAATTTCTTCGAGATCCACCTCTCCTTCATATTTACTATATTCCTCTTCTAAATCTTTCTCTTCTTTTATTTCATCTACATCACCCTTTTCATCCATCAACATAAAGAGTGTTTCTTCTTTATCACTGTTAGAAATTTCTTTGTTGCTTTCATTTGATGAGCTATTATCTTCCTTGGAATAAGGCATCTTCTTGTACTTTCAAAATTTCTTCTTACATTGATATTTTTTATAATAATTTTTACATTGTTGATAATCCTTGGAATAATGCTTTCATCTGATGAGCTATTTAACTTTTGAGCTATCATCTGGTTAATTCTCTTTATTCTTTCCCTTCTTTGATTCTTTGAAGGTTGCCTACTTTTTATATGGTTTTTATTCAATCCTCATTTTATAGTAAATAAGAATCCCATGCAACTCATTCTTTGTTAGTTTTTATCTAAAGTTATCTTATTTATTCAATCATTGACACATTAGAATCAAATCTTAGAAGTAAAGATATCAATACCTTTTATACAATCTTGACTTCTTCAACTATTTCATCAAGAGCTCTTACTATGTTCATGATCTCATCAACATGAAGCAAATAGGAGGCTATGTTTTCTTACTCTTTCATATTAAGTCTTTCAAATCATCCCCTATGGGTTTGAATCTTTTCCTTCTTTACTTTATTATCTCCTTCACAAACATCCTTTAGATTATCCTAGATATCCTTAGCTAATTTTCAATGCATTACTTTCACAAACTTTGATTTACATAATCCATACAAGATCACTTTTATGGCTTTCAATTTTTTTTCACTTTTCCTCTTTCCTACCTGATCTAGGTAGAGGGGTCATAGGAGCTATATATCCATTTACCACTTATTTCCAAATATTAAACCCTAGAGAATTCTTATAGTTTTTCATTTGTATGCTCCAAAAGGCATAGTTTTTTCCATTGAAAATAGTTCCCTATTTGATGAGAATACATATGCTTCTTGAATGGTCATATGTGATACTTAGATCTTCCTTCTAGTGGTTAGACTATCTCTAAAGGAACCTTCTCTAATAAAAATTGATGAGGACATAGCTATATACTAAGATGGGGGTTGAATTAGTATAACACGATATTTTACTTTTCAAAACTCAATCAACCATAGAAATGGCAACCATGAAAGATCTAGAAATTAAGAAAACAAGAATAACACACAATTTATGTGGAAACCATTATGGGAGAAAACCATGACAAAATATTAATTTTCTTATAAAATTTCTTGTGTAGGCACCAAAATACAAGAGACACCAATCCCCACTTATAAATTATGTAAGTACAAGACCACTAGAGACATCAATCCCTACTTGTACCAATTTGTAGGCACTTCCCCATTGGAGACACCAATCCCCACAATCGAGGACAAAATCAAAAAGAGACACCAATCTTTTATTTTGATAAGCACCAACCTTCAAATTATTCGAAGGATGATATCATCTTCACAAAGTTTTTATTATAAATGTAATTTCTTTCAAACCTTTCCATGTGGATGATCTAGTGATCATCATAAAAGTGATCTCCTTCATGACTTGGTTTATATATGATGTAATCTCTTTCCTTCACAATTCTTTTTGATGACGATGCAAAAAATTCCCCTCACAAATTTTATCTCAAACAACACAATACTTTCCTTTACAATTATACCTTAAGGTCTACTCAATAATTTTATTTAAAAAATTTCCTCCAAATTGTGCATCATATATTTCTCCCTTCACAATATTGAAATTCTCTCTTGATATATTTTAATATAAATCTGATTTACCCTTCATATTCTCTTCTCTAGATCTTCTTGAATCCAGTCTTATTCCTCTTCACAATCTAATATTAAAATTTTGAATAATATTACATTAAAAACTTTCTTTTCTAATGTAATATCCCCTTCCTAACTAGTTTAGTATGGTGGATAGTTGGATCTAGCAGGATGGAAGTATTGGGTAATTATTTGAAATTTGGAGGTTATGATGTGTGTAATGCCTCTTTCTATAGTGGTTTCAGATGATTCCTCCCATACTTACTATTTTTAGTAAGTTAGTTCTAACACTGGTTGAGTCAGTTGTCAACATTTCTATTTTTAGCTATATTAGTGGATTCATTTTATGGTGATATCCAAATATTTGATATAGTCCAACATTTTATTTTAAATAATGATACTTTATAAAGGTAGATTAAATTAAAAAATTTATCTTTAATTAATATTATTATAGTGACTTTATGAAGGGGTACTTTTGGGAGACATACAAAATAATTTTAAATTTAATAAAGTATTCCCTAATTTTGGATGCCTTATTTGGAGAAATAAGCAAATATTTAAAATAAATTAAAGTGTATTTAATGCCAACTTGGGTGTGGGTTTTGGAAGAGGAAATAAAAATAAGTTTGGACCTCATTATAGGGGGTTTGATTTGATATTTTGGTGTTCTTCTTTGCTAGAGGAGCTAGTTCTTCTTCAAGGTTTGTGAGGATGAAATACCTTACATGCAACATTCTCCAATTTGTTGAAAGACACAATCTGGAGGATTTATTGGTGATTTTATATAGGGATCATAGTTGGATTTTATTTTTTATTTGTATCTCAATTTTGTAGCACATGATATTCATTGTTGAATCAAGAGAGATAGGTTGGTAGAATTTAGAGAGTTTATTGCTGACTGTTCTTCCTCTTTTGCTGACTATACCACTCTCCTTTCTAGTCATACCTATCTAGGTAGTGTGAGACTCATTCCTTTTCTAGGTGCTAGGTTTTGGAGAAGTTTATTTCTATTTTGAGAACATATAGGTTTGGAGAGTAGATTTACATTATTTTTATGCATTCATGCTCAATCGTGGAGGTGTTGTGTTCCATTTTAGAGGCTCTAGTAGTTGGATTTTCCTATGAGTTTAAATATTGTAATTTCTAGATTTTGTGGGTATTATAGGAAAGATATTGTAGGGTATTTTGATGAAGTGGGTTGTTACTATTTTCATAAAATTATATACTTTCATTTTTGAAATTAAATTTGAATTATTACTAGTTGTGGGTTTGCTTGAATACTGTACTTTTAAAGTTTATTATTTTTATTGTGTACTCCTACAAGTATTGTTATTACAAAATAAAACAAAAACACCTTATGAATTTTCATCTTCTTCTATTAAAATAGAACCGATGGAAAAGGGGATTTTCTACATATGGTTTAGGACATAGAGAAAACACACTTCCCAACTATTCCATTAAAGGGTAACCCTAGAGATCTCAATGCACAAGGGAAATAGATCTTGCAATAGGGTTGTACTAGGAAATAAATATGATCTAATGAGGGGTTTGTAGACATGGAGAATGTACAAGTTTGGTTCGACACACTTGATCCTAATTATTCGCAACATTTCCTCCTAAATCATACTCTTAGATTTTCATCACATTCTCTCTCTTAATTTAATAAATAATTATTTATTTGATTAAGTCTTTCTCCTCTAGTGATTAAATTAATTGTAGTTAGGGAAAATAAGATATAAAACTAAAACAAAAAGATATGAAAACCCTAACAAGCACAATAGAGCACACACTAGCATGAAAATCAAAACAAGAAAGCAAAGCAAACCGATCTCCATGCTAGATTTGATTTATCTCCATTGCTCTTCTCCACCCGCATGAGAATGCAAGATTTTGAAGGTTTGATTGTTGATATGTTGATTGCTCATTTTTGCAGCATAACAATACGATGAAAGATAATAGAAGAAAATAGATAAATAAGAAGAAATTTTGGCAGAGTAATGATGCTAGAAGAAGATTCTCTAATGACCTGTGAAAGGATTGATTTATAGGAGAAGGCTGATTTGATTCGATGGCCAAGACTAAAACTCAAATTTGTGATGTGTATGGCTAGGATTAAAAGTTTATTTTAGTGCCTATGACACACATTAAGTGGGTTATGACATGACACTCAAATTAGGATGTGAGGAAATAAGTGAGATTCTATTCTTTATTTTGGAAGAAAAGATGCTTATGATGCACAATGAATGGGGGTAAAAATAGGATGTGAGTGAGAATCTCATAATTTAAACAATAAAATTATTTAAATTATTTATGCATGTGAAGAGTTGTAGTCATGTGACACATGTTGCAATGTGACAATAAGTGAGGGATTAATTCAAATATTTAATTTGAATTATTTTGGGACATGTGAAGGGGGGATTAATTAAATAAATGAGATTTATTTAATTAATTGGGAAGGTGATTAAGTGGAATAAATGGGATAAGTGGGATAATGTAATGACCTAGGGTAAAATATTACAAAATGTCTTACAAGGTCATGTATCAATTAGGTAATATTATGACATGGACAATTTTGGGTGTCTACATTAATCAATTTAATTTAATTAACCTTATATTTCTATTTAATTAAATAAATCATTTTATTTGATTATTAAAGTCTCTAAATTCCTCTTATTAAATTAAATAAATTAAACCTTATTTGATTTAATCTAACATTATCCCACTTAGTTAAATAAATCAAAATTATTTATTTAATTAAGAACTTCCTCTCAATTCCGATTTAAATGAATTCATCAATTTAAGTCAAAATTGTCAAATCATCTAATCCCTCATAAAATTAATCAAAATCTTGATTAAGTTAATCCCTATCACTAAACTATTCTAGAGAATGCAAGTTGCAAATGAAAATAGATTTAATTCATTTATTAAATCTCTATTTTCCCTCACATGGCATCAAAAGGGAGTATTCCCTCAAGTTTGAATTCAAAAATGTCCAAGTGGACTTGTCCATCCAACAAGGCATTCACTACTCTTCCATGTCCTTGTGTATTCAGCCAAGTGGCATTTATTTCATTCCTTTTTCCTTCTCACATGTCATTTCTTCAAATTCAAATTCCACCTAATTGCATTTATTGACACTTTTTCCAAAATATGCTCATTCCTCAACCATACACATCTTGACAAGTGCCACATGGCCATTGAATGTTGAATGATCCCACATTGCCTATTATTCTTCAATCCTCCAATTTGGAAATCTACAAATGAGAGACTCTTTCTCTCATTGTATAATCCACAATTTTGAGTAAACTTACTATACTCAAATTCATCTTCATTCCACATATTTCATGCAAAGTTACTGGCTTGAATTGAGAGCTAATTTTGTTCATTCCACTCAAAGCACTCGTCATCTTCACAATTCATGGATAGGTTCTGCTCAAATCTTATTTGAGAGGTTTTATTAATCTATACTTCAACATTGCAATTCAAGGATTGGGAAAGGGCTGCTTACTACACAACAAAGTGGCACCAATGTACTATAAGATAAAGGTTTAATCATGTTTTTTTGTATATGCTTCTATTTAACTTGTTTTCTACTCATTAGTTGCATATTTGGACATGATTAATTATTTCATAGGGATGTTAATTTTTTTGATTTAAACTGACTTGTGCTAACAACATGAAACTGGTTTAAGTCTCTCTCTCACAGATTTTTAGCATCCACATTCTGGCGCTAGAAAGAGGGCCCCTCTGAATTTGTTTCTACAATCTCACTTGTATCTCTGTTGTAGGAAATTTCATTCGATAATTATTCTATTAATAGTAGTTTCAGTTGTTATTTATGGTTAAATAACTTTTACAGATCATTCCATTTCATGAGAAGACAATTATCTAGGTTTCCATTTATGCATATTATAATGTCTGATAAATTTTTCATAGAATACGAGTCATAATTTTCCTTTGATAAAGGCTTACTGTTCATGTATCCTGAAACAAATAATCTAATTAGATCAAAGCATAATCTAGATAGGATTTTCTGCAAACTTCTTCCCTCGTGATTTTCCTTACAGTCTCCCATGCAGTCAATCTGTACATCTCTCGTGTTACCACACCATTCATTCCATCTCCCCGCGGTACAATGGTGTTGACTTTGATTGCTCCACTTACGTCCATCTCCTTACCACTCGACTGCCAGTCCTATTTCATCAACCTACAGTATCGTGGTAACCAACTGCTCCATGTTCTCCTTATCCCACCGCTCTACTGTGGCTTGTGTTCTGACCACCCGCTGTATCACGGTATCCATCTTTTCCACCCCCTCCACCACTTCTCACTACCTTACCGCATCATCAGCCCTCACTTCTCGCAGTGTCCACTGCCATACCGTGGCATACCTCCTCACTGAACACGGTCTTGCGGTCTCCACCCTCTCACTCTCCCACATTACCATGGCCTGACTGTCTCTTCCCTGTGGTAGAGTGGTTAACTATCTGATCACTATCACTGCATCACTGTGGTCTCCCGCCTAACCACCAATGGTAGAGTGGTAACCACCCACCATATCCACCACTGCACCATAGTCTCCTGCCTAACCACCAATGGTAGCATGGTAACTATCATCTTGTTGTCACCGTCATCACCACAGTCTCCCACTTAACCACCAATGGTAGTGTAGTAGTGCGGTAGCTATTTTCACTGCCACTGCGCCTCTGCGATCTTTGACCTCACCAACCGTGGTATCATGGTAAACTTACCTAATCAACTATGCTTTCCACCACCGTTCCACCACATAGATTGTCCCAACAATCCACGGTATGGCTGTAGAAGGTTTTAATTCATGAAATAGACAACAGTATAAGGAATTTTAAGCATTATAAAGGGGTAAATAAATTTTTATAATAGAAATGTGTCAATTTTTTCTTGACTTATGTCTAATACATTAATATATGAGAGATTTTGTGGATTATTTTATTCATATTAACTTTGTATTTTATTTTAAAAGTTGATATTGGAATCAAGCCAAGACAAAGCAAGACTAGAGAAATTCAAAAAAGCAATTTTTAATGCTTATTGAGCTAGATTTTCCATTTGCCTTCAAACCATCTCACATCTGTTTTTTTTTTTGGGGTTTAAAATTAACCATTTGAATTGATCCTTTTGGTTAAAAAGAACTTTAGACATTTACTAAATTTAAATTTGGGTTCTAAAAATTGAACAAGGCAAACTCTCACACTTCAAAATTGGTGCTTTAAAAAGAACTCATTTCTTTCTTTGAAGATTAAAATGAACATGTGCGTATTTGATGTTTTGCAATACTTTTCACAAAGTAATATCATTTAAAAGGCGTATGAACTTCTCTCATGCCTCACAACAATCTAGAGAAATCAAAATTCTTTTTGTAATATTAAGTTGTCAAAAGTATTACCTCCACACTTCATTTTTTTGGTTTAAAATTGAACAAAACATCTTATGAGTGTGAGTAGGCTTATTGCGTGTGTTCTCCCTTTGTTTCTAAATGAAGTTTGATCGAAATACGAATATTTTTACTCACTTTTGTTTATCTTAGTGGGTCTGCCTTGTGGGAAAAATTACTCACCCAATGGAACGACCCAACCGGTAACACACTAAGGACAAGTGTATTTTCAGTCGGGATGTAAAAGTGGGTACTGGGACAAAAGCCAATATCACATGGTTGGCTCCAACAAGAAGGGACGAAATGGTCTCTTGCCACATGGGTCATCCCTCATGAATGGAAAGAACGAATTAAAACCCTTGTTTAGAAGGCCAAATCCTTATCGATTTTGTTGGTACAAAAGGTCATGTCCTTTGAAGCTGCCCCATGTTATACATGCGGTTTTGTTGTGGACATGAAAAGTATGCCATGGGAGATTCATGGGTACTGATGCTTGGCTGACCCAAGAAGTGTGTGTCATGGAGGGGAGCCAGTGTGGCCAAGCATCTAGTCATCCACACAGAATATGTGCAGCTAGATTCGTCCAAGTGGGAACCCAACAAATTATTATCTCTTCAACCTAGGTTTGCACATGTGCTTGAAAAAGGAAAATACATTGCTTGGTCCTCAAAAAAATTGAAAAACAAACATTCACAAGGAGCTCAAAATTGCAAACCCCTTGGAGGGAACAAATATCCTTGACGAATTTAAGTACTCTTGCTTTCCCTAGGGATCATATCCTTAGAGGTTTCTAAGTTCTTGGATTTTATCATCATTTATTTTCACTAAGGTTAAACCTAGGAAAATTTTCCCCTAATTTCCTTGATTTCCACATAATGAACCTTGTGGGATGAAAAGAAAGTGGGAAATTAGACATGAAGTTTGAAATATAATCAAGAATATTCCTTTGGTAAAAATGAATTCACTAAGGAAAGATAAAAAACAAATTGAACCTCACATGTGTTGTCTCAATGATTTCCCGAAAGGTCAAAATTCCAAATCCAAGATTCAAAAATATTAGTCTCAAAGCTCACGAACAATGTCTTGAAATGCTCCTTGAAGTCAGATAAAGACTAGTGTACAATTTTTATAAAAAGGCTTCAAGAAACAACCCAACTTTGTATGCATTCTATTATCAACTTATTCCCGAGCTTGTTGAAAGGCTTGCTTTCCTCACATAGGAAGTGTAACATGTTCTTCAACACCAAGGTTTTGTAAAAAGAGTCATGTCTAGGTCAAAGTATAGGGTCAAATTCTTCACTCTCATACATCTCTCCATCAATCAAATCTCATCCCATCAACAAAGTTTTGAGAACTTTAGAAAAATCATTCATGCTAAACTTAAAGGCTAAATCAACATCACTCTATCCTAGCTTAATGCACCTAGCCAAATATTCAATTCTCTTGAACAAATTTGCCTCTAGGATAACACAACTTCCTTAGGTTTACTATTTCATGATCGCCTTGGTTGGCTTGGCACACTTAGCCTATCCATTCCCTTGTGCGAAATTTTCCTAGGATAACACAACTTCCTAGGGTTTACAAACTCACCACAATCTTGTTTGACTTAATACACCTAGTCAAACTATCAAAATCAATCCAAGCAATAAAGTTTAGCATAACCCCCTAAAAATTTCTTCAAAGGTTTCACTCATTCACTTCATCCATTTATCTCATCATCATCACCACCCCCTTTGATTCTTTGCTTTCCCTAGTTCTCTTTTGGGCCTAAAGATTAAAATCAAGAGATCCCTATTTTTATTGTCCAAACAAGATCACAATACAAAAAGAACATTGAAAACATCAATGAAATATCAACTTCCAATGACTTGGGTCAAGTAACCACTGAAAAAAACCTTGCGAGATCAAGCAATCCCCTGAGTAGCTCTCCTCTACCATCAAAACATATTCAAGAGGAGAGTTATGAAGAGTAAATCACAAATGAGGACATGGGGATGACACAATCAGAAGTGCGAGAAATGGTCCAAAATCTAGAAAATCATAAAACTGTTAATGCCATGTTTAAATACTTACGTATGTTAATGAAAGGAGAGGATCTCAATTCATTTTGACCTTGACATAGGCACTAGTATGGGCATGCCTCTTATGAACACATCCCCAATGTCAATTCTGAACATCAGTCAAGAAATTCCTCAAACCATAACAATCACACAAACCATCCTGATTGTGAACAAAGGAAGTGCCATGTTTTGAGAGTTACAATAGCATCGCCTTGTGAAAAAAAAAGAGGTAAGTATCAGCACCACACCAGAAAACTCCATCCTGATGAATCCATTACACCCCTATGTCCCACTCACCTTCCATAATCCCACGGGTTCATCCTCATTCCATGCAACACTAGCCTATCTATTAAACATACAAAATACTCTACCAAAAGGAGAAGGTGATTTGTTTGGAACAACAGGATTCAGCGACCCATTCTCCTTCTAGGGGAACTTACCACCCTTTCCTCCATTACCGCTCACATCCAAATCACCTATTGGATTGGTTCTTCCCCCCCTACCCACATCTAGTTTCTCAAATCCATGCAATCTGAGCACCACATCAAATCTTGTTTTTGCCTGCAATATCACAACAACAAGTGGCAACCATTCAAGCCACCACAACCAATACATCAGTCGGTCCTCAAATCTCTCAAAACATACCTTCTCAAGGACTGAGCATTTCAACCACAACTCCAACAACCCAAATCCCAAATACCAACACAACTATTTCACCTATCACCACAGTCGACTTCATTCCCAATCCACCACCTATCCCACCAAAATCTAACGTGATGAATTCATTCATCACCCTAATCCAAACCATCCACAAAGCCAATCATCAAAGGGTACTGAAACAAAACCAACAAGCTACACAAGCCTAGCAAGCAGCACAATCTGCACAAGCCGCTCAAGCAGCCCAACAAGTGCAAGCCCAAGCTCAAGCCCAACAACAGGAACAAGCACAATACCAAGTGCAACTACAAGAAATTCATCGACAAGCATACTAACAAGCCTTGCAAGACTTTTAAGCACAACATCAAGCTAAACAACAACATTTTTTGGCCAAACAAAAACTCAACCAACAACAAGCTTTTTTGGCACAACAATAGCTAGACCACAAGTTTTGTTATCCCAACAATAGCTAGACCAACAACAGGCTCTATGGGAACAACAACATATGGACCAAAATCAAGCTTTGTTGGAATAGTAGCAGCAAGATCAACAACAAGCATTATTGATGCAAATGCAAGCATACCGATAGGCCTTGAACGCACAATAAAGCTTGCAAAAAACTCCCACTAGTACTCCTCCCACCAATCAAACACCCCAAACACCTCAATATACATTCATCCCACTGCCCAATCCGAGCAATGATGTCGCAATGCAAATCAAACTGCTCTTGTAGCAGGTGTTGGACCTCCAAAAGGGAAAAACAACCACAACACCAGGCAACTTGTGCCCTTATCCATTTGACAGAGTCTCACAATGGTACCATTCCCAAAGGGATTCAAGATCCCCAAATTCGACAGGTATAATGGAACAGGTAACCCTTGAAACCATTTCAGGGAATTTTAGGTGTATTGCATGGAGGTTGCATATGATGACACATATCTAATGCGACTCTTCCCCTAAAGTCTGACTGGTCCAACCATGGATTGGTTTTCTCATCTACCCACAAGAATTAAAACATTCAAGGAAAGTGTGGAAGCATTCCTGAAAAAATATGCTTTCAACATGGGTACAGACATTAGTTTGGAAGAACTATCAATGCTCAAATAGCTAAAAGGAGAGCTATTCACATCCTTCTTGCAAATATGGTGATCTAAGGCCAATAAAAGAAAGTGGAACATGCCAGAAGAACAAAAATTTTGCATGATCATAAGTAATCTAGATGAAAAATTGGTGTTCTACTTGAAAATGCAATGCATCACATCATACGATCAACTAATCCCAAAGGCGCTCAACATCAAAATGGCCCTTATAGCACGAGGAGGTGTGTCAACATTTAATCCACCATAGGATAACCGCCCATCTAACAATTATAATGATAAACTTCGAATGTGGGAAAGGAGCAAAAATATCATGAATGATGGCTTGGTCGATGCTAAAGTGGTCATAAGTGCTCCCAAACCAAACATACAAACTCATCACCAACCAAAAAATCATAATCTCAATAATGTGCAAACTAATGCAATAGTAGCACAACAAAAACCACTTCCCACCAACCAAATCAATAACTTGAGCAATCAAGGAGGACCATGTCCCTGAGGCAAATACCCTCCCAAGTGGAAGTTCATGGCTCTTGGGGAATCCATCGAGTCCATAATGAATAAGTTGGTCAAGGAAAACGTAATCAAAGTCTCTAACTCTGAGCAATACACGAAAGCCATGACAAAATTGCCATCGTATAATGAAAATATCCTTTGTGAATTTCTTAAGATCAAGGGACATACCACCACAAATTGTATGAGACTGAATAATATCATCGAAGACCTCATCGAAGACAAGATCATCAATGTTGAGAATCCAGGTGGTAATCAAGATCTAAAAATATACACAAATACGATGTTGAACCACAATCAAGGAAATGGTCAGGGGAACATAAAAGGCAAGAAAAAATATGCTAGTGCTAATCTAGTGTATGAAGAGATAGTCACATGTGTCAATGAAATGGCCACGATCGTTAATGTCAAGGGCACCAACACTGATTGTGGAGTCACCACATGTGGTGGCAAGGTCACCATTGCAGGGGCACCATCTAAGACCCCCACTTCAAACACAAAAGTCATCCCCTATGACTATAATGTCATCGACCAGCTGAAGAGAACCCCCACATAGATCTCCATCATGAAATTGTTAAAAATCTCCACTGCCCATAGGAAAATTTTGGATGAAGCTTTAGTGGCATCCACTGTCTCCACCACCCTTGACATAGAATAGTTTAAGGCTATGGTTGGTAATATTATTACCCTGAACTTCCTTACTTTCTCTAACCAATAATCTCCCCCGCAACCATCTCATAACCGCACACTTCACCTTCAAGTCCTAGTCCACAAAAATAAAGTTAAAAGAGTCCTAGTGGATGGAGGTGCATGACTTAATATTTTCTCTCTCAAACTTCTAAAGAACTTGGGATTTACCAAGGATTCCATTAACAAGAACAAGAGAATCACAATAAGGGCATATGATGATCAAGAAAGAGTGTCTCAGGGCACTATTAAAATCCCAATCCAAGTGGGACCCGCAACCATGTAGACTACCTGTTAGGTCCATGCCCTCAAATTACCATATAAAATCCTCATAGGACATCCATGGATCCACAAAATGAAAGAAGTGGTCTCCACATATCACCAATGCATCAAGTTCTTGCACAAAAATGAGGAGATCACTATACAGGGGGACCCCAAACCATTTGCCTACTGCAAAAACTTGTAAGACAATTTTTATAAAATCCACCAAGTGTCGAAGAATGATGAAGGCCCATCCACTGCATACATCGACCCAACTACTCTCGCCTCCACTTCTGTGATATAGACACCTGCCATCTATTATATATATGACATCAAAAGCATGATCCAAGACAATGGATTCGATGAATACATAATGAAAAGGAATGCATGTGTTGTAGGGGAGCTACCACAATATCCTAGGTCACATGGGCAACCTTGATTAGCCGAAACACCTGTCCACACCCTTAGGGTCAACCTCTCTAGATTTTTCCATTAGGGAGACTTAAGTTGAGAAAAAGTTGATGAGGAAGATATTTCAAGCTCAATATACTGTGATGCAGAACCCACACCCACATTACCTATAGATGAATCCAATAGAGGGCTATAGATAATGGTCTACATGGGCTACAATAGAAACCAAAGCCTTGGAAGGAACAATGATGGACAGTTAGAGCCCATCATTGTAGAAAGAAGAATGTGAAACCTTGGCCTTGGATGTACTCCCTTGAGTATAACTGTACGTGGTATAGGTACTCCCAGTAGGGTAATTAGGTCCTCCCCTCAGGTATCGGTAACCACCCTTAGACCACCCATATGCATAGGTATCTTGCTTGACAACATCACCTTTGACGTAACTAATGTTTGCACTAGTAGTGATAATTATGATACCATAATAGGCCTACCCATGATTTTTGAGGATTCCTCCTTACTAATGATTAGTGCCTCACCCACTGAGTCAAACCAACAAACCCACAAAATCACCTTAGTATACCCTCAACTCATTGATCATGATCAACAAGGAACACCAATTCTAGACTCATTTGAAAATGATGAGGCTCTCTCAGATTCATGGGACTAAGGGATATAGTTCCTTGTGGGGATCACAAGGTAGGTTTTGACATCACTTTAGACACCCAGGCATATTATGGGGAGACGATTGAGTCCTTCAATTGGAAAAAAAAATATCAAGAATAAGCTCAGAGTTATTTGAGTGAAAACCACACTGTGGCACTCTCTAACCACAAAAAAATTAAAATAAAGGATGCATCCAATGGTGAAAGCCTCTCTAAGGCATTGAAGGATGAAGGATTCAATCTCCCCCCTACTGCACTACATAAAGAAAAATCAGCAGTCCTGGCAAAGTAGTGTAATCCTGTTAACCTAGGAACAAAGACAACACCACAAATCACTTTCTATGTTGAGTCTCTCCTGACAGAGGAACAAGAACTACTGGTAGCATTTCTGAAATAAAGGAAAGTAAAATTTGCATCTACCTATGCTGACATGCTAGGTTTGGATCCAAAAGTTTTGGTTCATCATTTAGCTATTTACCCTAGAGCTAAGCCGGTTAGACAAAAGTTAAGAAAAATACATCCCTATATAGTCTTTCTAGTCAAGGTATAGTTACAAAAGCTCCAGGATGTTGGCTTCATACGCCCAATTGACTATCTAGAATGGGTATGCAAACTTGTACCAGTCTCAAAACCAAATGGGGGCATCCACATCTACACAAAATTTAGAGATCTTAACAAAGCATGTCCTAAGGATGACTTTACACTACCCAACATTGATATGATAGTGAAAATGATGACTGAACATGAGATACTATCCCTGATGGATGGTTTATTGGGGTATAACCAGATAATGATTGCAAAAGAAGACCAACATAAAATGTCATTTACATGTCCTTGGGGCACCTACTACTAGAATATGATGCCATTTGGGCTAAAAAATGTAGGGGCTACATATCAGAGAGCCATGATACTAATCTTCCATGACACGATACATAAAATTGTCAAAGATTATGTGGATGACATATTGGAAAAATCAAAGAAGAGGAAAAACCACATAGCAACCCTAAGTGACATATTTGACAGACTGTAGATGTATAAAGTCAAGATAAACCCCCAAGAAATGTGTATTAGGTGTACAATCAGGGAAAATTTTGGGCTACATAGTGTCAATGAGGGGGATAGAGGTGGATCGCACAAAGGTTAAGTCAATCCTTGATATGGAAGCACTAAGAAAACTAAAACAACTCAAAGCATTACAAGGAAGACTCTAGTCCATCTAGAGATTCATAGCATAGTTGGCAGACAAACAAATTTCCTATTCACATCTAATCCATAAGGGAGTAGCATACAAATTGGATGAAAAATGTGATCAATAATTTATCAAAATCAAAGAATAATTGGTCACACCACCCGTGTTGATGCCACCAATTGCAGTAAAACCATTGATCTTATACATCTCAACAACAACAGTAGCTCTAGGTACTCTTCTAGCTGAACATGATGAAAATGAAACAAAAAGGGCTATCTATTACATTAGCAAGACAATGGTTGGCCACGAGTTAAACTGCACATTCATTGAGAAATCTTGCCTAGCAGTAGTGTTTGCTTCACAAAATTTTTGACACTACATGCTAGCACATAAAATCAAGCTCATCGGCAAAATAGATCCCTTAAAATATCTAGTGTCAAAAGTTATGCTCACATGAAGAATGGCTAAATGTGTCATGATACTATCAGAGTATGACATTGATTATGTGGAGTGAAAGGCAATTAAAGGACAAGTTATTATGGGCTAGCTGGTAGAAGCTCCTATCTACGCAGAGAACCCGCTCATATCACAATTTCCAAATGAGTCGATCTTTAATCTCAGCATAGTTGATCACTCAAAACTATACTTTGATGGTTCACACACACAACATGGATCGGGAGACAGTGTGTTCTTCATCACCCCACAAGGGGATTGCATACCAAGATATTACAAGTTGGAATTCCCCTATACAAACAACATTGCAGAGTATGAGGCTTTAACCATAGGTCTCAAAATTGTGATAGTGTGGTGAATCATGGCATTGAAGGTCTATGGAGATTCACAACTTATCATTAACCAAGTCAATGGTGAATACCAAACTAAGGATGATAAGCTCACACCATATAAGAAGGTGGTAGAAAGCCTCAAAGAATCTTTTATTGATATCACTTTTGAGAAAATACCGAGGGAAAACAATAGAGTAGATGATGCAATGGCAACAATTGGATCCTTGCTAGATATCCCTCACAATGTCTCAAAACATGAATTCCTAGTAGAACAGCTTCTTGTACATACTTTTGAGGTATCAGAGTCAGAATATGCATGCGAACTTGTTGGTCTCGGTGATCTTTGGTATCATGAAATCTATACCTAGTTGAGACTAGGAGTTCTCCCAGCCGATATCAACCCAAACCTCAAATGAACCTTTGTCAAAAGGTCCTTACGTTTTGTCATCCTAGGGGAAATCCTCTTTCGTAGAAGCATTGACGAAACCCTATTACGTTGCTTAAAACCTGAGGAAATCCTGACTACTCTGACTTAGGTACACAATGGAAGTTGTGGTTCACACTCGAGCGGTATGACCTTGGCCAAGAAGTTACTAAGAACCGGGTACTACTAGCTAACAATGGAAAGAGAGGCACATGAATTTGTCAGAAGGTGTCTATAGTGCCAGCAACATGGAGACCTCATTCATGCACCAACTCAATAATTACATCCTATTGTTACACCTTGGCACTTTTCCCAATGGGGCTTGATATCATAGGTAAAATATCACCCATCTCATCCAACGACCACAATTTTATCATCACCGCCATAGATTATTTCACAAAGTGGGTCAAAGAAATTCCCATGACCTACATCACTGAAAAGCAGATATCCAAGTTCACCCTGAACTACCTTATTTGTCGATATGGCCTCCCTCAATCCATTATCTCTGATAACTGGACACCCTTCAAGAATCAGGATGTTCGTGACTTGTGTGAAAAATTAAAAATCCAACATCACTTTTCCACACCATATTACGCACAAGGAAATGGACAAGTAGAAGCTACCAACAAAACCATTCTGAAGATCCTTGATAAAATAGTCAATGATTCTGGTTATGACTGGAATCTACAATTAAATTTCTGCTTATGGGCCTACCACACTAGCATCTACATGACAATAGGTGCCACCCCATTCTCCTTAGTCTATGGATTAGAAGCCATCCTCCTTATCATGATTGAGCTCCCGTCACTAAGGATATCATTGCAAAACCTCATCATAGATGAAGAATATAGGGTTACAAGACTGAATGAGTTGGATTTACTAGATGAATGGTGCATGGACACCCTAAATTATCTATAGGTCTACCAGAATCACCTGAAACAAAGATACAATAAGAAAATTAGGCAGCACACCTTCCAATTCGGCGAACTTGTGATGGAAGAGAACCAAAAGAATAAGCCAAATCCAGAGAGCAAAGGAAAATTTGAGCCTAAATGGATGGGACCTTTCGTCATCATAGCTAGTTATAAATCAGGAGAATATCAATTAGCAACACCAGAAGGTGAGCTTCTACAGGAGCCTCTATATAGCTCCCATCTCAAAAAGTGTTATGGCTAAGAAATTGCAAGGTATAGAACCAAAAAATACAAAAATAATCTGAAAAATTCCTGAAAAAATGGTTACCTTGATGAAAACTTGGAAAACAAGCATCTTGGTGACAATAAAAAAAAAATGCAAAGTCCAAAGAAAAAATTAGAAAAAGGATTGAAAACAGTAAAGAAAAAAATCATCCTCTAGTGAAAACGACTTTGGTGGCACTTTCGACAAGTACCTTGGTGAAAACCTAGCAAACATGCACCTAGAGTAAATAAAACACTCCCTGTCCACTAGGATTTGCACGAATCACTCATACATTTCATTAATCATCCATCCACCCATCTGCTTGCATCCATACCATAGCCTGAGATTTTGACCATTTTATATTCCATCATGGTACTACTTCATGTATTCCTAAGGTTGGTTTGTCCTACCTTTATTGAAGTAGTCTATCGCTTAAGGCTAGGGGCATATCCTTGAAAATTGTGTTGGATTGTATTTGTGTATATTTTTTGTGCTCTTCCTAATACATTAGAAAATCCTAAAACATTTGGAAAATTCATCAAAAATCCAAAAACATGTCAAAAATCTCAAAAAATATTCAAAAACAATTTACTTTTTCATCATTGAGTCTTGTTATTCTTCCACCTTGTTCGAATTACATTGTCTCTGAGCTTGAACATAGACAAGGTTGATCTTTGATCATCCCTTGAGACATCTTAGGTCAATCCTTAGGTGTCTGTCGCAATAATTTTGGCAATTTTTTTGTCCATCTATCTCACCATCGAGTCAAGTATGTCATCAATCAAACTATGTGGTCTATGCGTATATAATGTAGGCAAGGATAATCTATGGATCAGCTCCTGAGATCCCTAGGATAGGTCTTTAGGCTAGTCTATTTGTTGTTAAATCTAAAAAATACCAAAAACATTTGTAAAACATCTTGAAAATACCCAAACAGCCTCAAAATATTTGAAAATCCAAAATGGTGCATCCATCTCATTTCACTTTCACCCGTGATAGTCATCATTCCTAATTAAACCAATCATCACCTTTGCCCTTTGGTGAGTCAGTCAGTGAAAATTCTAGCAGGTTCAAAAGTGAATGCTTAAATGTTAAAGTCTCAAGTCTAGATTAGTGAATCAACAAGTTGGTCAACTCAAAGTATCAATAGCTTATCATCAAATCAATCTCATCAAAACCCTGATCACTACATATCCTAGGATGAATCCTTCCCATGATGGACATAAGAATTAGGTACCTCATAGTAGCTTAGCCTTGGCTAGCGGTACAAAGAACATTAGCTTGTCTGTTTTATTTATTTGGTCTTTTATTGGCTTATCTTATTTTCTCGCTCATTCCAAGGACCTCTCGATGATGCCTAAACAAAATAGGTTTATAGAGAAAGGAATAGGGCAAAGATCATTGTCTCTTTTATCTACTATTCTTGTGGAACACACTTGTAAAATAACTTAGTCATATATGTTTTGATTGGTTTGTGGAGAGGATTTTTTGAATATCTTGTTGACCACATAATAAAGCTTTCTTTCCTATTTTTTGGCCCGAGGTGTTTAGAATATTTTAACCACATCCTGAATGAAGTATGCATGCTAAGTGTGAACAAGAATACTCCTATCTGATTTTCAAGTCAAATTCCATCACACTAGGTACAACACCATCTTGGTCCTTTATACCTTGATGCATTGTACCTATGGGTGTTATCAGACATAAAGTAATTGACCCTTTAAAAATCTCAACTCTTGGTAAGCAATACATCATCCATTATCATCATAACGTAGGATTGTGTGGATCCTCCTTCCATTCTTCTCATTTTTCTATATTTACTAACATTTCTATCTAAAATCGGTGTGTCACATCAAAATATACATGATACTACCCATGGTCTATGACTGTCTATGCATCATCAGATTTATCTACATCAAAGAATTATCTTTCATCCTCTGATCAATAGGACCACTCCTCTCACATTTTATCGTGATATCAATCAAGAAATTAGCATTTCCACTCAATCTCTCGAGGAGGAAGTATACCAGCGTAATTGTTCTCATTGGGGCAATAGTGGGGCATCTAAAAAATCAAGAAATTTTGAATTTTGATCACAACAATTTATTCTTTGAATCAATGCAACAAGTACATTGCTTCAAAGAGGGGCAAAATGTAGACATGGAAAATGTACAAGTTCGGTTCGACACACTTGATCCTGATTAGTCACAACATTTCCTCATAAATCATACTCTCAATTTTTCATCATATTTTGTCTCTTAATTTAATAAATCATTATTTATTTGATTAAGTCTTTCTCCTCCAGTGATTAAATTAATCAATTTAATTTAATTAACCTTATATTTCTTTTTAATTAAATAAATCATTTTATTTGATTAAAGTCTCTAAAGTCCTCTTATTAAATTAAATAAATGAAACCTTATTTGATTTAATCTAAAATTATCCCACTTAGTTAAATAAATCAAAATCATTTAATTAATTCAGCATTTCCTCTCAATTCTGATTTAAATCAATTAATCAATTTAAGTCAAAATTTTCAAATCATCTAATCCCTCATTAAATTAATCAAAATATTGATTAAGTTAATCATTGTCATTAAAATCTTCTAGAGAATGCAAGTTTCACATGAAAATAGATTTAATTCATTTATTAAATCTCTATTTTCCCTCACATGGCATCAAAAGGGAATAGTCCCTCGAGTTTGAATTGAAAAAAGTCCAAGTGGACTTGTACATCCAACAAGGCATTCACTCCTCTTACATGTCCTTGTGCACTGAGCCAAGTGGCATTTATTTCATTCATTTTTCCCTCACATGTCATTTCTTCAAATTCAAATTCCACCTAATTGCATTTATTGGCACTTTGGCCAAAATATGCTCATTCCTCAACCATTCACATCTTGACAAGTGGCACTTGGCCATTCAATGTTGAATGATCCCACATTGTTTATTTTTCTTCAATCCTCCAATTTGGAAATCTATAAATGAGACTCTTTTTCTCATTCTATAATCCACAACTTATTATACTCAAATTCATCTTCATTCCACATATTTCATGCAAAGTTACTCTCTTGAATTGAGAGATAATTTTGTTCATTCCACTCAAAGCACTCATCATCTTCACCATTCATGGCTAGGTTCTGCTGAAATATTATTTGTGAGGTTTGATTAATCTATACATCAACATTGTAATTCAAGGATTGGGAAAGGGTTGCTTACTACACAACAAAGTGACACCAGTCCACTATGAGATAAAGGTTTAATCATGTTTTTTTGTATATGATTATGTTTAACTTGTTTTTTGCTCATTAGTTGCATATTTGGACATGATTAAGTATTTCATAGGGATGTTAAATTTGTTGATTTAAACTGACTTGTTCTAACAACAAGAAACTGGTTTAAGTCTCTCTCTCTCACAAATTTTTAGCATCCACAAGGTTCACCACAAAGTTTACACTTGGAAAAGATAATGAAATGCTAGATGAAATGAAAAACCATAATTCAATGTAAACTAAGACTAAATGACTTAGAAAAGTGAATGAAATAATACAAAAAACTACAAAACAAAATGTGTACGCCTAGAAATCCAGCGAAGAATGGATGGAGATCTGAAACATCAAAAAAATCTACTTTTACTACCGACTGAGACTCATTTGTAGAGATGGGAAAATCAGTCTAGTTTCTAGAAAATTGTGTCAGAATAGGTTTCAGACAAAAGGGTATTTGAATTTGCAAAATCAGGAAAATTGACTAGAACTGGGACTCATTTGCTAGGAGTGGCGAATTGGTCCAATTGGTATTTCTTGGAACTTTGAAATCCGATCTTTCTCCTCTCTATCTAATTTGTCCTTCTTGATTGGTTTTTGGATCTAAAATTACAATTTGTGACCTGAAGGTGATCTCCAAGTCTCTCCAAGGCTTGTTGACAACTTTGACAACCTTGAACGATTTGAATTTTTTTTTCCAATCTTGCTCCTTAGGAAATCTGCAACCTAAACCTACAAATCACACACAAAGGAGAGGGAAAAAATGTTGTTGGGTTAGTGGATAGGGGTTTACCTTGGTCAAACCCCATTTTGGGAATCAATCCTTGAAATGAAAGAAAATAAGAATGGAGAATTATGAATGAATAAAAGACAATGTTACAACTCACCAAACCCTAGCAATAAGGTGCTACAAGTATGCTTGAAATATTTTCAATAGATGTGGTTCTTAACTCTTGCTTTAATGAAACACTTGCTTGAATCATGAAATCCCACACCACAATTGTTAGCACAATAACATACATGACATATGAAATATTTGATATGATGATTGATGTTTGAATAATGCTCTAAAATGCTTGATAATCTACCCTTGAATCCTCTTGAATGCTCTTGTGAACTCAATTTTCTAGTATGAATGCTCTCACAAAATTATTAGCTTGTTAGGATGGAAATGAGTGAAAGAACCTTGAATTTATACTCAATTATGTAAGAATTCTCAAAATTATAATGCTACAAGCCGACATCAGATCTAGGAGAATAAAATCCCACTAGGAATTTAAATTAAATTTGATTTTAGACCACATGAGACTCATTCGACAAAGATGGTGAATGAGTCCCATATGACATAATCTATGGGACCAAAAATAAAAAGTGCTTAGAAATGTGTGAAAACCGGTTTGGGGCCAAAAGATCTAGGTGGGATCTATTCGCCCAAGGTAGTGAATGAGCCCAAATCCCTAAATCTAGGCCACACAAGCCAAAAACACCTTAATTATGATTTGGTATTGATTGGTGTCAAGATTATCTTCAAAAATATGCAATAAATAAGGCTTGTGGATGAAAATTGGGGCCAATTAAAGCATTAGAAATCCCAATTATTAATTACAAGCCTAGAGAAGTGTGAAAGTATGTTACAACACTTTACAACACTCCAAATAAGGCATTATTAAGATTAATATTGATTAAAAAGAGGTTTATTAGGATGATAAGACCTTAGAAAAGTGTGAAAGTATATTACAACACTTCACAACACTTTAGCAAGGTACCATTTAAATACATTAGTTCACAAGGGCCCAAGACCTAATGTGAATGTGAAAGCCACATTAAAACACTAAATCAAGGCAACATTGAGCACAACTCACAAGGAGGGCCCATACAAGCCATAAAAAGTAGAAGGGTTACTTTTTTAGTGACTCCATTTAGCCCCCACTTTAGTGAGAGGATGAACTTGCTTCAAAATCACACTAAAGTAGAAAAAATGCTTCAAGAGGGGTCCAAGTGTACCAATGTCAGTAATATGAGATGAAAATGATCAAGAGGGGTGATCAATCCCCCAGGATAAAGAACCCATGGCAAACCAAAATAGGCACAAAATAGCACATGTCAGAATGATATAAAGAGAAATAACAAAGCACAAACATGCACTATCAAGGAAGGTAAAATATAAAAGAGATCTAGATCAATCTTTGACCATTTATCTATCTTGATGTGGATCAGATTTAGGTTATTTGTCAAAAAAAATCATACTAACTCTAAGGCAATGAAACTCATAGTTTTCCATTGGGTGATAAGTCCAAAAAGGTGAGAAACATCCACTCCTAGCTAGTATGCACTCACACACACATGCGAGTGGGTATGGAGAAAGTTATGCCTTGATCAGGCTTCTCGTTTAGACCATACCAAACTTATACCCCCTGATAGATTTAATAAGGTGCCACAAAAAAATAGTCTTTGAGCTTCATGAGACAAGAAAAACTTCATATGCTTGGAGGTCATGAACAAACAAGATGGCTCTCTAGGAATGCAAGATGTGTTATGCAAGGTTGCCATATAACAAAAAATGCAAAATGTAAGGAAAATTCAAAGGATTTTTGCTTAGTTCATGTGGGGTCTTTACTTAGAGAAAATTGTGCCTAATTTATCCAAGAGAGGACCAATCAAAGTATCGAAGATTCACAACTTAGGGGATGCAGTGTTTCACATCAAGCCACTAAGAAGAATGTAATATGCTAAGAGAGATCACACCATGAACCATGAAAAATAATAATGTCATTGTATTCCCCCCTCTTTAAAGAAATTGTTAAACACCATACTGTGAGCAATTACTTTAAAGTAGAAAATGATAAGTACAAAGATAGAAGACATGAGAGCCAACCTGGAAATCCCTATTCCAAGTCATATGTTTCCAAGTAAAGTTATGTCATGCAAAATAAAAGAGAAGGGTTTCCACCATAATGAAAACACCAAACACATAAGGGATCAATGGATTTTAGGTCAATATGTTCTTGTTGCAATATTTTTAGAGAGCTCGAAACTGTCATCATTCCCCAAATACACATAGAATTGGAAGAATGACCTAAAGAGATCCAAAACAAAGAAAGAGGCTTTTGGGTCAACATGGATCAAACATGAATGTCTTGATGCCTTGCACCATCCCCAAAAGTAAAATACAAGACAAATGAGAAAGATAAGGGTATGTACAGGATTATCATGGAAAAAATAGGCCCTTAAGTGGCAATGAAAATTCAAAAAATCAAAGTTAGGCAACTTGACGTAAAAAGTTGAATAAGTTATCTTTATTATTTCAAAAATATGTAACAAAAGAATTTGTAGAAAATTGAATGTAGTTTCTAAAATACTAGGTTTATTTTAAAAAAAAATCTATTTGGTGAAAATTTGAAATTTCAATGCAGTAGTACTTAAATTTCAGAGAAAAATAAGTAGGTGTCTATCTGACCACCCTAATCACAATAAAATGATAATATTTTTTTATAAGATTTTAGATATAAGTAGACTCACATCCCAATGTGATGCATATTTTTTGTAATTTTTTTCCAAGTAATTAATTAATTATGATTTTTTATTGCAAATTTTTAAAAATATAAAAACTTGTATGTCTGACCACTTTAACTTGGTTAAAAATTCATGAATTTTTTTTTTTTAATCCTATAGTATGCGAAGCATAGAATGTGACACATGTTTTGGATTTAAAAAATGTGATATCGTTTAAAAGCTATAGATTTTTTTCAGTCAACCTATTAATCAGGACTTTAGTCATAATTCAAATAGAAAATGAATAATAATTATTTATTAAATTCAAAGTAAATCATAATTTATATTGGTGGAAAGCTAAGAATCTCTTTTAAAAACCCTTTTCGTTTCATCAATTTTGGGTTAAAAAGAAATTGTCAGCATCACCACTTTTTGGCCCATCATGATCCTACACATATCCATAAGAAAAAGAAAAGGAAAATATTTTTGGTCAATGTGGAAGAGACATGAATTTCTTGAAGCCTTGCATCATCCTTAAAAGTAAAACCCAAGACAAATGGAAAAGATATAAGCTGAAAAGATGCACAACATAGAGAAGAATGAAGGTAAAAATAGAGTAATGTCACAAAGAGAGAGAGATACATCAAATAGAACATCACGGGGGATCAAATTACATACATGCAATCACATAAAATAAAATGAAAAATAAATAATTTGAATGACTAGTAAGGCATATGCGAGTCAACCTATGAGCAACTTGTCTGCATCCCAATCATGTTGATTGTATATCAAAGGCAGGTAGCTATCCAAAGGGACAAGAGCAAGTTCTGAACTAGGAGAAGTGTCAGGTTCAACACTCTTTGTAGGATATTTTTAATCTAAGCTCATGGAAGAGGAAAAAATATATTAAATTCATTATAAACCTCTTCGTCAATTTTAGAAACCTCTTCATCATCATCTAGGTTAATCACAACAGGAGGTTGAAGGATAATGTCCATGGAATAATTCAACTCTTGTTGTGGTTGTTGTATTGGATTGTTTTGGGGTAGGGTGGGGGTAGAGTCATCATGCATTGCTTCAGCCAAGTTTGGATCTTGATTTTCTTTGTTTAATTCTTCATGTAACTTGTGAGCAAGGGCACAATGTCTACACCTATGCTCCCTAGCACCTTTGTTTATTTTAGTTTTTATTTCAAGTTGCATTTGTGTAGGAGTGGGTTGATCAACCATAGGTTTCTTTTCTTCCCCAGGGGGAGGAACAAAAGTAACCAAGGGAGGTTGTTCAACCACTTTCTCTTTGACTTTGTATACTTGTTTTACTCTAGATGGTATGACGAGGTTATTTTCATTGTCTCTTGGTTGTTTGTAGGAGGTAGGTGAATTTTTTGTCTTAGGTTGGTCTTGGTTGTTTGGGACATGTTTAGATTCAAGCATGGTTTTTTAAAGGATGGTAGGCCTAGTGGTGGGTGGTGACATGTTTCAAAGGGATAGTTATGCTATCTTCTTTGCTATGAACTTTTGATAGGACAAGAAAAAATAAGTCTTCTCTCAATTTTATGGGTTCCAAAAGCTCAGGCCAAAAGGAATATAAGAAAAATTATGCTTCAGAGGATGAGGGGTTAAAGCCACTATGATGGATGGTGAATATTTCATTGTCAAATAGAAAATTTAAGAATTTATGCACAATCGAAGGGATTTCTTTCATGGAGTGAAGCCATGGGTAGTAGGCCTGGAATTTGACGGCCACCTCTACCTATCATATAAAATTTTGTTACGGTTTGATCATTTAAGTGTCTTTCATTTGATGTTTTATGAAAAATATAAATTGTCAAAAAAAAAATTAATTATGATTTTTTTAATAAAAAATCTTCTATATTAAAACACTTTTAGTGATTTTATTAATAATACATATTAAAAATGAAAAAAAATAAAAATTTATATTTTTAAAGTAATGCAAGTAATTTAATTATTTTTAAAAATATATTATTATGTATCATATAACCTAACTAAGTATTTTTTTTATAGGAATCATAATTCTTAAAAATATAAATAAATAATAAAAAGTATAATAATCTAATATAAACCTTCAATATATAATTTTCTTATTTTAAAAACAAATAAAATCTTCTCCAAAAAGATGAACTATTTTATAAAAAAAAATTGAAATACAAAATTTAATGAAGTATTACATAAAAAATAAACAAAAAAAAATGTTATCAAAGGTCAAGAGCTCTTCTTAGACTTTGTATTCTTCCATATTTGATATGCTTTGCAAGCATGCAACATTTAAAATAGGTTATGGTGAATCATGAACATAGAATAATAAATGGATAAATGAAAATTTAAGTTATTCTAACTCTAACTATCTTACTCACGCATGCACAAGTGGATGGTTAAACAACGACTTGCAAACCATTTGATGCATTGACTCAAAGAAGAATTGAATAAACAAGAAAATATAAGAAATGCACAAACTTGTTCAACACAATTTAAAGATTATTATATTAACCCAACATGTTTAAATACATCTATAGAGAAAGAATATAGTCCAAAGATACATTCCAAGGAGAGGGACAATAGAGATAATACAAATAGTGTACAAAGTTGATAGAGTAACAAAAAATAACAACCCTAAACTAAGAATTTTGATACTACAATGTGAAGATTTTGACAAAAAATATAGACAAGTTGAGAATTGGTATTCCAACGGTAATGAGTAGCTGATGTTTCTCCAAAGTAGAATCTACAAGTGGAAAAAATGTTAAATCTGCAAAAAAATTGAAAGCTCTCAATCACCTATAAAACACACAAATGTATTTTGAAAAAAAATGAAAATTCATATTATGTTATTAGTCATATGGATACCCTATATATTAATAAAATAATGTAAAATTAGAAAATTCTCATAATTAGTAATAAATCTAAAAATCTTGAATTTACTTTTACAATTGATAAAAGTTTCCAAATTTATTTAAAAAAAATCTTCTAAGATATTCTAAAGTGAAAACACAATCATATTCTATTTTGAAAGATTTTGAGTTAATATATATTTTGATAATAAATATTATAAACCATATATTAATATAAAGCAATGTTACCTATTAGTAAAAATCTGAAAATCTTAAATTTATTGTTAGAAATATTTTAAAAATTAGAAAGAATTATATTCCATTTTTGAAAATATTCTAAACTAATTTATATTTTTATAATAAATATTATATATGTTATACCTATTTTTTTTTTTACGGTTTAATAATAATTTAAAGTGTCATATATACAATTATATAAAAATATAGCAAGTCAATTTATATGGTCTAATAAATTTTATAGTTGTAATATATGGTCTAAAATGCCAAAAACGGTCAAATAGACCATCAAATTCCAGGCCTGATGGGTAGCCTAGCTTCACATGAAATTGGTATAACTACAGGATGATGGAGAATGACATATCTAATGTTTTCGGTCCTATTTTTAAAGGAAGAGTGATCAATCTCATCGTAGGGAAAGAAAACCATTGTGTGTCTTGATCTATGTTTTCAATTTATCATATATGTCTTGGTAGAGCTCATGCAAAAGTAAGAATTCCTCAATGATCACATTCTCTCCATAGGCGGGATCTATTAATATCCAATTAGTGGGATTATCATAGATACAAATGGCTATGTAAAGAGGACCATTGGGTGCATGTTTAAGTATATCATTAGAGGAGAAATCAATGTCAAGAGGATTTTTAGTTCAGCCCTTATGATGAATGACGTCTATCACTCCTACCATTTTATCCATAAGATCATTATCTATAGAATCATGTTGGATAGAATCATTGTTATCATCATCTGCATCAACATTCATCACATCATTATTTTAATTTCACTTTCTTTGACAAATTAAATATTATTTTTTGGCAAGGGGGTTGGTGAAAATTTACAAATTTTGGTTGGGAGGGGCAACAGACTTATTCCTTTGATCACTACCACCTCTAATATAGAGACAATCAAAATCAATGAGGCCTTGCACAAGATGTTTAAGATGCTTACAATGTTTTGTGTCATGTCCATTTTTTCAGTGATAATCGAAATAAACATTTGATCTAAAGCTCAAGGGTAAAGGCTTCTTAGGTTCGAGTGTTTTGGCGGGAGGCAATATAATCATTTGTTGTTCTAAAATTTGGGATATTATGTTATGAAGAGTATTAGGTAAGGGTGTGAATTGTATATTCAAGTCCTGATAACTAAAGGGTGTGATGGTTCTAGCAACAACTACTTGGTTATTAAAATTTTGATTTTTTTTTTGTGGGGGTGTTAAATTAAAGGAAAGCTTTATGTTGTTTTCTAAAAGGTTGGGAATTTTTCTGGTTTAAGGAATTAGATATCTCAAATCGATTAGATGTGGGATTTTTATATCAACTACTAACTAAATTTTGATAATTGAGGAGGGCAGTACACAAGTGCATGCAAGATTGGAATTTCATCATGGTGAGCTTGTCTTGGATCTTACTATGCAAAATTTCTATGAATATCTTTTGAAGGTGAGGGTCAAGTACCTTGACATCGATTTGGGAATAAAGCGATTGATAATGTGAGATAAAGTCAGTTATCGTTTCTTCTTAATTTTTCTTACATCTCATAAAATCAGCCAAGGTCATCTTAGGAGTCATATGCACTTGGAAATGGTTTACAAATGCATCAACAAGTTCATTGAATGAACTAATTGAGTTTTTTGGTAAAGAGGAGAACCATTCCAAGGCAATATCTTTTAAGGACCTAAGAAAAAGCTTAGCGAATAGTCTATCATCAAGTATAAAGTCACTAAAAAATTCATTATACGCATTAACATGGTTAGAAGGATCTCCCTTCCCTCTATATTTCTAAAATATAGGCACCTTTACACCTTGTGGCATTGGTGTTCACAATATCTCCAAGGACAATGGACCATTTCTAATATAATATGTAGGTGGGCCTTTTGGATTTTGATTGATGGTGGAAATCTATTTTTGAAGGAATGAAATATTTTGAAAGAGTTGAGCTATAAGAGGGTCATTGTTTGTGTTATGAGATGGAATTGACAAAGGTTAAGAGGTGTATTTGTTTGAAGGACAAGTGAATGGTATTCTTATAGGCGGTAAGGTGGCAAGAGATATAACATGAAATGCCACATAAGAACTAGGGATGCTAGTGGAAATACCCAAGGAAGGTATCACATTACTAGTTTGTTGCATTGGTGTTGTGACTTGAGGGTTGGTATAGGTAGGTATGAAGGAAATTGTTGTGGGAGGAGGAATTTGAGTCCCTCCTTGGCCTATGACATTGTTTATTGGTAAAGAACCACTAGTGGTTGGGGGAGGTATTTTCCAAATATTTGAACTATATTTTTCACAAGGTCAAGCCCATATTCACTTTCAAGCATGAGGTGAATTTTATCTATAGTGGGGATGGCAGTAGTTGAAATGACATTTTACACTCGATGTAAGTTTTCTAGGTCCTCATGAATTTAGATTATGTTTTCTTGCAAGACACTATATTTTTTTTGTTTCAACTTGTATACTACTTGAAGGAAAATAGTAGCTAAAGGTGTTGTCCATACATAGTGTACCAGTGTCAATACTAGGAGTGAAAGAGCTAGACAACCCAAGATCCACAATAATTGTGCTATCATGGGATGAGATGACTCTCAAACTTTGTCTCATTATAGTATTAGCAATAGGACACCAAATACTCATGCAAGGGTTGCTAAACGCAAGGTGAATGCAAATGAAATGTAAGCTAAGAAAAATGAAATGCTTATAAAATTTTAATAGGAAACTAAAACAAAATGTAGTAATAGAAAATAGAAACTTGGAAACTGAACTATAATGCTAGAAAATGCAATGCAAAATGTGCAAAGGGAATGATTCACCCAAGGTGGTGAATGAGTCCAAGTGAGGAATTTTTTCAAAAATTTCAAAAAAAATCAATATAATTTTATGATTTTTATGTTTTAGGATTTGTATCTGAGATGCAATTGTAGATTTTGAATGATTTTCAATGAAATTGGATGAAAAAATGAAAACTAAATTATGTTTCAATAATGCAAGATTTCAAACATGTTGTGCAGTTTTCGCACACACGCCCCACTTAAAGTAGGGACCCTTTTTCTTGCTCTTTTGGTTTTCTCTTTTGGTGTCTTGGGCCTTTCAATTTTGAGGATTCACTCACTTGGGCATGTGCTTGGATGTTTATCTTGCTTGCATTTGAGGCCCCCTTTTTTATTTATATTGACAACCTTAAGTTTTGGGCTCATTCCAGGTTTTTCACTATTTTCAGTAAAATCCACTCCTGGTGGAATTTCCCAGTTTCCTTTCGAAGCTCGATGATAGCTATTGTTCATTGAAAATCCAAAGATTTTGGTCTTCTATGGAATTTCATTGTGATCGAATTTCTCCAAGGGTCCGTTGCTTTGTCAGGTTCTCGGGTTTGGCTTGACCTATCTTATCGATTGCATTAATGCTCGATTGTATGACTTATGTGGCCATGTTAAATTGAATTTTGGGAGGTTTTATGCCATTTGAGTTTCATCATTTTCTTCCTATTTGGTTTGGAGTGCTTCTTCTTGACTGTTGTTACTAAATTGTGAGTTTTAGATTAGGTTTGATTGTTGCAGTTGGATTTTCTGAACACTATTTGTATTCTTCTTGGACTTTGTGGTTTCTTGTCAGCTTCCTTTTATTTTGATTTATCTATCCTCATGGTATGTACATGATGCTTTCTCTCTTATATGATTGAAATGAATTTCTTTATGACTTGTTCGTACATGTTGTGAGTCAAAATACTGGTATGGTAGGGTTTTGTGATTAATGCTTGGGTTTCTAAATTTTATTTGGAGCGCTTTCATTTTGTTCGCATTGCTATGCTTTCTCTTGTTGAATACATTTGATTCTTTGGAATTTTGGGTTTGCTCGGGGTTTGAGTTCCTATCAAGTTTTAGTGTTATGTATTTTGAAGCTGGGGGGATTTCTAATTTTGTTTGAGTGCCATTCCTTGGTAAGTGTTTTGATCTTATCTTTCAACTTTATCCTAGGGTAGCTTTCTTGTATTGGCCACAACGAACCTTCTATAAACCCTTGCGAGCAAGCAGGTTGAGCCCAGGTTTTTCTATGTGTTCATGGGGTAGGTTTAGGGTTTTGTACCAAGGTCATAACTAATCCCACTCGATTTCCTATGAGGTGGTTTTTGAATTCAAGGATGATCTATAGAGGTTTAGATCAAGCTATTTAAAAGCTCTAGATCTTCAAATTTGTGATCATTCAATCAATTTGAGTGAGGTCAAGAGAAAATTTAAGTATTCGGGTTTTTTAAGTCTTCGCGAAATTCCTTATCTATCGAAATTCCCTGATTTCGCATTTTCCTTTTGTTTTCTAAATATTCTTTGATCTAGATTTCTACTTGCCTTGTTGATTTCCACTACCTTCAGATTTCCTCGGTTTGTTTGTTGGTTGGTCATTTTCCTAAAATTAGGCTTAAATGTTGAAAATTGCATTGACATCACTAGAATCCCTGCCCTTGGGATTGTCCCAAATATTCTTGACTCCTTCATTTTCCAGGAATTCTTAAAATTGTTGCTATTTTCTGAGATTTCTGTCTGAGGCGTATTTTCCCAAGGTCTTCCTGAAAATGAAGAATCAAGAGATTGCATGAGGTTTTATTTGGTGATTATGTATTTGATGATTGATTTAACTTAGTTTAAAGCGTATCATGTAATTTCCTAGTTAAATTGATTGATCAAATGTGGATTGGGTGCTTGTATTCTCATTTCCCTTGATTTTTCCTAGTTTGGATTTTCTCAAAATTCCTCTCCTGCCTGATTTCCACGAGGGGGTTAAAAACCTGAACTTTGAGATGGTTAATTTTATGAGGGTTTTGAGCATTTTTTTTATTATGGATCTTGTATTGAGGAATGAGTTTATCATTTGTCTTGGATTTAGCTGAATTTTATGCTTATTATGGATCTTAGTTTGGTGTCTTTATTGTACGCGGAAAGAATCAGGTTAGGCTGTGTTGGGAAGAGCAAGGGAAAGGTAATGGATCCAAGTGCTGAAGATTCAACTATCTCTGAGGCAAAGAGTGTTAAAATGGACATAAAGAGTAGAATCCCAAAAATCAAGCATACTTCCATCTAGTCAAGGATCACTGATATGAATGTTGGAATGTGGGATTAGTAAGAATTCAAGGTAGGGATGGTAGCACAAAATATCCCTTTGTTAGCCACAAGGACATTGGAGTCTAGGTTGACAAATGTGGTTGGATTTACTTGTATGAGTTAGTGCTTGAGTTTTCTAGGCACTATGACAAGGGTACACAAAGGATAGTTGGTCCTCAGGGAAGGATTGTGGAAAATTTTGACCCTTTATCTATATCTTGGACCTTTGGCATGCCTGATCGGTCTCATGTTGTGGCCTTTGACATGGATTTAGCAAAGAAACATAATGAGGAGAATGTTGATAACTCTCGACAAGTTATCAATTCTTGGTCAGAGAAACCCAAGTCCCATTTCTCCAAGCTTCCCAAGTAGCTATTCAAACTCAAGTTCAGGAGGGAGTATTATGATGCTATCACACTCCTCAGGAGAGTAGCAGGATTGAAAAATGCAGGAGTGTTTGAGAGTTGGATGTTCAATGCCATTGCACGGATGGAGCAAGGTGTAAATTACCATTGGGATGGCATTATAAGTGCAATGATACATAAGAATATGTGTAATTTCCTACAGATAAAGACCTTCACAATGACCTCCTATTTGGTATATGCACTTGTAAGGTTTCACCCATACAAGGGACTGATAACCAGAGGTGTGTTTGGGCAAGATGTAATTTATGAAGTATATCCACAACTACACTTGGGTGGTAGAAGTTATAGAAGGGTGAATGATGCATTCACCATGTATATCACTAGGCTATTGTAGGGTGTTGAGCATGTTTAGATTTTAGATAGGGCCAAGGAATTAATCAAAAGATTTGGAGCTTGGTTCATTCAGTTCCCCACTTTTTCTTACATAAGGATTGATGGCTATTAGAGGGCTCTATAAAATCTCCCAAGATACCCTATAGACCATGTTATATTTTTGGAGGTCACAAGACAAATATATGAATTTGATGTTATTGTAAAGGGAGAGAAGCACACGAACTGATGTGGTAATGAATTCCCTCTGAACATAAGTACTAGTGAGGCGTACCCTTCTATCCAATCACCCCATGCTTCTAAAGAAGAAATGAGCACTCTTGGTCTCTCCTTCCATTCCAAAATAGTCAGGTTTGATATAATTGGTGAAACATAGAAGAAGGCTAGTAGGGAGTACAACCAAAAGGATGACATTGAGGATTACTAGGCCAACATTGGTGATGAATATGAATTCAGGAAGAATAATTTTTCTAGGTTACCAGTGAGCTTAGTATGATTGTACAACATAAAGGTTCTACCTGATTAGGTTGAGGAGGATGGGAATTTGATTCAAGGCCATATATTTGAGGCTATGAAGGATAGGCTAGTTGGAGAGGTTGATTGGCTATAGGAGGAAAATATATAACTATAAATAATCATGTCTCCAGTGATTAAGTACACCAGGTTATGGCTCAAGCATGGGATGTTAGAGTTAGAAAATGAGGGTGTGCAATGCACCTATGACTTAATGGGAGACTTAGAGTCCCACTCTACTTCTAAATAGTCACATGAACAGGATCCCAAAGGTAAGACCAAGGTGGTTTCTCCTTTCAAAACTAAATTCAAATATGTTCATGCAGAAGAAGTAGGGAAAAAAAAAATCCCATAGCCAAGAAGAAGAGGCATGTCTCAAAGATGAAGGGGGTTGAGAAAGATGAAGAGGAAAAAGAAGAAGTAGATTTTAGTGTCCCTTTACCTAAGAAAAGGAGACTTGTGAGGTTGTCACAAAAGGAAAAGAAAACTTCTAGGGCAGATAAGGAGGCTGAGCCAGCTATGGTGGAGGTAGAGAGCTCAAGAGAGAAGATGCAGGTGTATATTAGGAGGTCAAGGACTCCTTCCCCCAAAGATGCTTCACCTAAAGGAAGTGTTCCTATGACTTATCCTACCACTGGACATGAGGACATCCCTCCTTCTCATGAGACTAGAAGTGTGCCAAATGAACCTAAAGATGATGAGGATCCTAAGGACCTGGGAGAAGAAGAAGTCTAGGAGGGTGATCTCTACAATTCCAAGCCATAAATAGACCAAGTAATACCATCTCATTTGGTAGGCCTGCAGAAGTTCATGAGGATAAATCCCCTAAAAAGGAGGTGATACCAGCCAAGATTTCCTCACCAACACAAGAAAAATTGGAGGACCACTATAAAGGTAAGGATTATTTATTTAGGGAGATCCCTGAGGAGACAAGACTTGAAAAGGGTGCACCCAGTGTTCAATAGGAACAAGATGGGCAAGACAAGGTATAGTCAAAATCCATTGTTCCAGGCTGGTTAGATAAAGAGTTGAAAAGAAAGTAGATTGTAGTGGATGACACTCCTACCAATTGGGATGACCTACTAGCTAATATTGGAAAGGGAAAGACCAAGAAGACAGACAGAGTCATTTATAGGATTGAGAGGGATGAAACAAAAAAAGAGTGGTCTAGATTGCTACTCCTGCTCTTGATAAGGATAGAGATGATGTGACTGGGAAAGATTATAGTGTGCATACTATCAATCTTGGGAATGCTTCCATGGAGCAAGACATTGAGGAGTATGAAGGCTCTATTGTTGTGATCCTTGGCCAATTGAGGAAGGATGATAAGCATGGGTTAGAGAATGAAAATGAGAATCTTAAGAGATATTTGTAGGATTTTATGACACCCTTGCAATCCATCAGTTCTTCCTCATCTCTTGCAGGCTTCCTACCCCAGGGGACAATATCAGAGCTCGAAAGGATGAAGAGAAAAAATAATTCTACAGCTGGTTGGTTGTAGGGAGTGCAGACCAAGGGAGATAATTCCATCAAGGACATCTTGTCAACTACAAGGAATGAAATGAGATCAATACATTTCCTAAAGGCTATGCTAGCCCAGGATAAGGAGGATGTAGATCTCCTACTGCATAAGACAAAGACTATCATGGAGTACAACGAGGACCAATTGTTGAAGGATGGAATTCTTGCTTCCTCAAGAATTGTAGAGCCTTGGGAGTGGTTTGAAATTCTAAACATGAGGCAAAACGCCTTGACGAAAATAAACAAACAAGGAGAGAATATTGAGGATGCTTTGTCTGCTATCTACAATAAGTGTATCTATTTCTTTGAAGTAATGATAGGGAGAAATAAGTTTGATTCAAAGAATCTTAGCTTGGAGCAATTAAGAATATGGTGGTGAGATGTTTACTCTCCAATAAATGAGGGCCCTATTACTAAGTACCAGTTGTATGATGCTACAACTTATATTGCAGTCATCGACAGGTATCAAAAAAATAAGGTTGATTGGGATAATATAGTGAAGCAATCAAGAGATGACATCAAATGCCTTGAGAGGAGAAGTAGGGTTTCTCCTGTGCCACCTATTTCCAACCTAGATAAGGTGTTCTTGTTGGTGCATGATAAAATGGAGTGTGTTAAAGACAAAGGGAGGAAGTAGTTAATGCAGGGCTACATCAGAATTTATGCTTCCCCATTATTTTGTTCTCTTCCTTCACATGCATTGGATCGAGTTTTGAAGACCCCAGGTCAACTTGGATGAAACTGGTGCAAATTGCACATTTCATATTATTTTGAATATCTTTTGGCCGACCTATTGTGTGGCGTGTATTATTGTAAACCCTAATTGGGCTGACCTATCTTGGGGGGTTCTCTATAAGTTTTCCATTATACCTCATTTGTAGGGGTATGTAGAAGTTAGAATAATTTCACATTAGAGCGAATTGTAAGAGAAATAATTACAGTTAGAATTTAGTTATGTTTTCAAGCAAGTGTTGTAAGAGAAGACTGAAATTGTTTCCACTTTGGGTGATTTAATACAAGAAAAGACATTGTGATTTGGTGTGTTTCTTGTGTTGAGTTTTATTTGGCATGGTTCTTGGTATTCTATCTTTAAAATTCATTAATTTTATTTGATGTTAGATGATTTGATGATGTTTAGGGTTTTATTCTTGAAGTGTTTGCAAAAATATCTAGTCCATAGTTTTTGTAGTTATTTGATTGTTAGCTACTTTGCAAAGTTAGCTTGGACTTAAAATTGTGCTTAGTTCAATTATGAATGTTGTTCATTTCAATTGCAATAGGGTTTTCTCTAATGAATATGCATGATTTTAAAAACTCTAACACCTTAGAAGATTGCACTATTTATGGAAGATTGCAGATTTATCTGGGTTAAACATGAAGTAGTTTCTGAGAGATTGGTCCATTTTGAGCATCTTATATTTTGCATTGTTAATATTAGGGTTAGAATCAATCTTAGAATTATCTTTGAAACCTTTTATCTTTTGTTATTTATTTTATTGTCTGGGTTCAATTGAGGTCTTGAAGTATCAATATATTGCTAGATCTGATAATTTTGAGTTCAACATTTGCTTATAGTAAGGTCCCTTTGTGATTACCAACATTTTCACACTATCTCTGAGTTGTTTTGTTGCATTCTCAAGGCTTGAAATTAGAGACCTTGGGGTTATCTCCTTGTCCATAGAGATTAACCTTTCAAGAGAGATATGATATCATATTTTGTCTGAGTTGCTAAGCAAAAAACACCATCAACTTAATGGCGCTAGAAGGAGGGCCTTGTATAAGCAAGATGGATCAATTTATGTCTATCATTTCTCCTGAGAGTTTCAAAAGAAGAACTAGATCTACTCTAGGAGAAGAGGGATTTAAATAATTTCAATCCCCTACTAGGCCAAGAAAGATTAGAAGGAGGGGAGAATCAACATCCACTCAGCCACTTCCATCATCCCCATCATCCTCATCTTCATCAGGATAATCCTCATCCGATTTTGAGGTAATTCTTGTTCCGCATCCCCAACTAGCCATAAATAATCCATTACCATCCGCACCTCCACCAATGGATTTCCTTGCCAACAACCCATCTCCCTTGACCTTCAATAATTACAATGTCATTCCCAAGAACCCTAAACAATTTTTCTCTAAGTTTCATACTAATGATCCCAATGGAACGAAAAAGGAGCATATTATGATTTTCCAAACCTTTTTGAGGGATAGAGGAATTCACCATGAGGATTTTGGATGCAAGATTTTTCTTTATTCCCTCGGGGAAGAGGCCTTCTATTGGTATAATCACTTACCTTATGCTTCTATCAATAATTGGGAAGAACTGGAGACTGAATATTTGTAGAAGTTTAAAATTTTGATTACCGGTAATAAGATTTACATGTTGTTTACCAGAGTTAAGAGGGAGATTAGTAAGCCTATAGGGTCATTTAATTATAGGTTCCACTAAGCAAACACTAGGCTCCAAGCACCTTATGTTGTAGATGATGTCACTACCCTAGGGGTCTACTTTGAAGCCTTGGACAACCTTACATAAACCTTCCTTAAATGGAGGAATAATCCCCCAACTAATTTTCTTACTGCATATACTGAGGCTATTAAGGTCAACAAAGACTTGAGGCAACATTTATCAAGAAATCTGCCATCCTTAGGACTTGTTTCTCAACCTGAAAAAGTCCAATGTCTTAACCAGGCTTTGAATAATCATGCCCCCTATAATGAATCCAATACCCTCATTTCCTTTGGCCTGACATCTAGGTCTTTAAATAAATCAAGCTTAGCCAATGAACTCTTATCCTTAGAAAAGGGCCAATCAACCCCTTCATTTGTAGTAGCAGGCTAGTTTCCCTACGTATTTCTAGAATTCAAAGGTCTTGAATCAAGCTGTTGGTTCTAGAGGAGCATCTAGATACCCACCAGGTAATATGAATTTAACACCACATAATGGTCTAGATAAGGAGCGATTGGATGAGTTATCTGAGCAGGTGAAGCAACTGAATATGAAGGTAAACTATTTGAGAAATTAGAATATCCAACTTTGGGGTGCTCAGAAGAACATGTGATCGAATTACAATAGGGAGAACAAGGATTTTTCTAGAGGATAAAACTTTTATAGAGGACACTATTTTGACGAGAATCAAAATTTTGAAAGAGGACAAGGCTCTAGCCAAAATTATAACAAGGGGCAACAAGGTGGACAAGAATTTGATAGAAGGCAACCACCTAGGAAAAATAGGCCATGGAATACTAGACCTAATAATGGAGGGGTTCCCACTCCATTGGATCATCCCTCTACTCAGGTGAAGCCTTCAAGTTGTGTATATTTAGCAGAGGTAAATTTTTTTGGATAGTGTAGGCTCCATAAGACAAACCAACATTCTGAGTTAGATTTCACTGAGTTTTAGAATATTGCTTCCATCTTTCAGTATGAAGTTGAGAAAAATTCCAATGGTCAAGAGATTGTGCCCTCAAATCCTTATGATTCCCCAATAATGGTACTTAATCATGCCCCGTTCCCAAAAGGTGAAGAAAATGAACTAGAAGAAGAGTCCGGTGACCAGGACAAAGAAACATAACAGGTGCTAAATGAAGATGAAATATCTCAATTGTTTAATGAAGAAAATGAGAATGATAATGGTCCCTTGGATGAAGAGGAACTTGCAGTTGAAGATGTCGAGACATTCCAACAACCCACCAAGAAATATGATTTGAGGAATAGGCCCAACAACAGTCCACAATCTAGAGGTCCCTTCACAACTTCTATTCCTCCAAATAATTTCACTACTCCACCAGACCCACAAACTAGTAATAACCCATCTTACCCTCATGTGCCAATACAATACTTATCAAAGGGAAACAATTCTAAAGTTTCAAAAGATAGACAAGTTGGTTGCTACAAGGAGGCTCATGTTGATATGAACGTAGAGCAGTTGGGAGAATATGTGACTAAAGAATTCAAGAAAGTAAAGGTAATGCTTTCTGATTTTGAGTTATTAAGAGTCCTTGCTATTATAAATGTAGTCTTGGGGTCATTTAATTCAAATACAACACCACAAGGAGTAACTACCAATGAGGCAGTTGATAGATCTTTTAATTCATAGGCACCCAAAGGCTAAGGCTAGGTCCCACCTACAGACAAAGGGCGAGATAAAGATAAGAGTCAGGTTCCACAAGCTGACACCTAGTTGAGTCTTTTTCAAGGCAATATGGAAAACTCTCCTTTCCTAATTTATGTTCGTATCTTTAAGAAGAATCTGCATAATTGTCTTTTGGATTCAGGGGAATCTAAAAATGTTATGCCTTTTGCTTTTTGTAAAGCATTAGGTATTACTCATATTTCCTCTCAAAAAAGGTCACTTAATTGGAAAAGACAAAGGTAAGTGTAGTAGGAGAATTGAATATGATCCCCACATAACTCGCATCAGATCCTAGGGTGCAATAGGTGATCAACATTCAGATTGCCAATATTCCTGATACCTATGGTTTGATTTTGGGTTAGTATTTTACCAAGGTGTTAAATGGGTATATAGCTACAGACCGTTCTCACATGTGGCTACCATGGAAAGGAGTTCCAAATCATATTAGAATTGAAAGAGAGTTCAGAATGAACTATGTATTCACTGAATAATGGAATAATTTGAATGAGGTATTAATATTAGAAGTCATCATGGGGACTTATGTGCTGGCTACATCAGCCTTAGATACAAAGGAGGTATTTATGTTACAGGGCCCCTTTTATGAATCTACATTGGAATCCACTTGTTCTGAGGAATTTTTTATGGGGCAAGATGAGTCCATATCAGATTTCAGTGGTTTTGAAACATTAAGTGAACAAACAGATGAAACTAATGACCAAGAGGATAGACAACTTAGTTTGTTGGATAACTTTCAGGATTTCATCCAGAGGTGTGTGGAGAATCAGATTCACCTTGGCAAGAATATGAATTTTGAAGAATTATTGCTTCCCAATTGGAGTCAAGTCCATGATGCTCCTCATTCTGAATTGGAATGTGACTTATGTCAAATGGTAGTGGAGTAGGTACAAAGGTGCGTTAAACCAGTCCCAACTATTAGGCTCAATATACAGAAGGAGTTAAATAATGATAGGGGTAAAATCTCGATGCTTCTTGAAGAGCCTCATAACTACAGTAAGAATAAGGATAATTCAAAGAGATTGGAGACTGATGGTTGTTGGATTTTAAGATTCGATGGATCTAAATCCAAACAAGGTGTTGGAGTAGAATTTGAATTGATCATCCCTAAAAGTAAGAGTTATTTTTCTGCTCATAGAATCCAATTTCAATGTATTAATAATGTCATTGAATATGAAGCTTTAATCCATGGGTTGTTAATGGCATCAAGGAAGAAAATAAATAAATTACAAGTTTTTGGAGATTTTGAGTTGGTAGTCAAGCAAGTGAGGAATTAATATTCAAGTCGTGATAGGAGGATAATTATAGGCATAGAGTGTGGGTTCTTATTGAGGTATTCGATGCTTTCAATATCCAGTTGATCCCTCGAAGTAGGAACCAAGTTGCATATTTTCTAGCACATGATGCTAGTACATTGCAACTTTTATCACTTTCAAGATTGAAGAATTTTATTGTTGAAATCACTCCAGTACCTTCAGTCCTTGACAACATTACCAACTTCTAGGTATTTGAAGATGATAAGAATATTATGGATTTCATTACAAGCTATGATGTGTTTTCCTCTCAAGTAATTGATGAGATAGAGCCTCAAGAGGCAAAAATGGACTTGGGAGGAGTCATCAACCTAAAGAAAAAAACTATCCCAAGAGGTATGGTGTAGCTAGAGTTAATTTTTGATTTGGATAAGATAAGAGATTAGGAACAACAAGTAAAAAGAGAGTCTCTTAGTAGCCAATGTGAAACATATAATATGGGGACACTGGATGACATGAAGAACATTTTTATTGGTAAGGTATGTACTCCAGAGGAAAGAAAAAGGATTATTGATGTTTTACACACATATCAAGATATGATAGACTGGAGTTATGAAGATTTAAATACATATGATACTTCAATAATTTCACACACCATTTTGTTGAAGTCAAATGTCAAACCATTTAGATAGAGACAAAGACCAATCAATGCACTGTTAGAACCCATAATTCAGAAGGAAGTGCAAAAGCTACTTTTAGCACTAATTATATTTCCAGTGAGACATTCAACCTGGGTTGCAAATCTGGTTCCAGTTAAAAAAAAGAATGGAGAAATCATACTGTATGTGGACTTTAGGAATCTTAACAGAGCATCAAAAAAGGATAATTATCCAATTCCTTCATTGGATGAGGTACTTCATATTGTCAATGGATCCCAGATAATGTCTTTCCTAGATGGGTATTCTAGATACAACCAAGTCATGGTACAATATGAAGACAGGCATAAAATTTCCTTCACTACAAAATGGGGAAATTTTTCTTACAAAAGAATTCCTTTTGGGTTTATCAATGTTGGAGCTACATTCTAGAGAGCTTCGATATCGCTTTTAAGGACATAATTGGTAAGTGAATCATTATTTATATGGATGATTTGATAGTCTTCTCTAAGAAGCAAGGTAATCATATAATAGATGTACGCAAAGTATTCCAAAGGTGCAGAAAGTTTGGCATTTCACTTAACCCAAAGAAGTGCATTTTTGGGTTATAGAAGGAAAATTACTAGGACATATTATTTTAGAGTAGGGTATCACTATTGATCCTGAACGAATAGAGGCTATCTTGAAAATTCATCCTCCTGCAAGCAAGAAAGAAATGAAGTCATTCTTTGGGAAGATTAACTTTGTTAGAAAATTTATCACTGGATTTGCAGAAAATAGTGAAGCCCTTGAATTTTATGCTAAAACAAGAGGAAAAAGTAGAATGGAGTGCAGAAGACAAGGAGGAATTTACAGAAATTAAGAAAGCTATTATTGAGGCTCCAGTGTTGGTGAGTCCAGATTATGTTAACCCTGTTTACATATATTCATTTGCTTCTAATCATTCTTGTGTTGGAATGTTAACCCAAAAGTCTGATCAAGGCGATGAGTATCCTATAGCCTTCATGAGTACCCCTTTAAAGGAGGTAGACTTGAGATATCACAATGTGGAAAAGAAGGCCTATGCTTTGGTTAGAGCAGTGAAAAAGTTCAAACACTACATTCTGAGGAATAAGGTCTTTTCCATAGTGCCTGATTCTATGGTGAAGTTGTTGCTAATGTAGAATGCGCTAGGTGAACGAAGAGATAAATGGGTAACTATGTTGTAGGAATATGATATTGAGATTTAGATTATGAATCTTGTGAGAGGATAGGGAATTTTGAAGACAATGGTTGAGATGGGTCTTGATCTTACAAATCAACATTATCATCTCCAAGAGGTATCTCTAGGAGACTAGTATGACGAAATCATTTAATATTTATTGAACCAATGATGTCCTAATCATCTTAATGCATTTCAGAGACGGGCCCTATGCCTAAAGATTGGTAGTTTTATGATGAAAGGCGTTGTCCTATATAATAAAAATCATGAGGGCGTGTACTTAAGGTGTCTAGGGAAGGGAGAAGCTACCAGAGTGATGATTGAATTCCATGAAAGATATGGTATAGGTCATGGTTTTGCATCATCCACTACTAATTAGATCCTAAGGGCCATATATTATTGGCCTACTTTGTTCAAGGATGCACACGACCATGTGAGGACTTTTCATGTATGTCAGACTACAACAACTAAGGAGAAACATGCAACCCTTCCACTTCAGCCAGTCATAGAGGTGAAACCGTTTGCACAGTGGGGAATGGATTTCATGGGTCCAATCAACCATAATTGATTATTTTATTAGATGGACTGAACCTCTTGTTTGTAAATGGTGTACTTCTAAAGTGGTAATCAATTTCCTAAAGTCAGGTATTATTAATCGTTTTTGTTGTTCATTGTCTTTAGTTTGTGATAATGGTCCTGCATTCGCATTACTGAAAATTTAAAATTGGGATTTTGATCATGGAATTTTCATAAAATTTGCATCAAATTACTACCCTTAGGGTAATAGCCTAGTTGAGTCCTCTAATAAGAATCTTCTGACGGTCATCCATAAGTTACTAGGGTAGAATCCTAAGGATTGGCACACCCATCTTAGATTTTCTCTCTGGGCGGACCATACCAGATAAAAGGCATCCATAGGAACCTCTCCTTATCACTTAGTGTATGCTTTAGAACCTGTATTCCCCATCGAGTTGAACATCCCTACCCTGCAGCTCATTAATGAATATTATGATGAGGAGGATAAGCGTGAAGCCTATTTGGCTAAGTTGTTACACCTTGAATAGAAGAGAGATGAAGCCCTTGAAAAATTTGCTAAGAATCAACATGTAGTTAAAATATGGTTTGATAGGAGAGCCACAGTAAAATCCTTTAGAATATTTGACTTGGTTCTCTACTGGGATAAAGCCCATGACCGTAAGGGAGAGCATGGTAAATTTGAAAAACTCTAGCTTGGCCCTTATCAGATTTCAAAAAATTTAGGAGATAATGCTTTTCGCTTGAAAACCCTCACTAGTGAGGATATCCCACTACCTGTCAATGGGCAGTATTTGAAGCATTACTTCCAAACTTGAGTTGTTAGTAGCTCTCTCTTGTACATAGTTAGAGTAGGTTTTCTTTTTACTTTCCTTTTCTTTTTTTCTTTGGCTAGCTTAGGTTTCTTTTCTTTTTGTTTTTGTTTTCTTTGGTTAGCATAGGTTTTCTTCAGTTGGTTTTTATTTCCATTTTGTTTTTTGCTTTGGGTTTCTGGCTTTCTTGGGGCTGTTGCATATGCATAATGAGCTGCTCGCCTGGGGTTGTTTTAGAAATTTATTTTACAAGCTCTAATAAGTTTTTTTAGAGTCAAGTGGTGGAATTCCTTTATCTGATGTCCCTTGTACTTAGAATTAGAGTCACTTGTTTTGGATGAACTTTGGAATATATTTGGCTCTCACACTTTCACATAAAATTTAAAGATTCTGGAGTTGCCTACAATTCTTGTGTAATTTAGCCTAGTGAAAAATATTATATTCTACTTCAGTGCCATTGTATTCTTCATCCCTGAGTGTAAGTTTCATTACTTACAAGGTGAAATAAAGGTTTATGAAAAATTCTAAAAAGAGAAAATAAAAAGTAAAGTATTGAAAATCAAAATAGTCTTCTAATCTTCACCTTATCAGGGGTATCCTAGTATCTCTACTGGGGCTATAGATGTTTGGCAGGCAGTAGAGCTATACTTGGGAGGCTCACAATGATAACCTCACCAGGGCTATGAAATCCTAACTGGCAGTGAGGCTCTATCCAGGTTGCTTTTGAGGTTAAATATTTTATGTAGCCCGATCAGACTTGCTCCGGTTCTTGTTGCACCTAAGAAATAGGAAATAAATGCAAATACACACAATTGGACTCTGGGATAGAGATATTCTTGCTCATTTTCTAAAACTTTGTTCATAGGTGTCCTGATGTAAGGACTAAAACCAGAGATTTTGGGTTCTTGATTCCAGTTTGTTCTTGAAATGCTCTGCAAAATTTCCCCGGCGGAGTCACCATTTGTTGTGCAGTTTTCGCACACATGCCCCATTGAAAGTAGGGACCCTCTTTCTTTCTCTTTTCATTTTCACATTTGGTGTCTTGGGCCCTTCAATTTTGAGGATTCGCTCGCTTGGGAATGTGCTTGGATGTTTATCTTGCTCCCAGCTGGGCCCCCTTTTTTATTTATATTGAAAACCTTAAGTTTTGGGCTCATTTTGGGTTTTCCACTATTTTTCAAGAAAATTCACTCTTGGCGGAATTTCCCCGTTTGCTTTCAAATCTCGGTGACAACTGTTGTTCATTGAAAATTGAGAGATTTTGGTCTTCCATGAAAATCTTTTGTGACCAGATTTCTTCGAGGGTCCGTTGCCTTGTCGGGTTCTCGGGTTTGGCTTGACCTATCTTATCGATTACATTAATGCTCAATTGTACGACTTATACGGCTATGTTAAATCAAATTTTTGGAAGTTTTATGCCATTTGAGTTTCATCATTTTCTTCCTATTTGGTTTGGAGTGCTTCCTCTTGATTTTTGTTGCTGGATTGTGTGTTTTAGATTAGGTTGAATTGTTGCAGTTGGATTTTTTGAACATCGTTTGCATTTTTCTCGGAGTTTGTGGTTTCTTGTCAACTTCCTTTTGTTTTGATTTATTTGTACTCATGGTATCTACATAATTCTTTCTCTCTTTTATGATTGAAATGAATTTCTTTATGATTTGTGCGTGCATTTTGTGAGTCAGAACACTAGTATGGTAGGGTTTTGTGGTTGATACTTGGGTTTCTAGTTTTCATTTAGGGTGCTTTCATGTTGTTTGCATTGCTATGCTTTCTCTTGTTGAATATGTGTGATTCTTTGGCATTTTGGGTTTCCTTGGGGTTTGAGTTCCTGCCAAGTTTTAGTGTTATGTATATCGAAGCTAGAGGGATTTCTCATTTTGTTCGAGGGTCATTCCCTGGTGAGTGTTCTGAGCTTATCTTTCAACTTTATCCTAGGGTATCTTGTCTATATTGGCCACAAAAAACCTTCTGTAAACCCTTGTGAGCAATCAAGATGAGCCCAAGTTTTTTCTATGTGCTCATGGCATAGGTTTAGGGTTTCGTACCTAGGGCATAACTAATCCCACTCGATTTTCTGTGAGGTGGTTTTTGAATTCAAGGATGATCTATAGGAGGTTTAGATTGAGCTAGTTTCAAGCTCTAGATCCTCAAATTTGTGATTGTTTGATCAATTTGAGTGAGGTCAAGAGAAAACATAGGTATTTAGGTTTTTAGAGTCTTTGCGCAATTTCTTATCTATCGGAATTCCCCGATTTCCCATTTTCTCTCTTTTTTATTTAAATGTGCTTTGATCCAGATTTTTGCTTGCCTCACGGATTTTCGCTACCTTCAGATTTCCCTGGTTTGTCTATTGCTTGGTAATTTTCCCAAAATTGGGCTTAAATTTTGAAAATTGCATCGACTTCCCTGGAATCCATGCCCTTGGGATTGTCTCGAATATTCTTGACTCCTTCATTTTCTCAGAATTCTTAAAATTGTTGCTATTCTCGAGGATTTCCATCTAAGGTAGATTTTCCTGAGGTCTTTCTTAAAATGAAGAATCAAGAGATTGCATGAGGTTTTATTTTGTTATTATGTATTTGATGATTGATTTAACTTATTTTGAAGTGTATCATGTGATTTCCTAGTTAAATTTATTGATCAAATGTGGATTGGTTTTTTGTATGCTTGTTTCGCTGGATTTCGCTTGGTTCAAATTTTCCCAAAATTCCTTTGTAGTCAGAATTCTGTGAGGGGGTTAAAAATCCAAGCTTTGAGATGGATAATTTCATGAGGGTTTTGATCATTTTTCTTATTATGGATCTTGTATTAAGGAATGATTTTATCATTTGTCATGGATTTAGCTGAATTGTATGCTTATTATGGATCTTATTTTGGTGTCTATTGTATGCAGGCAGAATTAGGTCAGGTTGTTGCTAGGCAGAGCAACGGAAAGGTAATGAATCCAAGTGCTGAAGGTTCAGCTATCTTTTAGGCAGAGAGAGTTAAAATGGACATAAAGAGTAGAATACTAGAAAGCAAGTTGACTTCCATTTCGTCAAGGATCACTGTTATGAATGTTGGAATGTGAGACTATGAAGAATTCAAGGCAAGGATGGCAACACATAACCTCCCTTATTTAGCCAAAAGGACATTGGAGTTTGGGTTGCCACATGTGGCCAGATTTCCTTCTATGGTCTAGTGTTATGAGTTAGTGCTTAATTGTGCTAGGCACTATGACAAGGGTACACAAAGGATAGTTGGTCCTCAGGGAAGGATTGTGGAAATTTTTTACCCTCTATCTATAGCTCAAACCTTTGACATGCTTGATCAATCTCATGTTGTGACCTTTGACATGGATTTAGCGAAGACACATTATGAGGATAATTTTTTCAAATCCCAACAAGTTATCATTTTTTGGTTGGATAAACCCAAGTCCCATTTCTCCAAGCTACCCAAGTAGTTGTTCAGGCTCAAGTTCAGGAGGGAGTATTATGATTCATTATCACACTCCTCAGTAGAGTATTAGGATTGAAAAATGTAATATTTTTTGAGAGTTGCATGTTCAATGTCATTGCACGGATTGACCAAGGTGTAGATTACCACTAGAATAGGAATTATAAGTGCAATGATACATGAACAGATGTGCAATGTCTTGTAGACAAAAACCTTTACAATGACCTCCTATTTGGTATATGCACTTGGAAGGTTTCACCCATACAAGGTACTGAGCACCAAAGGTGTGTTTGGGAAAGATGTAATTTATGAATTATATCCACAACTACACTTGGGTGGTGGAAACTATAGGAGTGTGAATGATGCATTCACCATGTATATCAATAGGCTATTTTAGGGTGTTGAGCATGTTCATATTTCAAACAGGGCCAAGGAATTAATCATAAGGTTTGGAGCTGGGTTCATTCAGTTCCCCACCTTTTCTTACATAAGGATTGATGGTTGTCAGAGGGCTCCATACAGACTCCCAAGATACCCTACAGACTGTATTATACTGCTGGAGATCACAAGATAGATATGTGACTTTTATGTTATCATAAAGGGAGAGAAGCACAAGACCAGATCTGGTAATGAATTCCCTCTAAAGATAAGCACTAGTGAGGTATGCCCTTTTATCCAATCAGTCCATGCTTCCAAAGAATAAATGAGCACTCTTGGTCTCTCCTTCCATTCCAAAAGATCCAGATTTGATATAAGTGGCGAAGCATAGAAGAAGGCTAGCAAGGAATACAACCACAAGGATGACATAGAGGATTACTAGGCCAACCTTGGTGATGAATTTGAAGTTAGGAAGAAGAATTTCTCCAGGCTTCCAGTGAGCTTAGTACAGTTGTACAACATAAAGGTTGTTCCTAATCAAGTTGAGGAGGATGGGAATTTGATTCAAGGCCATATCTTTGAGGCTGTGAAGGATAGGCCAGTTGGAGAGGTTGATTGTCTAGAGGAGGAAAAGACATAATTAGAACAAATCATGTCTCCAATGATTAATCAAAGGAATTGTAACAAGCCATGTAACTAGTTGGTGTCATCATATTTTTTAGCAAAATTCCATTAGAGGCCTTGTCATTCACATCCACATCGAAACCCAAAAGAACCAAAAACATTACATGGTGCCACCATAGTAATTGGAGGAATTGTGGGGCCCTCTTCATTAACACCAACCATCTTTGAACTTGCAATTTGACCCTTGAGTCGAGAGCTACACCTGGTAACACCTAAGACAGGCTTCACGCTTTCCATATTTGGGCTGAGAGATCCTTGAAAACTATCTTGTTCATGTGATGGGAAATCATCACCAAATTTTTAAGCTTTACCTCTAGCTAAGCTATGCATAGTTGATGGAGACATAGTCGACTTGCTCATTTTTCACGAAGACTCAAAACTTTCACAGGAACAATTCCTTAGTAAAGAAGCACAAAGCATTCCAAAATCTTAATTACTATGATGAAAATGAAAAGCCACCATCCATATTGATTTAGCAATGTGATGAAATGATCATCAATGCTCTAATTGTAGTACAAGCAGATGAGTGATTATTTTGATGGTGTCTACTTCACCACTGTTAATTTCTAGGTACATGGAAATCAGCAGAAAACTCATCATAATTGTCAAGAAATATCCCTTCACACACATGGAGATCATACTAATATCCTTCGAAGAGATTTCACCATTATTGCTCACCATTTGAAGAGCCTTATTAGCTATCACATGGCTAATTATGTATTTTGAATATGAGCCATCGATGCACTAGTGTGTTAGCTTATTGACCAGCTTAGATTGAGTCAAAAACATTTGAAAATTCCATGTTGTTGCATGGTAGATCCATCGGCCAGTGATACTTCCCCCAATCAGAGTACATGTATACCACCCATGAGCCCCATCCAGCCTCCTTATGCTGCCAATATAGTTCATGTGTCACCATCATGTAGACCACGCAAGGCATTTGGTGAAACCATTTAATATCTTGCACAACACGCATGCTACAAATTAGATTAAGACCCATCGATACATCAGAGCCATTGATCCTTTCTCATGGGAGATCAAGCCAATAGTAGGAAATGGGTCCCACTTGAATTGAAGGAAACGTGGTGCAATCATGCACACCATGTAGCCTAGCCAAAATGCATTTTTTTAATACTAAACGATGTGCAAGCAAAGGCTTGGATTTCAATTGTTAAATCCAACGACTTGGATTTTTGCATGTGCATATTGTTTGTTATAAGGAAGGGCCATGGACTAGGTGAGGGGTAAGAACCACTCAAATAATTAAAGACTTAAGAAATAAGTCTTTAAAAGATGAAATATTTTGGGCCAACCATAAAATATCAAAACTTAACAAAAACTCGATCACCAACAGGGCCAATAAAGATAATGGGCATGATGTGATAAGTCGTAACTAAGATGACTAGTGACTTGGTACAATGATTCAACATGAAAATATAATGCAAGGGTTCAATAATCCTAAAAAAATTGAACAAGGGTAACAAACCCCTAAACCCTAACATAAAACCATTGGGCATAAGGGTGACAATTTAATAAATTTTCTCATGGGTTCAACTAAAATTTCTAAAATTCTGAAAGCTCTATTAGTGGCTCTAGCTCGGGGACACATACCCCTAGTGGGTATGGCAAGAATCCAAATCTCAGGTAGAAGCAAACCAGCCCAAAACAATAAACCAAGAGATTTGTTGGACAAGATAAGAAAACACAACAAGAAAAGAACAAACCATGCCTATATACATAATTTACAATACTGTACAAAAATCTCTTGTCAGGAGACTTCATCCAATTCCACTAGCCTCAATTTTTATGCCTGGTGTTTGAAGACCTTCCAAGATTTTGAGCCAAACATCATATGAAGCTCACACAAGAAGAAGAAAAGGAATCTGAAAGGGAAGACAACCCCAAAGAAAACATAGCTACTACCGAGTCACAAGAAGAAAAGACCATAATCATCCAAGAATCAGATGAAGAAGAGAGAGAGAGAGAAAATGAAGCATGAAGCTTCAGATCATGAAGAAAAGGAGATCCAACATGCTCAGAGAGAAGAAGGTGATCATGAATCACCAAGGAAGGGACCTTAGATGCCTGAGTGGATGGAAAAGTAGCTACAAAAGAAGACCTCTGCTCCCATGGATCTTAAGGAGAGACTAGAGGCTATCCTAGCACAGGCTCAAATAGGAACAAATAAAGAAAATAAGCCAAGGGTTGGATTCCATATCACAATGGATTCATTAGGATTGAGGATAGTATAAATTGCCACCCCCATGCTAGACAAATTAGTAGGGTTGAGTTATAATATCTCTACCATCGAGCTGGGTACAAACAGAAGAGAACAAAAGATTGATCATCTCCAGGGGTTTGTCACCATGATCATGCACCAAATGAACAAGGATTAGTCCTCCAAGGAGGAATTGAAGGCACAAGTGATAGACCTCACAACCTACATGCAACAATGGTATTTTGTTGAGGAGCTACCTGCAACATCATCAACCCCACCACCATTGCTGTCCAAGGATCATATAAGAAAGTTGGAGAGAAGAAATAATTGGACCAAAGCTATTGAATAATTGTTTCAGCAGGTGATCAATAATAGTTATATGGGAATTGGTCGTGTCATTCAAATGAAAAACAATCTTCGAGAAGTGAAAAAGTAGCTCGAGGGCACAGATAAATTTTGTATTGACTTCCTAGAATTATATAGGATTATGTATCCTAAACTCGAGGCTATCCTCAAAGTTCCCACAAAGGCTTGGGAAAAGGAGCTGAATTTGGCAGAGGATGATCATTGGCTGGTCGAGATGTGGAAAATGGGCCTAGACCATAGAAAATAAGTCTTGGAGTAGGTGCTCCATGAACTAGAGCTCGAACTGGAATGGGTCAATGAACATTGGGCAGATTGTGAAGAATATATAAATCTCATGATGGATTATGACATGCATCCCATTGAGTTCGACCCCAAGAAAATAAAGTCATATTTTCATAAGAAGATGGAAAATGGGGTTGTGGACTCACTAATGCTAGATTTTATGGATTTTGTTGCCTAAGTTGTGCCCAATCAGAACAAGTGGTCAAGAATATGCCAAAATGCATGAATAATTGGGATTTTATTACTAATAGGTCCAAGAAATTGACCTTCCAAGTAGTCCAATCCAACATCCTAGAATGGAATAAACTTCAGGCATTGATGGCAAAATTCATGGAGTATGCCACTTTAAAGAAAAATGAGGGGAAGCTTATTACTGATGATGAGTTTCTCACTGTAAGACTATATCAAAAGGGAAATTTGCAAGAATACAAAAGTGCTACAACACCAAGCAGTAAAGGAAAAAATAAGGATACGACAAGGAATATAATTTTAGATTGTAAAATATTAGGGGTAGGTGAAACCCTAATTTGTAGTGAATCTTGGCCATATAATGAGATTAAATCTTGACCATTTATGCTGAGGCAGTCATAGCCAACACTAAATTGGGGAAAAATATTGTTGGCCCACTACCTTCTTTGGGGCTGATTGCTCATCCAATGCAAGTTTAGGGACTTACTCAAGCCTTGACACACCAAACACCTCTTATGAAATAGGTTTCATAGTTGCGTATGGTTCCTCATCCAAGAATGCCCATGAATTAGGCACACCTAGTGCCTCACAACTTGCAACCACAACAACAACAGGTCTATCCTCAGCCACCCAAAGTACCTACATATTTACAAGGGCCCATATACATGCAAGCTCAATAAAAGCCACCAACAACACAACCAGTTTTCCTCCAAAACCAAGCATCACAAATGAGTAATATAGAGAAGCTAGATGAACTGATAGAGATGATAAAAAAATTGTTAACGAAGATGACAAACCTAATAAATCATAACAACCAACTACAAATTTCTCAATGCAGCATCTAGGTCAACCTTAATAGGGATAATAGAGATAACCGTTAAGCGAGTACCTCATCTAGGAAGAATTATGAAGTAGGACAAAATTCCAACCAAAAATTTGAAAGGAGGCCTTCACAACGATAGAATGAGACGTGGAATACAAGGCCAAATAATGGAGGCATTCCCGCCCATTTAGACCAACACAAAAACTTAGATAAAATGACAAGCAGAGTATACTTGGCTGAGGAAGCTTTGTCCAGATGGTGTCGGATTCATAAAATAAATAGGCACTTTGAATTGGATTTCCCTGAGTTCCAAAAAGTCGCTAAATTTTTTTCAAGTAGAACTATAGAATGTCATTGATAGTGCTGGTTGTTGAGACATTGTATACTTGGATGAGGAAGCAAAGTATACTTGGCTGAGGAATCTTTGTCTAGATGGTGTTGGATTCATAAAATAAATAGGCACTTTGAATTGGATTGCCCTGAGTTCCAGAAAGTCACTAAATTTTTTTCAAGTAGAAGTATAGAATGTGGTTGATAGTGCTAGTTGTTGAGACATTGTCCCATCTGAACCATATAATTCCTCGGTGTTGGTTGTTAACCGAGCTCCTTTCCCAAAAGGTGAGAGCAACGTACCTAAGAAGGAGATTTCTGCCCCAAACAACAAAGAAGTGAATGAGGTAAGTATTGAAGGTTCTTTGTCTTAGATTTTAAATCTAGTAGATAATGGCCCAATAGATTAGGAAGAGCCAAGAGAGGATGAATTCTAGATGTTTCATCAAAGGGAAACCACATATGATCTAAGGAATAGACAGGTAGGTGACCCTTTCACAACCTCTACTTTGCCTAATAAGTTTAGCACTCCTAGCCCAAATACTAGTAATAACTGAGGCTACCCTCAAATTCCCACTCAATAATTTAATAAGAATAGGCAGTAGGGTTAGAACCAAAGTCAATCTGTTGGCTCCTCCCAAAGCACTTATTTTGAAGCTGAAATTGAACAAATGGGGGAGTATGTAGCTAAAAAAATTCAAGAAGGTCAAATTAAGTTTGTCTACCTTATAATTGCTTAAAGTCCTAGTAGTTAGGAATTATTTCTTTAGAGTGGTTAATGGGAGTGCTTCTTCAAATTGAACACAAGAGATACCCACCAAGAGAGTCTCTTTTGATGAATCACAACATGAGCCTATAATCTAATAAATTGTGGGAAAGAAAAGGGATGACCCTCAAATCAGCACACAGGGAAGAAACCTACCAAAGAACAAAGTAAAGTACAAATCAAGGATAAGACTAATGAGACAGACACAAATTAGGTGGTTCAAGGTGACACACCCATGGGATTATTCCAAAGAAAGTTAGAAATGCCTCCCTTTCTCACTACCATCAGAATATTTGGGAAAAATCTACATAACTGTCAGCTTGATTCAGGAGCATTGGCTAATGTTATGCCTCTCACCATATGTAAGGCTTTGGGAATAGTCTCCACTCCTTCTAGGTGGAAGGTGACCCAACTAGACAAAATAGAGGTGAATATAGTTGGGGAAAGTAATTGAATCCCGATGTAGATTGCTGCAAACCCCAGAGTGTAGCAAGTTATTGATATTCAAGTTGAAGATATCTCAGACACGTATGGAATAATATTGGGACTAGACTTCACAAGGGAATTAAATAGATATGCTGTAGCTAACTTCTCTCACATAGGGCTGCCATGGAAGGGGTTGTCAAACTAGATCTATATAGATCAAGAGTCGTGCATGAAATTTATGATCACAAAGTACAACAAAACCAATGAGGTGTTTGATGAAACAGGATTGGGTAATTATTCTCCTGTGGCATACCATGAAGAGTCAGAGCTCCAAGAAGAAGAAATGACTAAAGAGGTTCTCTTGATGTTATGCAACCCTCTTGCTGGTTTGACTTATACACCCCAAAGCACCAAGACACTGGTTGAGTAAGATGATGAGGAATTCAATGAAGATGGAAATTTGGGGTCACAACATTGCCCACTCAAAATTTGAATGCTACCTTTTTCAAACAATAGTTTCCTATATCAACAAACAAGTCTTGTTGAAGAAGGAGCCCCAAACTGAGCATCCTGACACCATCTGATGAAGGTGCCAACTCGAGTCACAAAATATCACACACAAAATCATAGAATATTATTATATTCAGAATAATGAAATTTTTACATGTAGAGGATCCCAAATCCTCGAGTTCTGCAATACATGCAAATTACAAAAATTACAAAAATTCCCCCTTTAACAATATGTGATCTTCTTCCCCAAAAAATACCCAAACAAAATCAGAAACTAGCCCATAAATAACCCTTTTCTCGGTTAGGAGCCAAAAAACAACATTCTAATTATGCACCAACATCCGAAGGCCATAACTTAAGATTCGACCGTCAGATCTTCAATCGTAATACCTTTTCGGAATTGAGAATCCTGACACCATCTAATGAGTGCCAATCCGAGTCACAAAATATCACACACAAAACCAAAGAATATTATTATATTTAGAATAATGAAATCTTACATGCAGAGGATCCCAAATCCTTGAATTCTGCAATACATGCAAATTATAGAAACTATAGAAATTCACCATTTATTAGTATGTGATCTTCTTCCCCAAAAACTATCCAAAAAAAATCAGAAACTAGCCCATAAATAGCCCCTTTCTCGATTTGGAGCCAAAAAACAACATTCTAATTATGCACCAACTTCCAAGAGCCATAACTTAAGATCCGACCATCGGATCTTTAATCATGATACCTTTTTCGAAATTGAGCATCCTAACACCATTTGATGAGGGTGTCAACCCGAGTCACCAAATATTGCACACAAAACTAGAGAATATTATTATATTCAGAATAATGAAATGCTTACATGCAGAGGATCCTAAATCCTTGAGTTTTGCAATATATGTAAATTACAGAAACTACAAAAATTTCCCCCTTTTGCAATATGCGATATTTTATTCCCCAAAAACTACCCAAAGAAAATAAAAAACTAGCCCATAAATAGCCCCTTTCTCGGTTTGGAGCCAAAAAACAACATTCTAAATATGCACCAACTTGTGGGAGCCATAACTTAAGATTCGACCATCAGATCTTCAATCATAATACCTTTTCGGAACTGATCATCTTGACACCATTTGATGAGGGTGCCAACTTGAGTCACAAAATAACACACACAAAATTAGAGAATATTATTATATTTAGAATAATGAAATGTTTACATGTAGAGGATCACATATCCTCGAGTTCTGCAATACATATGAACTATAGAAACTATAGAAATTCTCCCTTTTGTAGTATGTGATATTTTCTTTCCAAAAAACTAACCAAAAAAAATCAGAAACTAGCCCATAAATAACCCCTTTCTCGATTTGGAGCAAAAAAAAAATATTCTAATTATGCACCAACTTCCGAGAACCATAACTTAAGATCCAACTATCGGATCTTCAATCATAATACTATTTTGGAATTGAGCATCCTAACACTATCTGATGATGGTGCCAACCCGAGTCACAAAATATCGCACACAAAACTAGAGAATATTATTACATTCAGAATAATGAAATGCTTACATGTAGAGGATCCCAAATCCTCAAGTTCTGCAATACATGCAAATTATAGAAACTACAAAAATTTCCCCTTTTCGTAGTATGTGATATTTTCTTCCCAAAAAACTACCAAAAAAAAATCAGAAACTAGCCCATAAATAGCCCCTTTTTCAGTTTGGAGTCAAAAAACAACATTCTAATTATGCACCAATTTCCAAGAGCCATAACTTAAGATTCGACCGTCGAATCTTCAATAATAATACCATTTTGGGACTGAGCACCCTGATACCATCTGATGAGGGTGTCAACTTGAGTCACAAAGTATCACACACAAAACCAGAGAATACTATTATATTTAGAATATTGAAATGCTTATATGCAGAGGATCTCAAATCCCTGAGTTTTGCAGTACATGCAAATTACAAAAACTACAAAAATTCCCCTTTCGTAGTCAACGATTTTTTCCCCGAAAAATTACCCAAAAAAAATTAGAAACTAGCTAATAAATAGCCCCTTTCTCGATTTGGAGCGAAAAATCAACATTCTAATTATGCACCAACTTCCGGGAGCCATAACTTAAGATCCAACCGTCAGATCTTCAATCATAATACCTTTTTGGAACTGAGCATCTTGACACCATCTGATGAGGGTGCCAACCCAAGTCACAAAATACCACACACAAAATTAAAGAATATTATTATATTCAGAATAATGAAATACTTACAAGTAGAGAATCCCAAATCCTCAAGTTCTACAATACATGAAAATTACAAGAACTACAAAAATTTCCCCCTTTCACAGTATGTGATATTTTCTTACCCAAACAAAATCAGAAACTAGCCCATAAATAACCTTTTTCTCGGTTTGGATCCAAAAAACAATATTCTAATTATGCACCAACTTTCGAAGGCCATAACTTAAGATCCGACCATCGGATCTTCAATCATAATACATTTTTGGAACTGAGCATTCCGACACCATCTGATGAGGGTGTAAACCAGAGCCACAAAATATCACACACAAAACCATAGAATATTATTATATTTAAAATAATGAAATTATTACATGCAGAGGATCTCAAATCCTCGAGTTCTACAATACATGCAAATTACAGAAACTACAAAAATTCTCTCTTTCACAATATGTGATATTTTATTCCCTAAAAATAAACCAAACAAAATTAGAAACTAGCCCATAAATAGCCCCTTTCTCGGTTTGGAGCCAAAAAATAACATTCTAATTATGCACCAACTTTTAGGAGCCATAACTTAAGATTTTACCGTCGGATCTTCAATTATAATACCTTTTTAGACCTGAGCATCCTCACACCATCAAATGAGGGTGCCAACCCGAGTCACAAAATATCACACAAAACCAGATAATATTATTATATTTAGAATAATGAAATGGTGACATGCAGAGGATCCCAAATCCTTGAATTCTGCAATAAATGCAAATTACAGAAACTATAGAAATCCCCCTTTCGTAGTATGTGATCTTTTTCCTAAAAAACTAGCCCATAAATAACCCCTTTCTATGTTTGGAGCTAAAAAAAAATATTCTAAGTATGCACCAATTTTCGGGAGCCATAACTTAAGATCCGACTATCGGATATTCACCATAAATAGCCCCTTTCTTAGTTTGGAGCCAAAAAACAATATTCTAATTATGATCCAACTTTTAGAAGCTATAACTTAAGATCTGACCACTGTATCTTCAATCATAATACCTTTTCGGAACTGAGCACACTAACACCATCTGATGAGGGTGCCAACTCAAGTCAAAAAATATCACACACAAAACTAGAGAATATTATTATATTCAAAATAGTGAAATGCTTACATTCAGAGGATCCCAAATCTCTGAGTTCTACAATAAATGAAAATTACAGAAACTACAAAAATCCCCCCTTTTCGCAGTATGCGATCTTTTTCTCCAAAAACTAAAAAAATAAAATTAGAAACTAGCCCATAAATAGCTCCTTTTTTGGTTTTGAGCCAAAAAACAACATTTTAATTATGCACCAATTTTTGGGAGCCATAACATAAGATTCGACCATCGGATCTTCAATCATAATACTTTTTAAGGATTGAGCACCCTCACACCATCTAATGAGGTTGCCAACCCGAGTCACAAAATATCACACACAAAACGAGAGAATATTATTATATTCACAATAGTGAAATGCTTACATGCAGATGATCCCGTGAACCCCTATTTCATACCTACACAAATAAGGCAAACAAGAACAATGTTAGATCAAATGCAAGCAATAAACAATGATTCCCCATGGAATCCATTTACAAAACTTAAAATAGGAAAATGAAGAAAAGATGAACAAAGAAAGCAATAAAATCCTAATTAAGTATGCAAACTCTTGATCCCATGTGGGAGTTGGTACTAATTGATGTGTCGAAATCAACCCTTTTCCAACTCCTTTGTAAGTTTTGATGATTTGATCCACTTTGTTGATGAAGAACAAGATGAGTTCTTGAGAAAACCTACAATAATTTAGCTAAGATCTTGCATTGAGGATGAAGTTGAGTAGAGTAAGTTTACTCAATTTGTGGATGATAGAATGAGAGGAAGAGTCTCTCATTTATAGATTTACAAAATAGAAGAGAGAGTGAAAACAAGCAATGTGGGATCATTCAACATCCAATTGCAAAGTTTCACTTGTTAAGATGTGAATGGTTGAGGAATGAGCACATTTTGGTCAATGTGCCAAAAAGGGGGAGATTTGAAATTTGAATTTAAAATTTGGAGGGAGAGAAGAGTGGAGTTAATGTCACTTGGCTCAATGCACAAGGACATGTAAGAGACATTGAATGCCTTGTTGGAAGTACCCATCCAATTGCATTTTTGAATTCAAATTTGAGGGAATATTCCTTTTTAATGCCATGTGAGGGAAAATAGAGAATTAAATAAATCAAAGTAATTGATTTATTGTGCAAGTTGCATTCTTTGGAGGATTTTAGTGAGAGGGATTAACTTAATCAAGATTTTGATTAATTTAATGAAGAATTAGATGATTTGACAATTTTGACTCAAATAGATGAATTGATTTAAATCAGAATTGAGAGGAAATGATTTATTTAACTTAAAGAGGAATATGTTAGATTAAATCAAATAAGATTTAATTTATTTAATTTAATAAGAGGACTTTAATCAAATAAAATGATTTATTTAATTAAACAAAAATGTAAGGTTAATTAAATTGAATTGATTAATTTAATCACTGGAGGAAGACAATTTAATTAGATGAATAATGATCCATTAAATTAAGAGACATAATTTGATGAAATGCTGAAAGTATGATTCAAGAAGAAATGTTGTTAGTAATGAGGATCAAGTGTGTTAGATTGAAAATGTACATTTTCCATGTCTACATTTTGCCCCTCTTTGAAGCAATGTACTTGTTGCATTGATTCGAAGAATAAACTGCTATGATCAAAAGTTCAAGATTTTCTTGAATTTTTTAGATGCCCTACTCCTGCCCTAGTGGAAGGATATTGCTAGATATTGTCTGTTTAAGAGATCGAACAATTTTTTTAATTTTTGGATGATTTTGCGAAGAAAAAAAAAAAAGGTGGATAAGGTGTCAAACAAGCCAAAAATGCCCCAGAATGACAAAAACGAGTTAAAATGCCAAAAAAAGATGTAACATGGCCCTTGGTTGGATGAAAATGGGATCAGCGAACCAAAATCATAGTTGGAGGGTCAAATTATGTCAAAAAGCCCTAATTTTTAGGCTTAAATAGACCTCGAGGGGTCACTTTCAATGCATTTGCAATCTTAATCCTTTGAAAATTTGACACCTTGAGCTCTGATTCTTGGACAAGATGGCACAACGACAGCTTCCCAGGCACATGTCAGAGCGGGTACAAGTGCATCAGCGACCAATCACTACGGGGCCCGTGGTATGTACCCCTATCCGACTTTCAATTTCCTCGTTATTCATGCATTAAATAGCGTTTAGGTTAAATTGAAGTGGTGCAATGCTATATAGTGCTGCGGAAACTACTAAGTCAGGGCCGTGTGGTCCTATATAGAATTGCTTATGCATAGAGCGTCATGCGATGCAGTTTAAGAATTTAGGGTTTTAGCTCCAAACCCAGCCGCACGCATAAGTAGCGCCACGCGGTGCAGTTTGGAACATTAGAAACTGTGCCACTTTTGAGAATAGCGCCACTTTTGCTGTTCCAAAAGATAAATACGATACTGGTAGCAGATTTTCTTTAAGAAAACTGAAGTGACATCTTTCCTTGCGCAGGAGAGTCATGAGGTACTTCATTCGAGGGAGCATCGGTGGCCAGTACTCGAGAGACTACAGGGTATGCACGTATATCTCCAAGAGCAGCTTGAGATTCTCGGGCTATGGCACATTTCATATGTCCCTACTATTCAGGCACATTTGGGTATGATGACTACCCTAGCCGAGTGGTGGCATAGCGAGACATCATGCTTTCATCTTCCTACTAGTGAGGCCACCATTACCCTTGAGAATGTCTAGCGCATCCTCCGATTACCCATTCAAGGAGCCTGAGTGATCTACGATCTAGAGGAGGGTAGGGATGCCTGCTTTGAGGTTATGGGCCTTGATGAGCTTATCCTTTGTGATGGTCAGATAGACTTGGAGCGGTATCGAGGCAGGACTCGTACCTAAAGGTTGATTGTGGTTGCTATTATTTTTGGTCTTGTAGCTCCTGATCGGTGTGACCGATATTTCAGTCCAGGTTGGGGATTGACATGGCAGCGGATGTGCGTTTGCCGAGAGTGCTTTGCCTGGAGACTAGTATTGTTGGCCTCTTTGTATAAAGATTCACATGAGTTTGCTTACTTGGATAGTCGGGCTCTTGGGGTTGGAGTGACTCTTCTACACATTTGGGCATGGGAGCAGATCCCAGTGCTTTGCCTAGTTGTGAAACCCATTATTATAGATATTGATGATCCCGTTGTGTGGTAGTACGACGGGGAAAAGATCCATTTTACCCATATGGGTACAGACGGTGTGGCCTACTAGCGACGGGTTTTGGATGAGATGATAGTGTTCATATGGAGGCCATGGATGGGTATAGGTCCGTAGTACGATGATGCACAACAAATTTTATTTGCTTGTTAGGATAGGTTCATGCAAGGTCAAGAGCATTCCATGGTAGAGAGGTACCTTCTTGATAGGGTAGCCAAATAGTTTGGTGAGGTGTAGGACAAATCCGATGATCAGTACATGGCACTCTTCACCTGTACCCCAAAGGAGATAGCATGGGGCCAACCCATTCCTGTAGAGGAGGCAGTGTCCTCATTTAGATAGTTAGTGGCCTGACCATGGCCATATGATCAGGGGCTAGTAGATGCAGGGGTCACTCTGGCATACAGAGCATGGTTCTGACCTCCACTGAGATTGACAGTTCCTGGGGCAGCGATCCCACATTAGAGGGCTAGTGATAGGGCAACAGGCAGAGGTCAAAGAGGAGGAGGTGTACCACCTCCTCAGTAGTCACCTTTGAGAGACCCAACACAACAGGAAGTAGGACTAGATGGGAAACAACACAACCAGATCCTCGAGATGCATTGATTCAGCAGCTGCAGGGCCAGGTATAGGTTTTGACAGCATAGCGGGATGAGGCCCAACAATAGGTTATTGTAGTTACAACCGAGAGAGACCAGGCACAATATGAGAGGGATCAGGAGATCGGTCGACGGAGACAGCTAGAGAGCACAACCTCCACATCCCCGAGCTGATTGGTTGATATTCAAGAGTATAAAGAGGCTGTCAGGGAGGCCAAGTAGTATCAGCATCATTACTGACAAGTAGTTCGATCAGCAGACAGAGTACAAGAATTCTCCCAGTAGACAGGGAGGTTGCTACTAGAGGATCATGGTGATAGACAGGTGGGGGAGGTAGCAGCCAACAGGGCTAGCCCTTTTGATCACAAGTAGTTTTGCACTTTTGATTTATGGGCCATATTATTGCCCCTATTGTACCATGTATTTCGATGTACACTTGATCCGATTTGTATCATAACAGTGCATTTTTTATGATATATATGAGATGGTTTTCCTTTTATGATATGTATGGATGCATTCTAATTTGATGTGATGTTATGAAATGTTGTTATTTCTTATGTTCATGTAATATGATGTATGGATGCATTTCTTTTTGTGTCTTTTTCATGTATTTTAAAGATGATCTAATGGATGTAATGTATGTTAATGATGGTATAATGATATGCAAATGGTAATGGATGCAATTGATTATGTATGATGCAATGCTTTCTTAAGATGCTTAGAATAATAAATTTCTATTATTCTCTTAAGATGAAAATATGATGCAATATGTTAATGATTATGTAGATTTAAAGTGTATGTATTTGGTGATATTTTGATTACTATCATGATACCATGTTAGTGTGGAAGGAGGATAGAAGAACTGGGAATCAAAGAGTTAATTTGAATGATGGTGATTTGCATTGCTAGGAGTTGGGATTTTCAAAGGGTCAATTATGTTATTTTTTATAATACACACAAGTACGATACATCAAGGTATAAAGGACCATGATGGCATTGTACCCAGTGTGATGGACTTTGAATTGAAAATTAGATAGGAGTATTCCTGTTCACACTTAGCATACATACTTCGTTCAGGATATAAGTCAGACATTCTAGACATCTCAGGCCAAAACACAAGAAAGCAAACTTTGCTATGTGGTCAACAAGATATCTAAAACATCATCCCCACACACTAAACAAAGTGCATATGAGTAATTTATTTTACAAGTGTATCCCACAAGCATAGTAAATAAAAGAGAAAATGATCTTTGCCCTATTCCTTTCTCTCCAGCCCTATTTTTGTTTAGGCATCATCGAGAGGTCCTTAGAATGAGTATAAAATAAGATAAGTCAATGAAAGACCAAATAAAGCAAACTAAACAAGCTAATGTTCTTCATACCGCTAGCCAAGACTAAACTATTGTGGGGTACTTGATGCTTATGTCCATCATAGGAAAGCTTCATCCTAGGACATGTTGTGATTAGGGTTTTTGATGGGACCGATTTGGGTGATAAGCTATTGATATTCTGAGTTGACCACCTTGTTGATTCACTGGTCTAGACTTTCAAGACTCTAACGATTAGAGTGTTCACTTTTGAACCTGCTAGACATGCTTCTGATTGAATTACCAAAAGAGTGAAGGCAACAATTGATTTTATTATGAGTGATGAAAAATCATGGGTGAAATCGAGATGAAATGGATGCACCATTTTGGATTTTTCAGATATTTTGAGGCTGTTTTTGGTATTTTGAGATGTCTTACAAATGTTTTCGGTATTTTCACATTCTTCAATGTATTTGGTTTTTTCGAGGTTTATGACGAAAGGACTAACTTAACAACCTATCCTAGGGGTCTCGGGAACTGATCTATAGATTAGTCTTGCCTATGTTATACATGTAGAGACCACGTAGTTTGACTGATGACAAACTTGACCCAATGATGAAATAGATGAGCAAACGAATTGTCATTATATTGCAATAGACACCTAAAGTAATGACCTAATTGTCTCGGGGGATGATCAAAGATCAACCTTGCCTACGTTCAAGCTCAGAGATGATGTAGTTCAGACAAGGTGAAAGACTGACAAGACCCAATGATTAAAATTTTGAAGATTTCTTTGAGATTTTGACATGTTTTTGGATTTTTGAATGATTAGGATGTTTTTGGGTTTTTGCATGATTTTGACAATTTGGATATGGATAAGATATCAATGCTCTAAGTGTGATGGATTGATAGTTTGACTAAGTGTGTTAAGTCAAAAAAAAATGATAATGCACTTGTGAACTCTAGGAAGTTGTGTTATCCTAGAGTAAACTCATACACAAGAGGGTGGTTTGACTAACTGTGTTAAGTCAAACAAGTTGATGATGGATTGGATAAATTGACTAAGTGTGTTAAGTCAAATAAGATGATAATGCACTTGTAAACTCTAGGAAGTTGTGTTATCCTAGAGTAAACTCATGCAAAAGATGATAGTTTGACTAAGTGTGTTAAGTCAAACAAGGTGATAATTGATTGGATTTAATTGATCAAGATTTGGTGAAGCTTAGCTTGGAACAAAATTTGTTTGAATGTTTTGATGTGACGCTAATGTACACATTAGATACAACTGATATTGATTATTTAGATTGATGTTCAATGAAAGATAAAGCTTGATAAGGAACATAGTCTCGTCAAAATATGCTATGCGCTAGTGATTCAAATTCATTCTCACAAATGATTTGACCAATTTGATTTCATGTTCTCCAATGTTCGAATCACCACATAAGCTGGAGGATATATATCAAGATTTATTCTCGAAGGAAGATGTAAATATCTCCCCCCTAGTGTCTAGCAATTTTTGAAAGGCCATGGGTGGATGCTTGGATCGGTATATGAATGGATAGATGGATGTGGTAAGCATGCAAAGGATGGAAAGGTTTATCTTGTAACAAGATAATGTTTCAAATAGAGGAATTCTCATTTGGATAGTGCTTCATGGCTCAAATAATGTTGGATTGGATAGGATCAATGAAAATGACCCGTGTCAAGATGACTACCATAAGCAAGTGTAAAGTGTGCACCAAAATTTCATCAAGATTAAGATACCTTGGAGTATGTATGCAAATGGATTGGATAAATGGTTCATGGATGAACAAATTTATTATGGATGAAATGGATTTATATGGATGGAATGTTGGCTTTATTATGGATGTGATAAGATGCTTTCTCCTGAAATAGCACACATGGATGCTTGATTCTACACATGATGCCTATTTTCCAGGTTTTCATCATGATACCTATCCAAAGTGCCACCGAAGTGGTTTTCACTAGAAGACTATTTTTCTCTACTGTTTTCAATCTTTTTTTTTTTTATAATTTGTTTTTTGTATTTTTTGTATTTTTTGTATTTTGTGAGATATTTTAAGCTCATGTTGAACCACCTAGTGGTGCTGATGTTGATGATTTTGTCATAACATGCCATCAGTATCTTGCTTGGAGAAGTTGCTTTGCCAAGATACGTGCACTTGAATGCAAATTTTGAGATTCCTGATCTACTTTGCAGATACCGGAGTTAACTCTGTTTTTGTGCGCACATCGTCATAGAGTGTCTTTTGAATCCTTATAATAAAGGGT